>OZ014520.1:95130606-95603747 GCA_963966055.1 Lathyrus aphaca | reverse complement strand
TCGATCTGTGAACTCTCTTTGCAGGTATAAACTATTAATGTTAAACTCAACGAATTGTGAAATTTGTTCTGTTTTGTGATGGTTATAAGCCAGAAGAATGAATGAAGATATGCGATTGTTCTTGTTGATGGAAGTGATGTGATGAGGAAGAAGAATGAAATCCGTGCTATGCAGAATGCCTTGAAGATGCAGGAGAGTGTTTTCTTGCAGCTATGATGATGATGAGATCGATGATGAAGAGAGTAATTTTGTTGTGATGAAAATGATGGTGGGTGACGCTGGATTTTCGAAGATTGTATCAGAGAGAGTTTCTGTTATTTGTGCGTATGAAATGCGGTCCCAATTTTTGTTATTGATTCTTTTCTTTTTTTTCCTACCATTCTGTTATGATCTTTTTGTGTAATGAAAGAGTCACGAGATTTTCATGAAGGTAGCTGCGAATCCTTTTTTTCAAATTCTGTTATCTCTTCCCCTTTTCAATTTTGCGTGATCATCCCTTTATGCCCCTCAACTGAAAATCGTTTTCTATTCCTTTTCTCTCACTGCGTTTCATGTTAACCTTCTTCTGCGTTTTGGTCATGGATAATACGTGACCTCTTCTTCATTTTCAGCCTTGCGTTTTATGTGTTCCTTTGATGCGTTTTGATGTTAGCTGTATATATATTTTTTTGATAACTGTTGGCCTGCTTTTTTCGTTGCTTGTACGGCGTGTGTGCGTACGTATTTTTCAACCTTCTCTTTTTTTTGGATGCTGCAAAATGAGGATTAGGGAGTACCTAAAGTGGCTTCCCCTTTTTTTTGTTTTTTTTTGTAACACCTTCTCATAAATGGGCCTATAATGGGCTTATAACAAAAATTGGAAAAAATGATATGAAATTGGGAAATTAAAATGGATTTTGGGACATTTGAATATAAAAAAAGAAAAATGGTGATAGAATAAAAAATGGAAACTATAAATAACCGGATATTGGATAGTAGGTGCAAATGAGAACGAATTTAAATGATGTTTATAAGTTGGGAGAAATCGAAATATGAACAAATGGTTGAGAAATTAAAGTATGGCTAATTCGACGAGGAGTTTAGAAATGGATATAGGACATATATTTTTGTGGGACGAACCAATTATCACCAATACGCCTATAGCCACGAAATATCGATTCAATCAATTCACTCAGCTCGAAACCACTCTCGCATTGCCTCCACAGAAACCACCAACCTTCCGGATAAATCACACTCTAAGCGTCATCATAATCAGCCTGAATCCTTGAATCCAAAACCATCTTGTGAACCACTTCCTGGCAAACAGATGACCTCTACACACAACACAACCCGACTTTGAAACACGTTGCCTGAGAAATAACCCCCAATACAGATAACTTACAATATTTTGATAGTCTGACCAGGATTAGGTCAAACATCCATCTGAAAGGAAAAACGAACTGAACAAACACACCTGGAGTGAAATCGCTGCCAGTTTATGCTATGCTATGGATGTTATGCTTCATCTTTCTATGCTAATGATGCAGTGCGAAATATAAAAAATGATATGCTAAATGCTATGAAAAGGAGAGGGCAAATTTGGGGTGTTACAATCTGCCATCTGATTCTCATCACGAGGAACATAATGAAACTCAACTTTAGTGAAGAAAGTTGATATCTTCCTGGCATAATCTCTATAAGGAATCAAGTGGGGTTGATGAGTTACCCACGTACCCTGGATTTGATTGATTACCAAGGCAGAATCTCCATACACATCAAGATGCTTAATCCTCAGATCAATAGCTTCCTCAAGACCCATAATGCAGGCTTCATACTCAGCTTCATTATTGGTACAAGGAAAAGTCAACCTTGCGGCAAAAGGAATATGTGAACCATGGGGAGTAATGATCATTGCCCCAATTCCTCTTCCGCGTGCATTCACAGCACCATCAAAAACTAAACCCCATCGAGATCCAGGCTCCGGCCCTTCCTCAATCAAAGGTTCATCACAATCTTTCACTTTCAAAAACATCACATCCTCATATGGAAAATCAAACTTGATAGGTTGGTAATCATCAATCGGTTGATAGGCCAAATGGTCAGCCAAGATACTACCTTTTATAGCTTTTTGAGCTCGGTACTCGATATCATATTCTGATAACAACATTTGCCAACGAGCAATCCTCCCAGTCAAAGCAGGCTTTTCAAAGATAAACTTGATTGGATCCATTTTAGAGATCAACCAAGTTGTATGATTCAGCATATACTGGCGAAGACGCTTTGCAGCCCAAGCTAAGGCACAACAAGTTTTTTCAAGCATGGAGTACCGAGACTCACAATCAGTGAATTTCTTACTCAAGTAGTAAATTTCATATTATTTTCTTCCAGATTCATCTTGCTGACCAAGCACACAACCCATGGAATCTTCCAACACAGTCAAGTACATGATCATCGGTCTACCTTCCACCGGAGGAGACAATATAGGAGGTTCAAGCAGATATTCTTTGATACTTTCGAAAGCCTTCTGACAATCATCTGTCCAGTCACAACCTTTGTCTTTCCGAAGCAACTTGAAGATCGGAGCACATGTGGCAGTCATGTGAGAAATAAACCTCGAAATATAATTCAAACGGCCCAAGAATCCTCTTACTTGCTTTTCGGTTCTTGGAGCAGGCATTTCCTGAATAGCTTTTACTTTATCAGGATCAACTTCAATACCTCTTTGGCTGACAATGAAACCTAACAACTTTCCAGAACATACACCAAATGTGCACTTGTTCGGATTCAAACGAAGCTTAAACTTCCTTAACCTCTGAAACAACTTCAGCAAATGTTCAACATGATCCTCTTCAGTCCTCGACTTAGCGATCATATCATCAACATATACCTCGATTTCTTTGTGCATCATATCATGGAAAAGTGTGGTCATAGCTCTTTGGTACGTCACACCAGCATTCTTCAATCCAAAGGGCATCACTCTGTAGCAGAATGTTCCCCATGGTGTAATAAATGTGGTCTTTTCCATGTCCTCAGGTGCCATCTTTATTTGATTATAACCGGAAAATCCGTCCATAAAAGAGAACACATCAAACTTAGCTGTATTATCTACCAACATATCAATGTGTGGAAATGGAAAATCATCTTTCGGACTGGCTTTGTTCAAATCTCTGTAATCAACGCACATTCGGACTTTTCCGTCTTTCTTCGGAACAGGCACAATATTGGCCACCCATTCAGGATAAGTTGACGTCACAAGAAAACCTGCATCGATCTGCTTTTGAACCTCCTCTTTGATCTTTACTGCCATGTCGGGATGAGTTATTCTCAACTTCTGCTTTATAGGTGGACATTCAGGCTTCAACGGCAATCTATGCTCCACAATATCAGTATCAAGACCTGGCATGTCTTGATAAGACCAAGCAAATACATCAACATACTCTCTGAGAAGCTCTACAATCCTCTTCTTAACATCAGGACCAAGCGATGCTCCAACTTTGACTTCTTTCTTATCATCTTCAGAACCTAAGATGACCATCTCTATAGACTCTCCATGAGGCTGAATAACTTTCTCCTCGTGCTCAAGCAACCGAGAAATCTCATCAGGAATCTCTTCAACATCCTCTTCCTCAGCTTCAAACACAGGTAATTCAAAGTTGGGAGAGGGCATAGGATCATTGATTTCAATGGGTTTATCATTCAATCTGCACAATGATTTTATTTTTATTTTAGAGTATGAACAAAAGTGCAAACATTATGCAGATAAACAATTATTATTATTTTGGGTTTTTTATGTTACCATTTTTCAGAATAAAGCAAAAAAGGAAAAAAAACACATATGGAAATAACAAAATAACATTTTATTGATGATGATAAAATTTGAAACAAAGCCCGACAAACATCACTTTCACCTTGGGCAGAGTGAAAGGATTTTTTTTGAAAGAAAGTAAAACAAATTACTTTGAAGCATGAACAATAAAAGGAACATCAACAGCAATCCAGTTCTGACAAATCTTTCCGCGTGTAACAAAGTCGGGCATTTCTTCATCTTCATCATCTTCAATGATGGCAGCAGCAGAATGATCGTTGATAAATCCAGCACTTCGGATGCCTTCCTGAATATTCTTTGGGTCATTGAGAACTGCACCTGGTGCAAAGCCGATACCAAAACCTTCCTTGTTGTCGACAGCATCAATAACTCGTCCCCAACCATCAGACTGACCAGCTTCCAGCACTCGCAAAGCATCCTTGAAAGAAGAAATGGGCATGGTATTCTTCTTAGCAACATTATCCACAATAGAAAGAGCTTGAAACGAAGTTCCCACCTCTTCTTCAGCATCAATATAGGAGAAACAAGACAAATTGCTCACAAGCATCGCCCTTTCACCTTCAATGGTCACCAATTTCCCCTCTTTCACAAACTTCAACTTCTGATGAAGAGTGGATGTCACAGCTCCTGCCTCATGGATCCAGGGTCTTCCGAGGAGACAACTGTAAGCGGGACGTATATCCATTACTTGAAAAGTAATCTTGAATATAAAAGGTCCAATAAGAATAGGAAGATCCACTTCACCAATCACTGTCTTCTTTGATCCGTCAAACGCCTTCACAATAATCCCACTATGTCTCATGGGAGCACCTTGATACGCAAGCTTTGACAAAGTCGACTTTGGCATTACGTTCAGAGAAGATCCGGTATCAACCAACACCTTGGACATAGCATCTTCCTGACAGTTCACTGAAATATGCAAAGCCAAGTTATGATTCCTTCCTTCTTCAGGCAAATCATCATCACAGAAGCTTAAATTGTTGCACGATGTGATATTTGCCACAAAACTATCAAACTGATCAACAGTCACATCATGGTCAACATAAGCTTGATCAAGAATCTTCTGCAAAGACTGCCTATGAGCCTCAGATCACATCAAGAGTGATAAAACTGATATCTTTGACGGAGTATGCAACAACTGCTCAGTAACGTTGTACTCACTCTTCTTTATCAATTTTAGCACCTCATCTTCACTATTACCAGATTGGCCTGATTGGGCAACAACATCCATAATCTACTTATTCACACTTGTATCTTCAACTCTCTTCGGAGGATCTGAAGCATACACTCTACCACTTCGAGTAACCTTTGTCACATCAGCAATGCTAACCACAGACTTTGGAGTAGGAATGGGAACTTCCCCACCATTTTCTATCATCGTAGCATTATACCGGTACGGAACAGCTTTATCAGACTCATATGGCACTGGACCAGGCAAATTAATCACCAACGGAGTAACAGCATTTTTGCGACTATCAAAAGAAATAACCACCCTCTCAGGAACAACCCTCTCAGAAATATTGAACTGAGGCATAATAACATTTACTTCATTTTCATATTCATCTCTTTTTGCTATCACTTCAATCAACTTATCATCCATCATCTTTTGAATATCTCTCTTAACAATCACGCAACAACGAGGATTCACCGAGCAAATACAACATCCAGCATAATCGTGATCAATATCGTGATATTCACTTAAGAAAGCATGCATCTCAACCAAAGACCTTCGAATATGACGGACCTCATAGATCTTGAACAAACCAGGACAACCATCAACCATATTCACAGACGCATTACCATGCTTCGGCAACGGATTTTTCTGCACATTTGGATTAACATCATTGAAATACAGAACATTGTTCCTCATCAATTTCTGTACTTCAAACTTCAATGGATAACAATTCTCAACATCGTGCCCCGGGGCACCTTGATGAAAAGCAAAGCGAGCCTCTGGCTTATACCACCATGGAATAGTCTCTGGAACTGGGGGTGGAGGACGTGTTTGCACAAGATTCTTTGCAATCAAAGATGGAAGCAAGTCCGCATACAACATCGAATAGGATCAAAACTCGGCTTAGCCCGAACCTGTTGATTACCACCTTGTTGCATAGAAGGTTGTTGATAACGAGGTTGATACTTTGGAACTGCTGGCGCAGTTAGGGCCACATTAATCATCGGAGTTACAGAAGCTACATGCTGCAAATGGTGATTCCCACGACTATGAGGTCTTCTATAACTTTCACGAGATACTGCATTAGTCTCATTTTCTTTCTTTTTCCCAAAGTTGAACCTTCTAGAGCTTGAGCCATTACTATTCTCTTGACTTAACCGTCCCTCACGGACACCTTCTTCTAAACGCATCCCCATACTCACCATTTCAGTGAAATCAGAAGGAGCGCTTGCTATCATCCTCTCATAATAGAAAGAACCTAAAGTCTTCAAGAAAATCTTTGTCATTTCTTTTTCTTCCAGCGGAGGAACAATCTGGGTTGCCAGCTCGCGCCATCTCTGCGCATATTCTTTAAAAGTCTCCTTGTCCTTCTGGGACATAGCACGAAGCTGATCTCTATCTGGCGCCATATCAACGTTATACTTGTATTTCCGCACAAAAGCTTCTCCCAAATCATTGAAAGTCTTGATTTGGCTATTATCCAGACTCATATACCACCTCATGGGTGCACCGGTCAAACTATCCTGGAAATAGTGAATCAGCAGCTTATCGTTATCTGTCTGAGCAGACATCTTTCTGGCATACATAGTCAAATGACTCAACGGACAAGTGTTGCCTTTGTACTTCTCAAACTCAGGCAACTTGAATTTGTAAGGAACTTTAACATTAGGGACTAGACAAAGATCATAGGCATCTTTTCCGAACAAATCCTTATGCTTCAAGGCTCTCATCTCCCTCTGTATCTCAACAAAGCGTCCTTGGAAATCATCGAGTCTTTCAGCCACTCCAGCGCCTTCACTAGGCTCAGCATGGTAAATCATTTCATCATGATGCGGAATAGTGTGCACCACAGGCGGTGCAGTAGTCACAACTGGAGGAAGAGTAGTCCACACTGGTGGGAGAGTATTAAATGCAGCAGTCTCAGGATGATGAGGAGGACGATAACCAGCAGGAATAAAATCAACTGGCATGCCCCAAGGTGTGCTAGCAGGCATACGATAGCGAGGCGAAATTACAGTCTCAACAGGGATTGATGCGGTAACAATCTCGGAGATGACAGTATTCTAAACAGGAGAATTAGGAGGTGGCTGATTCTGAGCAGCCACCAAACTTTCCATCATAGCAGAAACTCTTTCCAAGCTTTCCCTCAGATAAGTAACCTCTTCACGCAGCTCGCGATTCTCTTGTTGTAAAGTTTCCATCACCTTCCTCCGATTAGCTCGAGTATCAAATCGGTGAGTCAGCTTGACAGGAGAACTGAATGAAGACCAAGAAACAACATAAGATCCCTGGAGAACACTCAAAAAGCAAGACAAATGCGGGTATGATGCATGGTATGCAAATGCAAAGATTTCAAAGGACTATAAGATAACTTGCAATATTTATAAAGAGACATTTTTGAAGTACTTAAAAAAAACTCATTCTCATTAAGATCAAAGTGAGGATTACAAGTGAAGTACAAACATCAATAATCCTAATACATGAGAGAAAAAGTAAACTAGGCCTAGGGAATCATATCTGAAGAAGTTCCGAATCCTGGCTGATACTTCATGCGAATCCTCTTGATCTCTTTCTTGTACCGATCTTCCATATCTTCCTTATTGTAAACACCCCAAATTTTCCCTCACTCATTTCACCATGGCTTGTGATCTTTTCACATAGCATAAATTCAATCATAGCATCACATATTGCATTTTTGTTTCACTGCATTGATTCAAAGTCATCTGCATCTAGGGTTTGTGATCTGAGCTATCCCTGAGCCATTTGAGCCACTCCAAAGGTCACTAATCACTTCAAAGGGGTCCATGTATGTTCAAGCATCATATTATATCCCCACAAAGTCAAGAAAATCAAAGAATCACAAGAACTGAGAAAGGCATGGAAGCAGAGCCAGGTTTAACTGCACAGATGACCTAAAATTAGGGTTTTGGTTTCAGAGGCCATAACTCCAATTTTTTTGGTCATTCTTCTTTCTATTGGTCTCTATATGTTATGAGGATCATGCATATCAATTTTCAAGAAGAAATTCAATGGGGAAGGCATCTGATCAAGGGATGACTTCTTGAGCAAGTCAGTGGAAAATCAGGGCATCTGAGGCCTCCAATGACCCAACCAAAGGTTGTTCTCCATCATTTTGAATGTGTGTGATCTTTATTTGATCATAGAAGATGTTTGAAGTTTACAAAATTGAAGAATTTCAAGCCATTTGCAAAGTTGCCTTTTTGGGAAAGTAACTTGTAATGAAAACTTGCCATTTTGGGAAAGTTTTTCAACCTCCTCAAATTGATTCAAAAATGCTTCAAATGAGAAAACTTTGGTCATGAAAGTTGTAGAATGGATCATTCCCTTTTCAAAAAGTACAAGAACTCATTCTAATTCATTTTGGATCAAAAGTTATGGCTTGTCAAAGTTGGGCAAAATCACTTAATTTTCACTTTTGTACCAAAGAGGCAAAGTTGCAAAACCTCATGCCAAAGCAAAATGTGACTTCAAATGGACTTCTATGCATTACACAAACATGAACCACGACCTAAAAATCAGAATGAACCAAAGAATCTCCAAGTTTCATGACTTATGCTTAAAGAATTTCCAAAAGGGCCAAACTTTGTGAAAATTGCAAAACCTCACATAAACCCTAATCCACTTGCAAGTTGGCCTCAAATTCATTTCCATGGTTCTCCTTGATCACAGCTGAACCAAGCCATGCCTCTAAACCAGCCTGTCATGACCCATACCTCAAAGGACAAGTCACATTGACTTTTGGCAAAATGGCCCATACCAATCAAGCTAGGCCAGCAACAACTCTCTGACCTATCCAAACTTGATACATGGACAAAATGGGACTCAACACATAACACAACACAGCCTAATCTCTCCCACAAGTCAGCATCCTCCAAACTCTCCTCTTATGCATTTTGCTTCGAATCTCAATACACGGGCTTCAAACATCAAAACAAACTTCACAAAACCACTCACCATGATCCTCTGATCATTTCCCAATCCTCATTTGGCCCTGAAACCACCCCAAGCAGAAACACGATTTTCCACCCCTTCTGAACAGAACTTCATCAAACTCTTAAACCAGCCATAAGAAATTCCAAACAAGCATTGCAAGCTTCTCAGGGGGTTCATTAAAGGCATCTTGGACCAAAGAAGCAGCCAGAAAGTTCCAATGATCAAAGCTCCAGTTCAGGTGAGCTCAAGAACAATTTTTCCAGAAATGCATTTTTAAGTTCCTAAATGATTCTTTATGCTTCACTGATCATGCTGATGTGTTTTGTTTTGAAAATGGTGGAGAAATGAGTATGTATTCATGTTTTGAAATTTTTTTGACCTAGAACTGTTTTGATTCGATTCTCACTTTTTATGTGTTTTAAATGTTGTTTGTTTGTTGATTCTTAATGTATGGTGTATGGGGATCATTTTTGGGCAGAAAAATTAGGTTGTAGAAGCTTAGGGAGAGAGATAGCAAAATCTCAGGGGAGGTGTGGCCGGAGAAGATGACCGGAGGTCATTTCCGGCCACCTGAAAGTCATTAGTGCATTAATGATGATTAGGGCTCAGTTTGAATATGAGCCATAGATCTTGTTGACTAGGGTTGACCCGCGCGCAAACGAATGGACCAGATCTTTCATTAAAACCCTAATCCTAATTTATTAAATTAATTAATTGAGTTTAATTTAAATTTGGTCAGTTTGAATCTCAGCCATCAGATCACGTGTCAGTCAACTCCCGCGCATCCCATTTGAATCCTGACTCTTGGATCTGTGTACTTTTCATTTAATTTCATTTTATTTTCTTTTTATTCATTTGTTTTGTCCATTTTATTAAAAACAGTAAAACACATTGAAAAATTCTGAAAATTTTTTGTCAAACATTTCATTAATTTTCAGAACCCAAAAATATTTTTATTTTTATTTTTTGCATTAAAAATTATTTTTAAATCATTTAAATGTTTATTTTTAATTAGTTAATGAGAATTAATTAATTAAAAATGCATTTAGGTATTTAAATATCACAAAAAAAATTCACATTGCATTTTAAAACATTTAGAAACATTATCAAACTCTCAAAACAAATTTCTTTTTGGTTCTTGATGCATTTTGACAATTTTCATTGGAATTAAATTCATTTAAAGGCAATATTTTTGTTCAAACTTAGAAAAATTCATTCTGCCTAAACATGAAGAGTTTGATAATGGTTCTTCTTGCATTGCATCCTTCATATCATGTAGTTTTTAGGATTAAATTGGTTTGAATTTATCTTGCATTTTCAATTTAATGAGCATTTTTCCTTGTGAGGTATCCCAAAACCCTAATTGACTTGAGAAATTCATAACTTGCCCTAGGTTAAGAATTAGGTCCCCTCCTTTGGGCAGTGAACTTGTGTAGGGTTAGGGTTTCTTTGATCCCATTTTCAAATTTTTATCTTGTCATTTGCTTCTGATTTTGAATTTTGCTTTGTGTCTTGTGCATAAACCCTAATTTTTGCCTTCATTTGCATCCATTTCTTATATGCTTGCATACATGAACTTGCCATGACATTTTGTGCATCCACATGATTCATAAGACATCTCAGGACATATTAGAACCATGATTGATCATTGCATCATTCCTTTGCCATGTTATATGTTCATTTCACTTCATAAACATTCTTGAATCTTTATGGTTCAAAGCATGCCTCATTTGCATCCTTATGCTTGTTGATCACTCTCATCTCTTGTCATGTGTTTGCATCATCTCTTAGCATCATTAACATCATGTTTATGCTTCTGACTTTTGTTTGCATCATGACATTTCATCTCATTTGCATTGCACTTCATTTCTTTTGCTAACTTTTCAGGTGGTAAGTTGTTTTGGGAAGTGAATTTGCCTTCACTTCTCACAATCTCTTTTGATCTCTCTTATGCATCATTGTTGCATTTTATCTTGCCTTTGAGTGAGCTTGCTCATTCATGCTCTTTCTTACTTTCTTCCTCCAAGCAACTTGTCTTCTTAAGTAAAGCAAGTTGTCTTGCTTCTCCTTTCTTCTTCCTCTTTCTATCTTGTTCCTCCTTGGTGGCCTTTGAAGATCTTTCTCTCTCAAGCCTCATAAACCCTAGGAACAACCAAGCATGATAATAATTAGGGTTTGATTAGTCCCCCATTTAGTTTTTCCTTTGTGTCATCTTTGAGTCTTCTCTTCTCATCTCATAATCAAGGACTAAACCCTAAAGGTTTTAAGGCTTTGTGATTAAGCTTATGTCTGCATCCTTCTATTAGGATGGAGTGTATAACTTTAATCCTAAGTGTTAAACCCTTAATGTGTTTAAATCCTTTAATCAATTCACTTAATAATCACTAAGACATCAAGCTTGTAACTTGGGCCTTGCATTAGGGTTCTAATTCTTCCTTAATTGGTTAAGAAGGACTAACCCTAGTGTTAATGGACAAGTCCCCCTCAAGTTGTCTTACAAACCATAAAATTCATTTCTTAATCTCATCATTAACTAAAATCCACTTTAATAAAGGCTTTGTTTTGTCATGAGGTTAATCCCTAATCATGGATTAAGTTGAGGAGTCTTCCTCAGCTTAAATGTTCTCATCTATTATCCTTCTATTAGGATGGTGTAATGAGTCCATTAAATCTTTGATTATTTCTTAAACTCATTACTTAACACTAAACAAAAACATCAAAAACATCTAAATAATCACAAGTAGGTTAATGATCTTAATCCTACATCAAGGTGATTAAGTGTGAGGTGCTTGCTTCATACTTAAGGTATTCTCATTACCCCTAATCAGAGGGAGGATGTGATGAGTTTACTAACCCTTGGTTTAGGCTTAAGCTCATTAACTTATGACAAATCCGAAAGCAATAAAAGATTGAAAACACAAAAACAAATAATAATCGTCTCCTCCGGGATTCTTTTCTCATCTCATTCACTCACAAACGAGAACTCGCTTCTTCCGTCAAATGCAAGACAGTTTGCACCTGAGCCAGACTGGTCATACACTTGAGCATAGACAAGTAAGCAGTTCACAAGTCAATTCACCTTTCAGTCTCTTTGAGTCAAACTACGGTGTTCTGACTTCCTCATTGCACGAGAGGATACGTAGGCATAACTTAACAGTTATCGAACAAAAGTCTCTGTATATTCCCCCTCTTTCCAGCATTATTCTTTAAGTCTCATATTCTTGAGCATTTCACTCTTGTTCATACACTGACACTTCTCTTATACACTTCACATTTCTTTTACATTGACACTTACATTCTTTCCAGCTTTGATACACAAATTACACTGACACTACCCCTTTAAAACACAAATCTTTTAAGCGTGGATCCCGTCGAGTACGGCGGACAATCTGGGTGATAACACCTTCCCAGATTGTAACCAACCCCCTTTCTCAGTCTCTCTGGTTCGCAACCGTCTTATCCGTATCTTTTCTAGGTTTATGCAGCATTACCTTTCCTTCGGGATAAAAATGCCTAGCTGGCGACTCTATTCGTTTCTTTCTCTTTCGCCGACCGTTCGCGTCTGTACCCCTCTTGGCCCTGTGTGTCATTTGGTGGGAGAGACACTTATCCTTCACCAACTTGTCAACAATGGCCTTCCAAGCACCGGAAGTAGGAGGAATAGTAGATGGAGTACTAGAGGAAGATAAATCCTCTCTTAGCCTCTTCGTGACACGCTGCTCGAGTAACTCAATGAGATCATCCTTCTCCTTCAGCTTCTCTTGCATCGTAGTCCTCTTAAGTAGCCATTCTTCTTTCTCTTTCTTCATCTTGTCTAACTCTTCTTGAAGAGCCACCTTCTAATCAACGGGAGGTAGAAAAGCGGACAATGGTAATATGGGAAACAAAGGCTCCTCAGGTGGATAAGGCATCTTGAGCTTGGAAGCCCTAGATCGAACCCACTGGATATAACATTCAGAAGGAGCAAGGTGTTGTCTTCCCAATTGACCTTTCTCTTTCCGATGAACCGCATGCCAAGAATGAGCAATCCTTTTCTTCATTTCTACATGATCAGTGTAGATGTTTAGAATTGGCAGAATTTTTGACCAACAAGAAGTGTTGAACTTAGTTCAGGATGTCACATCAGATGTTGTGACATTATCAAATAGAGTATAAGTAAATGAACTTAATTCAGGATGAACTTAATTCAGGATGTCACACCAGATGTTGTGACATTGTATCAGTTAATGAAGTAAGTTCAGTTTACAGGATGTCACACCAGATGTTGTGACATTGTATCAGTTAATGAAGTAAGTTCAGTTTTCAGGATGTCACACCAGATGTTGTGACATCTCAAACCTGCTACCAGAATTAATTAATGCTTAACAGAACTGAGTAAATTCAGGAAAGTTATCTGGAATTAATTATGGATGGATAAAACAGAAGAAGGCGCATCTGTAGGGAGATTGTTTATATGATTTCTGTATAATCAGAAGAACTGACTCACCTAGAATCAAGGAAGTAACAAACCCTAATTCAAGGTGATGGCAGCATGCGTATCAGGATTGGATAACCTACAGAAAGCCCAAAATCCAAGAACCTATTTAAGCAACAGAAACTCTCAGAATAGAGTACGAAATTAAGAAGACTTAATAGGGAGTTTGTGTTTTAATAGCAGGTTATATATGTGTATCACTTTATGAGCTTTTAAGCAAAAGTGTATTTGTGTCATGATTGAAACTGTGAAGTAAGATCAAGTTGTTTTGTTTGAAGTATGACTTCAATTTTATTAAACTTGTAAACACATCACTGTGTGATTGAGGGGGAGTGAGTTGGTACTCATATCTAAGTTGTGTCTTAGGTAGAAATTGCCTTGGGTAGATATTAAATGAAAGATTAAACTGAGTGGTTTAAGTCTAGAATTAATATTACTTATATTGGATTTCCTTCCTGGCTTGGTAGCCCCCAGATGTAAGTGTGGTTATACACTGAACTGGGTTAACAATTTCCTGTGTTGTTTAATTTTCCTGCACTTTAAGTTTTGTTCAAGTCTTCAAGTGTTTAAACATCTCATTCGACATCACGTACCTGATCCCAGAATTTCAATTGGCATCAGAGCAGGCACCCTGCCTGTTTAAACTGGGTGAGATCTTGGGACTGCAAATTCTGGAAACATGGACAGAGATGTAGGATCAGTAAATAGACCACCTATATTGGATGGATCTAATTATGACTACTGGAAGCCAAGAATGGTAGCATTCTTAAGATCACTTGACAATAGGGCCTGGAAAGCAGTCAACAAAGGATGGGAGCACCCTGTCCAAGACAACAAAGATGGAGCAAAAGTGTTGAAACCTGAACAAGAATGGAGCAAGGAGGAAGAAGATTCAGCACTTGGAAATTCCAAGGCCTTAAATGATTTATTCAATGGCATTGATAGGAATATATTCAGACTTGTGCATCACTGTGAGCTGGCCAAAGATGTTTGGGACACTCTCAAAACAACTCATGAAGGAACATCAAAGGTGAAGAGTCAAGACTTCAACTTCTCACCACCAAGTTTGAAAACTTGAGAATGAAGGAAGATGAGACAATTCATGAGTTCTACATGAACATCTTGGAAAT
Source organism: Lathyrus aphaca (assembly GCA_963966055.1). Lineage (NCBI taxonomy): Eukaryota > Viridiplantae > Streptophyta > Magnoliopsida > Fabales > Fabaceae > Lathyrus > Lathyrus aphaca. The sequence continues at coordinate 95,589,210 of OZ014520.1, read as the reverse complement.
AGCCAATACTTCTGGTGCTTTGGGAGAAAAGATGACTGATGAAAAGCTGGTAAGAAAGATTCTCAGATCTTTACCAAAAAGATTTGACATGAAAGTCACAGCAATAGAAGAAGCTCAAGACATATGCACAATGAAGGTTGAAGAGCTTATTGGTTCCCTTCAAACATTTGAGATGGGAATGAATGACACAATTGTAAAGAAGAACAAAAGCATAGCCTTGGTGTCAAATACTGATAAAGAAGAAGAAAATAATGAAGCAGAACCTGAAGAAAATTTATCAGAAACCATTGCTATGCTTGGAAGACAATTCAACAAGATTCTCAGAAAGATGGATGGCAAGGCCAGACCAAGTGGAAGATACTCAAACTCTTCTGAGAATAAAAGACCTTATGATGCTAATAGAAGGTCAAGTTATGATGAAAAAACCAATAAAGATAAATGGATTAAATGTCATGGATGTGAAGGATATGGACACATCAGAAATGAATGCCCTACTTATCTAAAGAAGCAGAAGAAAGGTCTTTCTGTGACCTGGTCTGATGAAGACTCAGGATGTGATTCAGAAGAAGACTCAGCAAAGCACATCACTGCTCTAGCTGGAGTATGTGATTCTGAAAGTGGATCCAGTGATGAGGAGCTGACTTTTGAAGAGCTAGAAGAATCATACAAGATGCTGGTTAAAAGGAGCACTGAAATATGCATGGAGAGTATAAAGCAGAAGAAGCAGATTGATGCACTAAAGGCTGAAAAAACAGGTGATCTAGAGATCATTGACACTTTGAAAAGTGAAGTAAGCCTTCTCAACGCAAAGTTGGAGCATATGTCCAAATCTGTTAGAATGCTGAACAGTAGCTCAAACACACTGGATGTTATTCTCAACAACAATAAGCATTCAGGGGATAGAACTGGACTGGGATTTAACAAAGTTCAAAAGGTTGAGGCTAGCACCAGCAAAACTACTTCAAATTCCATAAAGTCAAACAAGATGTCCCAACAGATGCTCCAACATCATGAAAAGAACATAAAGTCAAACATAATGTCCCAACAGATGTCTCAACATCATGAAAAGAACATGATGAAAAAGAAGTATCAAATATGGAGATGTCATCATTGTGGTAGGTTTGGTCATATCAAACCTCATTGCTACAAGCTGCATGGATATCCAAATCAGATGTATCAGCAACCCCCTAAGCAGAAGATAGAGGTAACAAAGAAAGTGTTTCATGGACATCAAAATCAAAGATATCAGTAACACCCTAAACAGAAGACAGAGGTCATCAAGAAAGTATGGGTACCTAAAGCTAGTCTTCATACTGATTAAAGCTATATGTCCAAGAACAAGTTCAACAAACAACCTTGGAGCTCTAAAAATGAACAATACACAGGGCAGAGGCATCAAAGGAAACCTCACTACAAGCAAAAATGGTCAAAGAAGGGTGTTGCATATATAGCTCATACATCTCTAAGAGTATCAGCTAAAGAAGACTGGTACTTTGACAGTGGATGCTCAAGGCACATGACTGGATTGAAGAATTTACTGGTAGACTTAAAGTCATATTCATCCAGATATGTAACCTTTGGAGATGGAGCTAAAGGAGAAATCAAGGGAGTGGGGACCTTGGATTGTCCAGATGTACCAAGACTAGATGATGTGCTGCTGGTAAAAGGATTGACTGCTAACTTGATCAGCATAAGTCAATTATGTGATCAAGGTTACACTGTTAACTTTACCAAAACTGAATGCATAGTGTCTAATAAAGAACAGAAGGTTGTCATGAGAGGAGCCAGATCTAAAGACAACTGTTATATGTGGGAACCTCAAGACTTCAGTCTCACTTCAACTTGCTCTTTAGCCAAAGAAGAAGAAGTGAAGCTATGGCACCAAAGACTGGGTCATCTTCACTTCAGAGGCATAAAGAAAATCATATCTATGGAAGCTGTGAGAGGTATTCCTAAACTGAAGATTGATGATGGCAAAGTATGTGGTGAATGTCAAATAGGCAAGCAAACCAAGATGTCCCATCCAAAGCTCCAACATCTGACAACTTCCAAAGTTTTGGAATTATTGCATATGGATCTTATGGGACCAATGCAGGTTGAGAGCCTTAGTGGAAAGAGGTATGCCTATGTGGTGGTTGATGACTTTTCAAGGTATACATGGATAAATTTTATCAAAGAAAAGTCTGATGTATTTGATGTATTCAAAGATTTGTGCCAAAGAATACAAAGAGAAAAAGCAAGCTGTGTGGTCAGAATAAGAAGTGACCATGGAAAGGAGTTTGAGAATAAAAAATTCTCAGATTTCTGTTCTTCAGAAGGAATCAATCATGAATACTCTTCACCTATCACCCCTCAACAGAATGGGATTGTTGAGAGGAAGAACAGAACTATCCAAGAATCAGCAAGAGCTATGATCCATGCTAAAAAGTTACCATTATACTTTTGGGCTGAAGCTATGAACACAGCTTGTTACATTCATAATAGAGTCACTCTAAGGAAAGGAACCTTGTCCACAATCTATGAAGTCTGGAAGGGCAGAAAACCCACAGTTAAGTACTTCCATGTGTTTGGAAGTAACTGCTATATTCTGGCTGATAGGGAGAAAAGAAGAAAAATGGATCCTAAAAGTGATGAAGGGATTTTTCTTGGATACTCTATAAACAGCAGAGCCTATAGAGTATTTAACTCTAGAACCAAGGTTATCATGGAGTCCATAAATGTGATAATTGATGATGCCCCTACAGATGTTACAGATGATGTTGGAACATCTGCTGACAGTCAGACTGAAGCTGAAATAAAGAGTGATCATCCTGACTTCACTCAAACTGAAGCAAGGACAGAATAATCCAGCAAACCTCCCTCCATCAGAATTCAGAAGGATCATCCCAAAGATTTAATAATTGGTGATCCCAACAGAGGTGTAAGCACTAGATCAAGAGAGGTGATTTCAAGTTCTTGTTTTGTTTCAAAAATAGAACCTAAAAACATCAAGGAAGCTCTTAATGATGAGTACTAGATTTGTGCTATGCAAGAAGAATTAGGTCAATTCACAAGGAATGAAGTTTGGGATCTTGTTCCTAGACCTGATGACATAAATGTGATTGGCACTAAATGGGTGTATAAGAACAAGTCAAATGAGCAGGAAGTTGTTACAGAGAACAAAGCTAGACTTGTGGCTCAAGGATACACACAAATTGAAGGAGTAGACTTTGATGAAACCTTTGCACCAGTAGCAAGGCTTGAATCAATCAGACTACTTTTAGGAATTGCTTGTATTCTGAAGTTCAAGCTATTTCAAATGGATGTGAAGAGTGCATTTCTAAATGGATATCTTAATGAAGAAGTATATGTAGAACAGCCTAAGGGATTTGTTGATCCAAGCTGTCCAAACCATGTGTACAAACTAAGGAAGGCTCTTTATGGACTGAAGCAAGCCCCAAGAGCATGGTATGAAAGGCTGACTACTTTTCTCACAAAACAAGGATACAGAAAAGGTGGAATAGAAAAAACCTTGTTTGTGAAGGATGAAGAAGGAAATGTCATGATTGCTCAAATATATGTTGATGACATTGTCTTTGGTGGGATGTCAGACAGGATGGTTAAACATTTTGTCACTCAAATGGAATCTGAATTTGAGATGAGCCTAGTAGGAGAACTAACCTACTTTCTTGGATTGCAAATCAAGCAGATGGAAGATTCAATGTTCATATCCCAAAGCAAGTATGCCAAGAACACTGTGAAGAAGTTTGGGATGGATAGTGCAAGTCATAAAAGAACTCCTGCCCCCACTCATTTAAAGCTGACAAAGGATGACAAGGGTGAGAAGGTGGACCAAAGCCTATACAGAAGCATGATTGGAAGCTTATTATATCTGACTGCTAGCAGACCAGATATAGCCTTTGCAGTAGGTGTATGTGCAAGATATCAAGCTGATCCAAAAGTTAGCCATCTAAACCAGGTCAAGAGAATTCTGAAATATGTCAATGGTACTTGTGACTATGGCATAATGTACTCCCATGGATGTGAACCAATTCTCACTGGCTTCTGTGATGCTGATTGGGCTGGAAGTGCAGATGATAGAAAGAGAACATCAGGAGGATGCTTCTTCCTAGGAAACAATTTGATTTCTTGGTTCAGTAAGAAACAAAATTGTGTATCCTTATCCACTGCTGAAGCTGAATATATTGCAGCTGGTAGCAGTTGTTCACAGTTGGTTTGGATGAAGCAAATGCTCACTGAATACAATGTCCCACAAGATGTCATGACATTGTACTGTGACAACTTAAGTGCTATTAACATATCAAAGAATCCCATCCAACATAGCAGGACCAAGCATATTGATATCAGGCATCATTTCATCAGAGATCTTGTGGAAGAGAAAGTGATCTCATTGGAACATGTAGCCACAGATCTGCAATTGGCTGATATATTTACTAAAGCTTTGGATGCTACCCAATTTGAAAACCTAAGGGGTAAATTGGGAATCTGCTTATGTGAAACATAGAAGTTATGGAGAAGTGCCAACATGTCATATGACATCGTGTGGCATGATCACCAGATGGCAACACCAGTATGGTCAAGAACTTTGTGTATTCCACTCATAAAAATTCTCCAAGTAACGGCTCTTATAAAAATACCAGCTTGCTCTCAGCTATTCATCTTCTCATCATTCTCTCAAAACAACTTGCATGCTATAGCTGATTTTCAGAGCTCTTCAAACTCAATCAAACTTAACCTCTTCCTCCACCACATTCAAAAATGTCTCAACATCAAAACCCTAACCTCTCTGAAGAGATCCTCAACCAAGAAGATGTGGTGTATGCAACCCCCATCTCTGGGGTACCTATGGATTCAACTCCAATAGACGAAATCAGAGAAAGTGTTCCTCTTGCTCAAAAGCCAAGAACTCCTACTGTGAGAAGGGAAAAGGAACCTGTTTTCAGCAAAGTCAAAGGGATGCCTTCATCCTCAAACACCACTCCCAAAGCCTCTGAGTATGTGGATGCTTCAATCAAGGATCTTGTGAACAGGATTCTGTCTGAGCAAAGAGTTGTGAGTGGAATATCCATTCCCCTGAACACCATGCCAGCTCCACAAGTAGAACAGAATAATCAAGCTGAAGAGGACACTCCTGCTCAACAGGATGTCCCAATAGATGTTGAAACATCTGAGGACCAGCACAAGGCCTCCACTGATGATGATGATGAAACATCTGAGGACCAACACAAGGCCTCCACTGATGATCAAGCCTCTGTTGATCCACCTACTGAAGAGGAGACTGCTCAACCTCCTCCTGTTGTAGACATAGAGCATGATTCTGACACAGAAAACATTGCTTCTGTGAACCCTAGCATAGCCAAAAGGCTCAGAACTAGGAAGGAAAAGAAGACGGCAGTACATACAACTCCTGAAAAGAAGCAGCCTACACCAAAGAAGGACAAAGCTAAAGTTGCTTTTGGTCCTACCAAACAATGGAGCAAGGTTAATACACAAAAGAGGAAAGTTGTCCCTCCTCCAGATTCTGATGTTGAAGAGGATGTCCCAACATCCCAACGAAAGAAGAAACAAGCACCTTCAAGGTCCACCTCTGCTGTTCCAGAAGCTCCTCTGGACAACATTTCATTCCATCATGTGTCAAGTGTGAGCAGATGGAAATTTGTCTACCAAAGAAGGGTAGCACTTGAAAGAGAGCTGAGCAGCAATGCACTTGAGTGCACTGAGGTAATTGATCTCATTTCTTCTGCTGGCTTATTCAAAATAGTGTCAAACTTTTCTCCTTGCTATGAGTTGCTAGTCAAGGAATTTATTGTCAACCTTCAAGAGGACTGTGCTGATGGTAAGTCAGATGAATTTAGAAAGGTGTATGTAAGAGGGAGATGTGTGGAATTATCTCCTAGGGTTATCAACCTCTATCTAGGAAGAGAATCTGATGGACCTAATGAGCTGGGGAAGACTGATAACCAAGTTTGCAAGGTCATCACTGTCAATCAAGTCAAAGCTTGGCTAGTCAAGGGCAAACTTTCTGTTAGCTTGCTAACAAGGAAGTATGCAATGCTTCATAGGATTGGCACTGCAAACTGGGTCCCAACCAACCATACTTCTTCAATAGCAACTGGATTGGGCAGATTTATATATGCTGTAGGCACCCAAACAAAGCTGGACTTTGGGTCTTACATTTTTTATCAAACATTGAAGCATGCTGGGACATCTGCAACAAAGCTGCCTATTGCCTTCCCTTATTTGCTGTGTGGAATAATCCTTAGCCAGTATCCAGGTATCCTCACTGAGAAGGATTCAATTTGCAAAAGAGAAAGTCCTCTGGCCTTCCACTACAAGTTGTTCTTAAGTCATCATGCAGCTGATGTTGAAGCTCCCTCTGGGACATCTGCTGGACCTTCAAAGGCAAAGTCTCCTATATCCAAAGCTGCTTTGATTGCTGAGCTGAAGAACACATGCAAAGAACTGGATGCCAGGAAGCAGAAGCTTGAGGAGATTATCCAAAGGCTGGAAATTGAAGAGAGTGCTCAGAACGCTGCTGATTCTGATGAGGAAACTGAAGAAGAGGAAGACACTGAATATGAATATTTTGAGTGAAAAATGTATGTGAGGAATATGTAATGTCTGCTTCAGCATTGTATTTTGAATTAGTAACTTTGTAATTCTCTCTGTCAATGTAAAATTTGGCCCCAATTTATGTCTAACAAGGGGGAGAAGAGAACTGAACAACAACAACAACAATGTATGCTGCAGCTTACTGATTAATGAAAAATGACTTTTGTTTGCTTCTGAACTAAAGCTCTGCTTTTAATGAAAAATTTCTGTTGAAACAAGTCAGAACACATGTAGGTTTGAGGGGGAGTAAACTCACACATGACTCAACAGAAAAGAACTATTGTACTCTGATAAAAGAAACTCTGCTGCACTCTGATAAACCAGAAGATTATGTTAGCCAAAAATTAGCCAAAGGGGGAGTTTGTAGATGTTTAGAATTGGCAGAATTTTTGACCAACAAGAAGTGTTGAACTTAGTTCAGGATGTCACATCAGATGTTGTGACATTATCAAACAGAGTATAAGTAAATGAACTTAATTCAGGATGAACTTAATTCAGGATGTCACACCATATGTTGTGACATTGTATCAGTTAATGAAGTAAGTTCAGTTTACAGGATGTCACACCAGATGTTGTGACATTGTATCAGTTAATGAAGTAAGTTCAGTTTTCAGGATGTCACACCAGATGTTGTGACATCTCAAACCTGCTACCAGAATTAATTAATGCTTAACAGAACTGAGTAAATTCAGGAAAGTTATCTGGAATTAATTATGGATGGATAAAACAGAAGAAGGCGCATCTGTAGGGAGATTGGTTATATGATTTCAGTATAATCAGAAGAACTGACTCACCTAGAATCAAGGAATTAACAAACCCTAATTCAAGGTGATGGCAGCATGCGTATCAGGATTGGATAACCTACAGAAAGCCCAAAATCCAAGCACCTATTTAAGCAACAGAAACTCTCAGAATAGAGTACGAAATTAAGAAGACTTAATAGGGAGTTTGTGTTTTAATAGCAGGTTGTATATGTGTATCACTTTATGAGCTTTTAAGCAAAAGTGTATTTGTGTCTTGATTGAAACTGTGAAGTAAGATCAAGCTGTTTTGTTTGAAGTATGACTTCAATTTTATTAAACTTGTAAACACATCACTGTGTGATTGAGGGGGAGTGAGTTGGTACTCATATCTAAGTTGTGTCTTAGGTAGAAATTGCCTTGGGTAGATATTAAGTGAAAGATTAAACTGAGTGGTTTAAGTCTAGAATTAATATTACTTATATTGGATTTCCTTCCTGGCTTGGTAGCCCCCAGATGTAAGTGTGGTTATACACTGAACTGGGTTAACAATTTCCTGTGTTGTTTAATTTTCCTGCACTTTAAGTTTTGTTCAAGTCTTCAAGTGTTTAAACATCTCATTCGACATCACGTACCTGATCCCAGAATTTCAATCAGAACCATTAAGAAAGAAGAAACGGGATAAGGAAAGATTGTTTGGTATGTCCTTCAAACAATAGCCCAACTGTCGCCTAGCCAGAATAGGGTTGTAGCTAATTCCCCCACGTGTACCAAGAAGAGGTACATTAGGAAATTCTCCACAACTATCAATAAGTACTCCAATGTCATAATGAGAACAATACCATGTCATATCCTTATGAGAAAGTGACATCAACCTTTGAGACCATCTTCGATTCTCTCTATTGTCCTTGAAGACATCCGACTTGGGTAGGTGTGAAATAAACCACCTATAAAGAAGAGGCGCACAACATACAATCTCTCCGACACCTTTGGAGGTCCTATAGTGAAAAGCATGATACATATCTCCAAGCAAAGTAGGCACCGGATTCTTCTTCAAGAAGATCTGAATAGCATTCTCATCCACAATACCATCTAAGTTGGGAAACAAGACAATTCCATAAATGAGCAAAGCAAGAATAGCCTCAAATGCATCCTTATGACCCAAAGTAAGTGAAGTAGAAGCCTTTCCCATCAAGAACTTAGCATTAATACCACGAACACTCCCCTTTGGAAGAAACTTCCCATTAAGATCGGACTCCTTAAGAAAAAGTGCTTTGGCGATGACCTTGATAGTAAGCTCCTTCTCTAGACCACTGAAAAGAAACTCCTTGTCCAGAATAGGTAAACCTATCCAATGAGAATACTCCTCCAAAGTCGGCACAAGCTGATAATCAGGAAAGGTGAAACAATGATGCAACGGATCATAGAACTGAGCTAAAGTAGGGAGAATCCCCTCAGGTACATAGGTATCCAACATATTCAAAAGCTTCCCATGACATCTCCGGAACTCCTAGGTATCAACAACCAATGCTCCTAGCTTTCTCAACTCTACTACATTAGGATTCTTGAAGGTGTACTTCTTTGTGTTCCTCCTTTCAAAAGTCATAGCCGTAGACATCTGAAATTTTGCAAAAGTTCCTTATAAGTCCCTTGAAATCTTACAAATAATGCTCATGAATGCATGATGGCATGTATGCAACAACCACAAACAAGATCACACAAGGCACACGGGCTTAGGTTCCGAGTCACGAGCATGAAGTCAAGGTAACAGAACACCAACCCACACAGGTAAGTACTAAGGTTTTGTCTTCATTGTACCTGCAGAAAACCAAAAGGGTGCTAACAGAGGTGCCCGGAGTTAACAACCATCTTTAGAATATCACCGGTACGTTGGATTACTCCCCAACCAATAACATTCTTAAAATATACCTCGTCCGAGTGTAGTATCGCGTGACAACCGCCTTAGGTTTACACTCAAACAGTTTCCGCACTACGTTCCTAAATTGGCTTGGATGGGTTAAGGGTTCTACGGTCCTCAGTATGATCAGCTCAAGGTTGGAAAATAATGCCACGTATGATTACTCATCATGACATTGATAGTCTAAGAGAGTCTAACCGAGTGGAGATTATCAAATTGATATAGCTTTGGACTACTCCATCGCTTATCGCTTCAAATATCGCCGTCCTATCATAAGTTCCACTCAGATTCGGGTTAGAATCTATCTCACACAGAGGATCACCAAAACCAAAACAGAACAACCAAATAACAAACAAATCAAACCAAAGCAATAAATAAATCAAAGTAGGCCGAATCCACTTAGAGATTACTCCCCAGCAGAGTCGCCACTTTTCTGTAGCGGTAAAATCATGAGTGTAAGCTATTGATTAACTTAACTCAAGGTAAACTGAGTCGCCACCGCGCTTTTATTTTTTTCCAAAAAAAGGAAAAAGGAAAAAGAACGAATAAAACCTAATGAATCTAAAAGCAAAAGCTAAAAGAAACAAACAGAGAACGGGTAAGGGGATAGGTTACAAATCGGGAAGGTTTTACGCAACCAAAATGTCCGTGGTACTCCACGGGAGCCCTTTGACATATTTATTGTTTTTTTGGTTTGAAATTGGTTTGCTTAAAAAAGATTGAAGAGATGAGGAGAAGAATGTTTTTTAAGATTTTGTGTTTGAAGAGGTTTTAACGCCTCATGCCTACGTACCCACAAAGTGCAATGCGAGATCAAAACCTCGTAGTTCGTGGTACAAAATTTGAAAAGAAACAATGAGTTGAATTGATTTTAAAATGTAGAGATAAGTCGTCATTCCTTAGAGAATAATTCCGCTAGAAAGAATGAATCATATCTAAACACATGAAAAGAAAAAGTGCACAAAGGCACAAAAACAATTGAGTGAGTTTTGGATTTTTTAAAGTATTTAAGAAAAGAATTTCAATATATTTACATGGATTAAAGTTTATTAAGAAAATAAAGTGAAATGATAAAATCGCTTGACCTAAGTCAAGGTTTGATTGCGAAAACGTTTGAAGTTCGAAAACCAAGAAGATTTGAAAAATAGGGAGAAGATTTGAAAATTTAAGAAGTGGGAGGAGATGAAGGGACTATCCTAAGACTTGAATTAAAAAGTTAAGAGAAGAGCGATCAAACCATATTATGAACATTTCTTCAAAGTAAACGGAATTCCATCTTCAAAGACAAATGAGGTTAATTCAAGGCCAAGGTCTTCAATCGATCACAACTTGAGCAAAGGGAGAGATCCTAAAATCTAAGTCCAAACTCCAATGCTAAGGATAGTGGCCATAGTCCGAAATTAAAGTCACAAGTCTTTTAGGTGTTTAATCCTTTATTAATGTTTTTGTGTCCAAATAGACAAAAGAAAAATCACAAGCAACAATATAAACATAAACAATATGATATATGATATAATATGATAATAGCATAATAAAAGAGATAAAGGAGCGAGAAATTGAAATAAAGAGGATAAGGTGCGAGAGATTGAATTTAAATGGATTAGTATATTAATATTATTATAATATTTACATATAAGTGGTATGATGAACTTAATCAAGCACAACCACGAAAGATAATAAAAAAAATCGAGGCAACCGGATCCAAGTGGATCTTATTTCGAATTCGGGATAAATTTAGGTCTATGTTAAGCAATCGCCGAGTAATTTACGAAGTAATTACCCTACAAATGAGGCCGGCCACCACCAATTAAGGTGGAAAATATTTGTGCTAATACATGTTAGAGAAACGATATTATTGATCATTCTCCAAAAACATGTCGCACTAAAAGAAAAAAGAACGGTCTAATCTTAATCGAGATTTTCGTTGAATTATCGAATGCAACCTATCACGATCCCAAAGTATGGAGAATGATCCAAATGATCATTCATCCATAGATTTGAAATAATGAAGGTTAAATATATCCGAAATTCAACAATCTACGAATCGGAGATTTTCATCGACCAAAGAGAAAAAGGATAAGATGAAGAGAAATATGGATTTAATATTATAATCCAAAAAAAAAAACATATTTTTATAATCTTTTTTCAAGTAATATTTAAAAGGTTAAGAAAATTTAAAGAATAATTTAGGAAACAAAATTTTTCTTAAGAGAAAAATAAAAATTAAGAATGATAAAAGAGAAAAAAAAATAAACAAGAGAATTAGGGGGAGGTTACGTATGAAATAAAGGTGGTGGTGGTAGAAATCACGTGAATCCAATTAAATCCACATACACACAAATAAAAAACTTTATAAAACAAAAAAGAAAAATATCACTTCTTCTTCATCACACACACAGTAACGCGGACCACACTATTCATGGCTTCTTCACCATTTCGGAGCTCCGTCAAATCGAAGCGACGAAGCTCCGATGATGTACCGTTTCGACCGGGACGGAACAAGGAGTTCAAATATATAATTGCTTTCAACCAACAGTGCAAGAATTAGACGAATCTGAGCCACGAATAACCGACGGGAAATTTCAAACTACCTTCTAAAATGTAAGCAAGGCTTCAATTCTCTTCCTCCAGTACTTCTCTTGTTGTTGTGTATTGAAATTGAACAATAGAAGTGGTTTTTGATGAATATTTGAGTGATTTAGTGAAGCTTTGGGTTGAAGCTTTAATGGAGTTTTTCTGAATTTGGGACTTGTTTTTGCAGGGGTTCAAGAGGTTGTTTAAGCTTGATAAAAGAGTGAGAATGAGCTCTTATTTATAGATGGAAGGAATGAATTTTGAATTGAAATTTTTTGAAGTTGTTTTGGATTGAAACTCTTGCGTTTTGAACATTCTAACCGCGTGACTATTGCTGAATTTTGTAATTTTTTTTTTTTTGCGTTTTATGTAGAATCTTGATGCGTTTTAGAGCTGTTATGTGCGTGTAATGTGTTGTATTTCCGGCTGGGAAGACATATTGATATTGGTGCGTTATTGGCTTCGTGATGGAGCTGAATAGCTTTTGGTTGAGTGCATATTGGAGCTGATGAAATTAGGCTTGTGTATGGCTATAGAATGATGATGACGTTGCACAAGTTAAAAGGCTAGAATATGGTATTGTGTGGCTTCAAGATAATGAGCTGACTTTAGTTAATAATATCATAATCCTTTTCTTTTTCCTTTTTCTATTATTGCATTCATTAATTGGTAACAAAACATGGGCCTAAATGGGCTTTATAACTATTTTTCTATTGTGATAATGATAATAGAGAAATGAGAATAAATTGGGGGAAAAAATAGAAAGAAATATTTAATGGTATTTTTGTGAAAAAAAATGGCTATGAATGACAATTGAAAATGGATAGAATAATTTGGGTATTGAGTTAGAATTAGAAAATGTAGAAATTAGAGAAATAGTAATGTAAGATAATATTTTTTTTTGATTGAATTAAATGAAATATGGACTAAAATAAAGATGAATGATAATTTTGCTGATTAAAAAATGAATATTGAGAAATGAATATAATGAATATTAAATTGGATATTTGGAAATGGAAAATAGAAATATGGACAATGGTTAGAAATAGGTGGATAGAAAATAATTGGACAATGGAAATATGGATGAGGTAAAAAAATGGTAGCTAAAAAAATTGTATGAATCGGGTAATGGATTAAACAGTGAATTTTTATTTTAAGCCCAGAACCAAATTTTGAATTTCCACTTTCACAAGCCTCTGATAAAAATGAACACAGTCATCACTAAACCACTGAACAACTTGCCGCTTCAACCACAATCACTGAAATCGTCTGAAAATTGCCCAGATAACTCGAATCCATGCTGAGGAAAATAAATCCTCAGATGAACCCCTGATAAACTGATGAACAAACCGAACTCCACACGCAACACTTCTTGATAATCTGATGACTTTCACACTCAACACCACTTGAACTTTGAAAACGCATTGCCTGAGGAATAAACCACTGACACACACAACTTGCAGTTGACACAATCTTTTGATAGTTTGACCATGATTAGGTCAAACATCCATCTGAATTAAATCATAATTGAACAACCGCCTCTGAATTAAAAATACTGTCTTATCTTTGAAATCCTGCAACACAGAGAAGAAGAAGCAAACTGCAACATATTTTTGGTATTTTTGGTTAGAGATCAGTAAATATAAACAAATATAAAGAAGTAAAAACAATGGTGATCCCCTGCGAAGCATAGACCCTTCATCTGAGAAGAAACTGAGAACCCTGTGTGATCTTGCTTGTATGCAAAAATATAGATGATATGCGAAGAAATCTTAGGGAAAAAATTAGGGTGTTACAAGATTGAACCCAAACAAATGTACTTTTGGAGTGAGGTCTGGTAAACTCCTGGGTTTCATCATTAGTGGAAAAGGTATTGAAATAGACCCTGCAAAAGTTAAAGCTATACAAGAGATGCCGGCTCCCCGTACTGAGAAGGAAGTTAGAGGTTTCTTGGGACGATTGAATTACATTGCAAGATTTATTTCCCAATTAACTGCTACCTGTGAGCCAATCTTCAAGTTGTTGAAGAAAGATCAGGTAATGGAATGGAATGATGAATGTCAGACAACCTTTGATGAAATCAAGAGATATCTTCTAGAACCTCCAATCTTGATGCCACCAGTTGATGGAAGACCCTTGATCATGTACTTAACAGTGTTAGACAACTAAATGGGGTGTGTGTTGGGGCAACATGACGAGTCTGGTCGAAAAGAGCAGGCAATATACTACCTTAGCAAAAAGTTTACCGACTGTGAAACAAGATACTCACTACTCGAGAAAACTTGTTGCGCTTTGGCATGGGCTGCTCGCCGACTAAGACAGTATATGTTGACTCATACTACCTTATTGATTTCGAAGATGGATCTAATCAAGAACATATTCGAGAAACCTGCTCTCTTCGGACGAATAGCAAGATGGCAAATCATCTTAACAGAATATGATATACAGTACACTACTCAGAAGGCCATTAAAGGAAGTGTTGTAGCTGATCATTTGGCTCACCAAGCAGTGGATGATTATCAGTCAATGAGTTTTGAGTTCCCTGATGAAGACATTATGATTATTACCAAAGAACCTGGACAATATGACGGACCTGAACAAGGATCCCGATGGACTATGGTTTTGACGGAGCTTCTAATGCACTAGGTAATGGTATTGGTGTTGTGATTATTTCCCCTGAAGGTTGTCATACCCCGATTACTGCCAGACTTTGTTTCTATTGTACCAATAACATGGCTGAGTATGAGGCATGTATCCTGGGCATCAAAGCTGCCATTGATATGAAGATTCAGTTCCTAGATGTATATGGAGATTCAGCCCTGGTAGTAAGTCAGATCAAAGGAGATTGGGATACCAAGCATGATAATCTCATTCCTTACAAAGAGCATGTGTTGTCTTTGATCCCATATTTTGAAGAGATTACCTTTGGACATATTCCACGAAGAGAAAATCAGTTGGCTGATGCATTAGCCACCATGGCATCTATGTTTGAGATTAGCTGGGATGATGAAGCTCCCAAGATTACTATTGATAGATTTGAAAAGCCTGCATACTGCAATGAGATTGACACTGAAGAAGCAGAGGGGAAGCCTTGGTTCTATGAAGTGAAAAGATATCTTGAAGCTCAGGAGTTCCCTGAAGGGGCATCTGTCAAAGATAGGAAGTTTCTAAGGAGGTTTTCTGCTAAATTCTTTTTGAGTAATGGAATTTTGTACAAGCGCAATCATGATTCAACT
Source organism: Lathyrus aphaca (assembly GCA_963966055.1). Lineage (NCBI taxonomy): Eukaryota > Viridiplantae > Streptophyta > Magnoliopsida > Fabales > Fabaceae > Lathyrus > Lathyrus aphaca. The sequence goes on along the minus strand of OZ014520.1, from coordinate 95,574,130 downwards.
TTGCTTCGTTGTGTGGATAAGAAAGAAGCAACAGAAATTATGGAAGATATGCATGATGGGATCTTTGGCACTCATTCTAGTGGTCATACTATGGCAAAGAAGATATTGAGAGCAGGTTACTATTGGTCTACTATGGAAGCTGACTGCTATCAACATTCCAGAACATGTCACAAGTGTCAAATATATGCTGATAAAGTTCATATACCTCCAGCTCCATTGAATGTGTTGACTGATCCTTGGCCTTTTGCCATGTGGGGTATTGATATGATTGGTGAGATCAAACCTACTGCTTCTAATGGACATCGTTTTATCATGGTTGCTATTGATTACTTTACTAAGTGGGTGGAGGCAGCTTCATTTGCATCTGTTACCAAGAATGTGGTGGCTCGATTCATTAAGAATAATCTCATATGTAGATATGGCATCCCTGAAAGGATTATTACTGACAATGGCTCTAATCTGAACAACAATACGATTATTGATCTCTGCACGCAGTTCAAGATTAAGCATCATAACTCTTCTCCGTATCGTCCGAAGATGAATGGGGCAGTAAAAGCTGCTAATAAGAACATTAAGAAGATTCTACAGAAGATGACTGTTACTTACAAGGATTGGCATGAGATGTTACCATTTTCTGTTCATGGTTATCGCACTACAATACGTACTTCAACAGGGGCAACACCATTCTCCTTAGTCTATGGTATGGAAGCAGTTTTGCCCATTGAAGTTCAGATACCCTCATTAAGAATCATGAAGGATGCAGGCTTAGATGAAGATGAATGGATTCAGACTCGGCTTGACCAGATAAATTTGATTGATGAGAAGAGGTTAGCAGCTGTTTGTCACGGTCAGATGTACCAGAAACGGATGATCAAGGCTTTTAATAAGAAGGTTAAGCCAAAGGTATATCAGGCTGGTGACTTGGTAATCAAGCGTATCATATTACCACAGGGTGATCCTAGGGGCAAGTGGACTCCTACATACGAAGGACCATTTGTAGTCAAAACAGTATTCCCAGGAGGTGCCATGATGCTTACTACTATGGATGGTGAAGACTTCCCACAGCCTGTAAACGCAGACATAGTTAAAAAATACTACGCATAAAAAGAGACCCGCTAGATTGACTGGCCTAGGCAAAAATAAGGGCATCTCGGCGAACCAAAAGGGTTCGGGCAAAAATTAGGGATATATATATAAAAAAAAATGTACACCCGGCAAGTCGAAAACTTGAAAAGGCGGCTTGGGCAAAAAAGGGTATCCCGGTGGATTAAAAACCTGAAAGGGCAATCCAGGCAAAAGTTAGGGATTAAAGCGTATGACTATGTCTCATTTGGATCACCCATGTAACTCCAACCAGTTGTGCTACTTAAACCAAGTTCGAACAGATAAAGATCAATCCAATCGTTTCCGTCTCAACAGCAGAAGATGAGATACTTGAAGATAATGGCAATAGTAGAATTGAAACTCAATAGGATTATTTCCCACATAGCTGTTTTCTTTGTTTTGTAAAAATTTTATGACAAATTCCTCTTACTAGGATTTCTGTCTCCTTGTACAAACTTGCCTATGTATAGGTCACTTTGTGATATAAATAAAATTTCATCTTTGAATCCAGATTTACTTTTACTCTATTTACATAAGCGAAACGTCCATTGGTTGTGTTTGAATGTATGTATGCTTTTGAATATGATTGATGTTTACCATAAATGCGTGAAAATGCAGTAATAGTATTTACTAAGGATGAACGGAGGTAGGAATTCAACGAAGCTTTGTCGGTTCATCCCCACAAGACAATTACAAATCTCCAGTACAGCAAATCTATGCTTCAAGTTACATCTCCCCCTTGAATTTATGTCCATCTCTTTTATCCTCAGTCGGGGTACTCAGGAACTTATTCCTTCAATAGAAGTACGACGAACAAAGACGGGAGGTTATAAATACTATACTATCAGACAAGACAGGAATGAGTTCCTCATATTCTTCAGCAACGAATTGGGATTTATTTTCCCTAGCCAGTAGTTCGTTATACAAAGATATTCAGACGCTTCGGGCTGCATGATTCATACATACATCATTTACATCATACCATAACATATCCATAAATGCATAATACATTTACATAGATGCACCATGCCATGCATGCATACATATTGCATAAACTAACATTGTCTTTGACAGGATGGTTATATGCAGATAAAACAATATCAACAATTCATTCACAACGGGTCAGAAATGATCCATACATTACTCAAGATGTCCTCGGAGAATAGGCAAACGGTCTGTACAAAGATCCATTCCCTAATCCAGGATATTTTCAGGAGACTTGATCCTGACACTTTTTTTTGTCCTCGGAGAGTAGGCAAACGGTCTGTAAGAAGATCAATTCCCTAATCCATGATATTTCTAGAAGATTTCATCTATCTGGTCTTGAATAGCAGGCAAACGATCTGTACAAAGATCCATTCCCTGGTTCAAGATACTTTCAGAAGATTTAATCTATTTCCTCGGAGAGTAGGCAAACGGTCTGTAAGAAGATCCATTCCCTAATCCAGGATATTTCTAGAAGATTTCATCTATCTGGTCTTGAATAGCAGGCAAACGATCTGTACAAAGATCCATTCCCTGGTTCAAGATATTTTTAGAAGATTTAATCTATTTCCTCGGAGAGTAGGCAAACGGTTTGTACAAAGATCCATTCCCTAATCCAGGATATTTTCAGGAGACTTGATCCTGACACTATTTTGTCCTCGGAGAGTAGGCAAACGGTCTGTAAGAAGATCCATTCCCTAATCCAGGATATTTCCAGAAGATTTCATCCATCTGGTCTTGAATAGTAGGCAAACGATCTCTACAAAGATCCATTCCCTAGTTCAAGATATTATTCAGAAGAATTAATCCTGATATTCTTTTGTCCTTGGAGAGTAGGCAAACGGTCTGTATAAGGATCCATTCCCTAATCCAAGATATTTCCAGAAGAGATGATCGTCACGAAGATTTATTCCTACTGGTCTATTCAACAATTCAAACTATGTTGCATAAACGATTCAGAGACGGCCTACACGAAGACCTAGTACTGATATCCAGTATCAACATAAAGACATCAGTGCCTCCTGATATTTTAGATGGCATCTCTAAGCTCATCTCCAGTTTTTAGATGGCATCTCTAAGCCCATCTCCAGTTCTTCCAAGTGGCATCTTCAAGCCCACTCCAGCATATACAAATAATCATCAGTGTTACTTTATGCACCGGCGAGTGCAAATTTTTGGGCTTTTATGTTCAATCCCATTCAACCTTCCAGGTCACTAATGGCACATATACCAATCTAACCCCTCAGGTTTCAGAAAATTGAATAGGGACAGCTGTTGCACCCCAAAATTTGCCCTCATAAGACAAGACTTTGTGTACTGAGAGGTTCACAAGGTTCACAAGACATCTCATGAGGTTCACAAGGTTCACAATTAGTCAGAAAGTTTGACAATTCCCTCAGACAATGCATCATCCTAAGAAATGCATCTTAAACTAGGGTTTTGACTTTCATCAGGATAAATGGACTTCCAAGACTTCAAGTGAGCTTCATAGTATCCTATATGTGTTCAAGAATCCCCATGTCAAGTTTCAAGACTTTCCCAAAAGATTTGCTCAGTCAGATGATCAGATAGGTTAAAATCAGTCAAAGCAGTTAAAAAGTCAAACTGAGGTCAACTGTGGTCAAACCAAAGTCAAACTTCATGATTTTTTGCCAACATCAATTATATGAAGTAAAATTCATCATTTTATCAAGGGTTGATCATGATTCATCAAGGAGATTTCAGATCATCAAGAATCAGGAGTTTCTAAATTAGGGTTTTCATAGGAAAAGTCAACTGAACTTTGACCAGCCATAACTTTCACATGCTTCATCAAAATTTTTCCATCCAAAGCTCATTTTTAAGGAAATTGAATTCTCCACAACTTTGTGTCTCACAAGCCAAGCCCAAAAATGCTTCATTTGGAAGGTATGAGCTAAGACATTATAGGTCCTTTTAAAAGTCAACAAAAAGTCAACAAAGAGTCAACAACTTTAAAAGAGCATAACTTGAGAATGGTAAAAGCTATGGACATGAGACCAAAGAGGTTGGTTAGAGGACTCTTTAAGCTTTCCAAAATGTCCAAGAACACCTTCATAGAATTAAAATTGAAGGATTTGTGCCCTTGCAAAGTTGGGAAATTTTTGAGAGGTTTATGAAGCAAATGGGGTCTTAAAACCATAATTCACCAAATGGGCTTGCTTTTTTATGATCCAAACACTTCCATGACATCATGCACGAAATAAAATTTATTTATTCATCATTTTATTCATTTTATTTTATTTTATTTATTATGAATTTTTATGTTAAAAATCATTTTAAATTAAAATAAAATATAAAATGATGGATATTTGATTTTATTCGGTTTCTAGAAAGTCTTAAGACTTATTTAGACTTGATTGATACAAAAATAATGAAGATCATACCAAAATAGCAAGGCTAGATCAAGAATATTCAAAATTTAAGATCACATCTTTTTCAATCTTAAAAAGTCCAAAAGTCCACAAATGTGTGAAAGTTTTTTTACCTAAATTCATTAAGTGGTATATATACAACCTAAAGATTAACCCTATTCACGAATTCAGAGCCTCAAGGATAAGTTTCACAAATTCAAAGTTCATCAAAAATTTGAAATTCGGATTCTAACTTTTTGTGGTTTTTCAAGTGAATTAAGGACACCAATCTCTTCCTTGAACATCACTGATCATGTAGCAATAGTCATATGCATCTCAAACTCAAAGAATTGATCAAACCGAATCAAACTTCTCACGCTTTTATGAATTTCTCGTTCTCATATATTTGTGCAATATAAATTGAATTTGATCATTGTTTCGTGTTTGTAGTAAGCTAGTGATTGTTTCTGGGCAAGTTAATTTGAGTTTTGGTACAGGTTTGAAGAGTGGCCATTGTTAGGGTTTGCGGCCTTCGTTTAGGGTTTCACCATTTATCCCAAATAAATGATTTCTAAAGACGTGGAAGGATCGTAAATAACATTAGGAACTCAATGGCATCATTAATTTCATGAAATTTCACTGTTTGGATAGAGTTTGTGATTCGCAGGTTTAAGATGGCAAGAACAATCGCAGGAAAATTCGTAATTAAATTTGCAGGAAAACCTGCGAAACCAAGGTTGAAGATGAAGATCTTCGCGCGTTTCAGAAATTCAAAAATTGATATTTATATTTATTGTATTATTTACGTTTTATTTCACAGGATGATAAGTGGCCTGGTGGTTGATACGCGCATGAAAGAAGCCAAGGACGTGGGTTCGAACCTGTCCTCAGTTATTTTTTGGTTAAAATTCCATTTATCTTCAGGTTTTAAATATAAGAATCATTATCCATCTCATATTCACAAGCGCGCATGCAGCCTGGTGGAGATGTTGTTGGTCCAGTGTTGGCAAAGCCTAGGGCATGGGTTCAATCCCTGCCCCAGGTAAGTTTTAGTTTTTATTTTCTTTAATTATTTTGTTTTATTATTATTGTTTTCTAATTAATTATAATCAATAAAAATATATTCAAATAATAATATGTAAATATATATGTATAACTTCATGTTTTTCTAAAAAATTTCTAATTTATTTTCTAAAAAAATTTAATCCTAGTTTCTTTTATTTAAATTAAAATATGTATATATTATATATTTATTCTTTAAATAGTCAAATTAATAATTTAAATTAAATTATAAATCCTAATTTTATTTTTTCTAAAAAATTCAAACCCTAATTTCTAAAAACCCTAATTTTTTTTAAAACTTTAATTTTTTACCTTAATTATTTTTGTTTAAATATTAAACTTAATTAATTTTTCTAATATATATAATTAAATCATCAATCATGTTTTATTTTGTAAATAAATTAGTATATGATTTATTATTATTATCTTTATTATTCTATTTTCATCTCAAAAAATTCTTAAAAAAATTGTTTATTTAACTTATAGATGTTTTGTATATTTGTGCTAATATTTTCTTTCTTATAATTATTTTTATTACTAACCCTTTTATTATTTATTTATATGCTTATTATTTAAATCGTTTCTATATTTATGTAACTGCAAAAGCTTTGTAATAGTCATAGGTTTTATTTTCCGTCTTTATTTTATTATTTATAAATGTTTATATTGCCATGGTTAGTAATTATAGGGAGTGATAACCTATTTGCTTTAAAATTAACTTAGATCACTAATCATAAAGATAAATATTTGAATATGAACACGCACACACGTAAGTCGATCTTTGATCGCCATCTCACTTCCTAAGGGTTATCCCTCATGTTGCCTAAACCAAAAGGTCAGGTAAGGTGTCTAAAAGCAAGGTCCCTTCTCCTAAAATATCATCAAGTCCCTTTACGATTATAAGATCAAGTCCCTTCGATGTTGCCTACGGTAAAAGATCTTGTCTCTTCGAGTAAAAGATGATAAGTACCTTCGTATTGCTAAGACACCTTACAGTTGCCTAAACACAGATGACCCTTCACGTGTCCCTTACGACATCCAAGGTTATGACTACCTATTCCTTAATAATAGGGATAGTCTTACCATTGAAAGAACATTTAAGAACAGTAAAGATCTAATCATAGGGTAGGTTCCTCTTAAGTTACTTGCTCACTTCTGTAAAAATACTTCATTACACTTCACATTTTCAAACAATTTTCAAAACAAAGTCTTTATATGTATCCATACAAGGATCATTATAAAGTACTTAAGAAATTTTCAATCACACACTACACTTCTCAAAACAGTTTAAAGTGAGCTAAGTAACTAAGAGCCCATGGATAACCATGGATATAAAAGGTGCTAACACCTTCCCTTTACATAACCTACCCCCCGAACCCAAAAATCTTTTAAGGTATTTCCTGTTCTTTTATGCCCTTTCCTTTGGATAAAATAAAAGTCGGTGGCGACTCTTGCTATCTGCAACATTTAAACGAAAGTCAGTTCTCCCACCGTGTTACACATTCACCACTTGATTTGAATGTCGAATTGGTGTTGGGAATCCCATAAATTCTGCTATGCACGCCATCCGAGACATCATTTGTTTGTTCATCTAAGTTATATCCTGAATCAAAGGCTGAAAATATCTCCCATGATTTGAGATAAATATCTCCCATGTTGCTCTCGTCCATCTGTTGTCTTAAATATGCTGCAAACTCATTTGTTAGAGCATGACTTTGAGTCGAATGTCCCAACCCAACGGTTTGACTATTCCTTCCCATATTTATTCCAGATCTAGATTCCTGCAAAGGTGAAGGAACCACATTCTCTGGAAAAAATTGGAGCTGCATTCCATAGGCCCATCATCATCGTCGTTGGCATACCATAGGGTGGATTTCTTGGCAAAGGCTGAGAAAATCCTGGAGGGATGGTAGCTTTAAATGTGGATAAATTTGGTGGTGGGATTTGAGGATTTGTTCCAATGTACTCCAACACAGGTTGACAATAATATCAAGTATATGTTGCTTCTGGCCTTGTCGTCGAAGGAGTTGGTTTTGACACCAGACTTAGTGTTGTTGAAACCCCCGTCGAAGGGTTGGAGACTGGAATAGCCTCACTCCTTGGCACATCTTGTAGATGCACACTATGAGTATTTGAACTGCTCAATTGAGGATTCGTCCCAGTTGTCATGGGATTTGAATCATTTTGGTTTCCTTGGCTAGACGCCATCTTCCTTATATTTCTTTTCCTTGGTATATAATGATTTGCACTAGCTACTTTCCCCCTTCTCAAATGCATGCAACAGGAGTAACCATTTTTTTCCGACCAATATGCCCACACAAGAAAAGAAGTTACAAAACAAAGAAGTTATAAAAGAGAAGTTACAAAGGAGAAGTTATAAAACTTCTAAAAACTGATTAGCACAATCCCACTGGACGTGCCAATTTGTTTACTCCCAAAATTGGTAAACAACCGTTGGTCTTCTAAGGATACTAAAACACCCTTAGTTACTCACAAGATCAACCCGATAGATCCTAGGACATGTGCTAATAGTTTGTTGATAATGATGTTTTTGGGAAAATGTCATGAATCCTTCGACAAAACTCAGAAAGTAGTTAAGAACAAGAAAATAAGATAAAAGTTCAAAATAAATGAAATGATATATGCAAGGTAAGAATGTTAAAAGGGCAGGAAATGTAGAGAAAAGGTAGTAAATTGCTTTAAAAGTAAATGAACAGACAATGTAAAGTGCTTTTAACATAAAATACTTAAAAGATAAATGACTTGAAAGTAATTTACATTAAAGATAAAAAAAATGGTGGTGTTTACATCTCGTACATTCTCACTTCACTCGTTTCTCTACACACGGGTACTTTGAGTGTTTACGGAGTTACTAGTACAACATGTTCACACACTATTATGCCAAAAAAAATGCCTTATAGAGCGTTATAAAACGTTGTAAAAGGTTGCATTGTCGTAGGTAAAGACAACGTTTTTTTAAAGAAAAAAACACTCTTAAAGGTCTGCTTTAGAAAGCGTTTTTAAAGGAAAAGCGCTTTCTAAAGTAGGCCTTTAAGAGCGCTTTTATCATAAAAAGCGCTCTCAAAGGTTGCCCTTTAGACATCGCTTTAAAAGCGCTGTCTATTGTATACGTATCATTTTTTTATAATTTTTTATACATAATTTTAGAGAGCGCTTTCATCCAAAAAGCGCTTTCTTTGCTCCTACTTTAGAGAGCGCTTTTTAAAAACGCTCTCTAAAGTATACCTATAATTTTTTTAAATTTTTTTTATAACTTTAGAGAGCTCTTTAAGGAGAAAGCGCTTTAATTATGGGACTTTAGAGAGCGCTTTTTATTAAAAGCGCTCTCTAAAGTATACCTATTTTTATGATTTTTTTTAAATCTCTTTTTATCCCTTTTTGTAAATCTGTATAAACCATAATTCTATGCATACCTATAATTCAAATTTCTATAACCTATATAAATCATTTCATTCCATTCCAAATCAATAATTTAATACAAATTTTCATTTCATTGTACATATAACCCATCTCATTTCAAACCATTCCTAACCAATATAAATCATTTCAAAATTCTCGGTATTTATCACCGGAAACCATAATATAATATTTACAACATAACATACCACATGTCATTTACAAAAAAGGTTACCATTTCATTTACATAATCCTATATATATCTTAAAATACTTTTTTTTCTATAATATATTCGCATAATTCTTCCATAATTTTACCAAGTTTTGTGGGCGTGTAATGAGGACACATGAATTCTTCAAAGTACTACATAACAAAACAAATTAATATGCATTAATTAGTTAGTATCCGTTAATATGCATAATATACGATAAATATGAATTATGACATATCCGACAAATATTAAAATAAATCCTAAGTTATAAAATCATGCATACCTGATCAGGAATCTATAATCGATCCATATGAATGATTTCTCTCATGAACCTCAAAACATAGTACCCGCAGTCTATACCATTTTTCTATTGAGGACACTACATATAGACAAACAAATAAGAATTAATATATAGTTGTTTTTTGTTATCAAGTAGCATCACTAATAAGCAACATTACTGTGAAAATTAAATTAATCTACCTGCACATGGATCCATGAAATAGAATTTGCTTTAGCCCGTGCTACTCGATAATCTCTTTGTGCTCGGTACACTAGTATAGATCTGTAAGAGAAAAACGTAAATTTAAAGCAATCTCATAGAAATAATTAAATATACAAATACACACGAAGCTTTCGAACAATCTCACTTACTTATCAATGACATCCTTCAAACTCAAATATGTTGACCAATCATGCTCCAATAAATTTATAAAATATACCACTTCTCTTTTAGGATTAATGGAAACCAACAACTAGTGTCCACTATAAAATACAACAAAAGTTTAGATGGATAATTTCTACGCAAAAGATACAAAGATTAGAATGAAATTAGAATGAAAATCTTACTTGTGTCCAATATTATACGGTAAAAAACAAAGTTTTTGTATTGGCCGCCATATATCTATCATCTAAGTGTTCTCTTACTATATCTGCATTCAAACCAATTGTCATTGCATTGACACGGGTGGAAGCAAAGAAACGGAATCAGTTTAACAATGGTGTCCCGCGCATGAGTTTGCCATACAAGAACCTTAAATAAAAATATACATAATAAACATTAGACTATTTTCATTGAAATGTTCCAATAAATTGTTCAACTAAATAAATAACAGATTGATAGGAGTACCAGATGTAGGCATGCATAACACCGATGCCTAATGTTTGATGCTTGAAAATCTTCTCCATATCCTCTCTTCCGACTATCTTGAAATGAGGAAAACCAAAAACATCATCGTCCATGTCTATTTGATGAATACAACCTTGCATCACATCTGATACTGACATAATTGTCTCAAGACATGTCCGAAAGCGATTTGTAGCAGTTCTTCTTGCATGAGCCTTTTTCTTGCTCTCGACCTGTTCTGAAGATTGAGCAGGAACCAAACAATCATATAAGTTAGGTAAAGTAGAAAATCATAAAAATTTTGAATTCAGATCATAGAATAACACTTTAAATGTACCTCTCTTCGTTGTGATGCAACAGACTCTTTTTTCGGAGAAAAAAAACCCTTTAGATGCGGGTTTTGTAGGAGTCTAAAATTACCATATTGCAAAAAAATATACGTAAGGTTCAGAATGATTTTTATAATGGTTCAAAATTGACATTTGAATACTAAGGGATTCATAATGGTTTTAACCTTACCTCATCATCTATGATAATGAGGTCTGACGGCCATGCAACAAACGAGCCTACTGCTTCTCTCAACAATGTTATCTCTGAAACTGTGTCAGGTATAGGTAGTGCCGCACCCATATTTACAACAATATTAACTGACACTTTCAGACATCCATGAGGGAGCGTATTATGGTGAAGTAACTCTTCCGCTCTATTATACACTTTTCCCTTGACAACCATGCGATAAGTCAGTAACGACAAATACAATCGACCAGAGGAAATGCCCTGAAGCAATAGTGAATGCATAATTGTTAATGTGTGTAAAATTCAATTAAAATAAATGTGTTAATTTAATTAAAATAAATATGTGCTATAATTACCTCAGGAATTTTATTTTCACAATTGATACTAGTTTTGTCACTAGTATCTTTCAACCTGTAACTGCACTTAGACGCCTCATATATATCTTTATCCTTTTGCAATGCACTTACTTGCGCTTTAAGTTCCTCCAATGATTGCATCACTTCTTGATTGCTAGGATTTTTTTTATTGCTTATACAAGGAAGATGACGTCACACCAAATCCTTTACCCCTCACTCGATCGAAATACTCAGGAACCTTTAGTACTCGACTAAGAATGCTCCTGAAATCCTAATCCTCGTCGGTGGTTACGGATTTAGATAGAATCTCCTGAAATTCATTGACAAATCAAAAATTATTAGTGGGGATTAAATACATAATGTTAAGGACATAATGTTAAAGACATAATGTTATACTTAATGTTATACTTACACATTTCTCATAAACTTGTTAAATGTCTTCACTAGAAACTCCATTCTTGCCCACACGAGCAGCCTTCCACAAAACATGTCCCGGAAGAGATTTTTATGCACTTTTCTCCTCTTCCAACTACACATTGAGACAAATAATAAGATCGTCAATTATAACATATTGAGACAATTAATAAGATCATATCATGTATATATAGTCACCATTTGTTGTTGTAAGCGTGCATATCCCTTTCGCCCTTTTCTGTATGAATATGCGGGTTTTGATGCTCTTTGGAGATTAATGGCACTCAAATCCTGGATAAACAAGTTTAAGTCATATCAGAACAAACTAATGCAAAGATAAACAAGTATATAATACAATTAATAGACATGAAATGAAAAGATAAACAAGTTTACATTGAATTTTTCGGTTTTCCATTTGGCTACAAAAGCGTCACATTCTTCCGGTGTAATCAAATCCGCATACAAGTGTGGAAGTTATGCTTCAACAAATTTTTTTGATCATCCCTCAGATATTTTTTTATAATAAGGCCCGAAATCCCCTATGTCTCTTTCCAGCCAATTGGAGACAATACCTTTGTCGGCTTTCATCAATATTAAAGGATCTCTACAAAAAAACATACACATATAAACATAAAATGTGTTAGTATAAATCTGTTAGTATAATTCAAAATAAATCTAATAACACATCAATCATGTTAGGTAATTAAGTACCTGTATCTCACTTCATATCTTATCTTTACCAGCTTTCAACAATGGATTCCTCCAATCATCACTGGTAATTGGAATATGCTGGTGGACAAGTGAACCAATGTATGAAGCCAACATTGAACCGTTAGGCTCAATTAGTTGGTCCTCATCACTCCAATGTACATCAAATTTCACCCTTTTGTCTCTATCACGGTGAATTGACCTTATAATTGTTATTCCACGTTTTATTTTACTTTCTACCTTCGAAGCTTTTTCCTGAGTTTCATTTGTATTATGTGTCTTGTGTGTGTCTTCCTGATTACTAGCCATTATACCTGTAAGAAAGAAAAAACAAAAATTAAATGACAAATTATAAAAATCCATAATCTATAATCTATTGAATGATATAACATGTCAAATTATAATTACAAATCTAAAATACCCTCATTATGTTCTACCCATTAATACCCCATTAGTAGCCAATTAGTGTGTCTCGTGTATGTTCTACCCAAATTATAATGACAAAACTAAAATTCATAATTTATAATCAATTACTAGTCATTAGTACCTTTTTCAGGCACATCTCTTTCTTTTCTTTGTTGGAATATGTTCTACCCGTCTCTTAACAACACGAACGGTTGAATTGATCCAAATACCCTCATTATGATCATTTCTAGTATATGATGCATTCACTATGATATTTTCATATTGATCATTTCTAGTAAATGATTCAATATCAACATCAATATCATCACCTTGATCTCCAATGTTTTCATTAATTACTTTGTTATATAAAAGCACTATAAACCATTTTGTACTTGTCGGATCAGTGATATAGAACTCTTATTTAGCTTGAGAGGCTAGAATAAAAGGCTCATCTTTGTACCCCACCCTATTAAGATCCACTTGCAAAAATCTCGACTTATCCATCCGTACACCATTATTGTTTTCAATCCACTTGCAACAAAATAAAGGAATATGAAACTTCTCATAATCAAACACCCAAATGCGCTCGATAACCCCAAAATATGACAGATTTGCAAATTTGGGGTTTAAGTCTTTCACACTTGAAATGTGCATTGCTTCAGCTACCACGGTGACACCACTATTTTGCATAGTACTTTTATCATCTTGTTCTTTGGAATAAAATGTGTATCCATTAATTGTGTATGCGCTATAAGTAAACGCAACCAAACTTGGACCATATGCTAAACATCTCAATCTTTATGTTATTGAAGCGGGATCTGAATAATACTTTTCGAAAATGTGACTCTTAAACCAGAGTATGAAACTTCGATTATGATCTCGTACTATCCAATTCGCATTTCTATTCGGATTTAAACCTAGAAGAACATTCTTGTGCATTTCAACATACGACTCAACCTCATTCTCATTGTGCAGAACATACAAATGCACTTGATCCCGTTCGACCCTTGATATTGTCACAACTTCATTTCCAATTAGATTTTTTCCTGCTTATTTTTCAAGAACATTAGATTTGGGGAGTCCAATTGATTGTACATTGGACAGATATTCAGTACAAAACTCAATCGCTTCTTCAACAATGTATCGTTCGGCAATACAACCCTCTGGTCGACTTCTGTTTTTCACATACCCTTTTAATATTTTCATATAATGTTCAACAGGGTACATCCATCTCATATAAGTCGGTCCACACAATTGTGTCTCTTTCACCAGATGAACAACTAGATGAACCATTATGTCAAAAAAGGAGGGAGGAAAATACATTTCAAGATCACACAAAGTAATAACTATTTCGTTTTGAAATGTTGGTAAGATCGCAGGATCGATCACCTTACTGAAAATTGACTTGAAGAAAAAACACAATTTAGTTATTGCACTTCTTACCTTTTCAGGCAGAATAGAACGTATACCTATTGGTAGAAAATGTTCCATTATAACATGGCAGTCATGCGTCTTCAAAATCTTTAACTTGAGGTCTTTCATAGAGACAAATCTTCTAATATATGAAGAGTATCCTTCTGGAACTTTAACTTCACTTAGAAACTTACACAATATTTTTTTCTCCTTTCTAGATAGAGTATATGCAGCAGGTGGTAGATATTTTCGGTTTCCTTTCTTCACGGACCCTAATTCAGTTCTTATACCCATCGCTACCAAGTCCTTTCTTGCTTTAAGGCCATCCTTAGACTTTCCAGGTATATTGAGTAACGTACCAATAACACTGTCAAACACATTTTTTCAATATGCATAACATCAAGAAAATGTCTTACATACAACGACTTCCAATATGGCAGTTCAAAAAAAAACTGACCTTTTCTTCCATCCTTTCTTGACAAGTGTATGTGCAAAAGGCTTGCCAACATTCCCGTTACTTTTCTCACCATGCAAATCCCTACATGTATAACTTCGATCAATTACATGCCTCAGTAAATGCAATAACAACTGACTCGCGTTAACCCGACCCACAAAACAATAATCCAAACAAGGACATTTCATTCGACTGGGGTCTTCGATGTGCGCAACATCAAACTTAACAAATTCCTTGACCCCATTTTCGTACTCTTTCGTCAATCGATTTGAAAACATCCATTTCTTATCCATAGTTACACTAATTAAACTAAACAAAAACAAAAATAAAAATAAAAATAAAAAGCAAATATACCTGTAGAGATGTAAACATCTTCTAGACCTCACCTCAAAATCTACCTTCAATTTACATAAAAAATGAAGATTATTAGAAGTTGATACTGTCTCTTAATATACAAATCAATCATCAAGAACGACAACAACAACAACAACAACAACAATATCATCAAGAACAATAAGATAGTGGTTCCTAAACTTATCGTTCTAACATGTTTAAAGAACGATAAATCATAATTGTGTTTGTTAGAAGATAAATCATAATTGGTTCCTAAATTTTTTGGTTTCATTCTTACAATGCAATCAATCCCATCAATGGCCATTCATACTTTCTAGTAGGTATACTTGGATCATTTTAAAGAACGATAATGGGAGAGTAGAGATAAAATACCAACATATTTTGAACTTAGAAAGAGCTTTAATTTTCCAATCTAATACTCCTAAATATTTTTGGTCATATGCAATAAATCATGCTATTTACATCATAAACAAAGTTACTAGCCCTATTTTAAATAATAAATCACCTTACTATCTATTGTTTAATGAGGAACCTGACTTGCATGTTTTAAATTTTTTTGGAACTTTAGCATATGCATCAACAATTCAATCTCATAAAATAAAATGTGATAATAAATATCATTAAACAAAACTATTTGCATATGACAATCAACAACAATACATGCCAACATTATCTGCATATAACAATCAACAACATCATCAAGAACGATAACAACAACATCAACAACAACATCAAGAACGACAACAACAACATCATCAAGAACGACAATAACATCATCAAACAAAACTATCTAAAATGGGTTACAACAACCACAACATCATTAAGAACGACAACAACAACAACAATGTAGAGTATCAACAAGAACAACAACAACAATGTACAACATCATCAAGAACAACAACAAGAACGACGTACCTCAGTCACGAAACGGCGAACGAAGAACAACAATAATGAGCAAGTTCAACTTCAGCAATACAGAACGAACAACAACAACAACAATGAGTAACGAACAACAAAGAACAATGAGAATTAAACGATTTCAGAATGAACGAAAGCAAATATGCGTAGAAAAGGGTTTAGGAACGAGAGCGAGAGCGGTTTCTGAAACGAGAGCGAATATGAAAATGATTAGAAATTTTTTATATTTTAATAAATGATTGGCTTTAGAGAGCGTTTTCCATAAAAAAATATTTTCTAAGGTCTTTTCATAGTTATATCTTAGAGGCCGCTTTTTGTTAAAAAGCGCTTTCTAAGGTCTTTTGATATATAGTTTTACCTTAGAGGGCACTTTTTGATAAAAGCACTTTCTAAGGTCTCTGAAATAATTTAATAAAACTATTTTAATAAATAACCTTAGAGAGCACTTTCTCTGGAAAGCGCTTTCTAAAGTAGAAAGTGTAAAAAAAAATTAAAATGAGTCAGGGGCGAAGGGGATTCGAACCCCAGACCCAAGAATTCACATAAACCTCCTTGACCAGCGGTGCTACGCACTCATCCAATAACTATAATCACATTAAAAATAAATAACATAAGTTATCATATATATATATATATATATATATATATATATATATATATATATATATATATATATATATATATATATATATATATATATATATATATATATTATTTAATTATATATTAATATAATTTGTATATATATTTAATTATATTATTTAATTATATATTAATATAATTTGTATATATCTAAATATGTTATTTGAAACATATATATTAATATAATTTGTATATATATTTAAATATATTATTTGAAACATATATATTAATATAATTTGTATATATATTTAAATATATTATTTGAAACATATATATTTAAATTATTAATTAATATAATTTGTATATATTAATTGATATATTTTAAATTATATATTAATATAATTTGTTTATATTAATTAATATATTTTAAATTATATATTAAGATAATTTGTATATATTAATTAATATATTTTAATTTATATATTAATATAATTTGTATATATTAATTAATATATTTTAAATTATTAATTAATATAATTTTTATATATTAATTAATATATTTTAAATTATATATTAATTAATATATTTTAAATTATATATTAATATAATTTTTTTATATTAATTAAAATATTTTAAATTATATATTAATATAATTTATGTATATTAATTTATATAGTTTAAATTATATATTAATATAATTTGTATATATTAATTAATATATTTTAAATTATCTATTAATATAATTTGAATATATTAATTAATATATTTTAAATATATATTAATATAATTTGTATATATTAATTATAATTTGTATATAATGTCAAATTGTAATAATTTTAAATATAATTTAAAAAATTAATTTAATAAAAAACCTTAGAGAGCACTTTCGATTAAAAGCGTTTTCTAAATGTCTAAGAAATTATTAAATAATTTATTTTAATAAAAAAACTTAGAGAGCGCTTTCCCCAGAAAGCGCTTTCTAAAGTTGAAAATATAAAAAAAAAAAAAAAATGAGTTTGTGGCAAGGGGGTTTTGAACCCCAGACCCGATGCATACAAACAAACCTCTTTAACCAAGTGTACTACACTCTCATCCAGTAATTATACACAAACAAATTGTATATAATGCCAATAGTATATTTTAAATTATTAATTAATATAATTTGTATGTATTAATTAATATAGTTTAAATTATATATTAATATAATTTGTATATATTAATTAATATATTTTAAATATTTAAATATATTATTTGAATATATTAATTTATATATATTAATTAATATATTTTAAATATTTAAATATATTAATATATTTTAGTTAAAACATATATATTTAAATATATTATTTGAATAATTATAAATAAAATTTAAAATAAAATTTAATTTAATTTAATATGATTTAAATATATTAAATATAATTTGATATATTAATATAATTTCAAATATATTTTTAATTAATATATATTAAATTATATATTAATATAATTTTAATAAATAAAAATGTTTGTATTTAAAATATATATTTGAATAATTATAAATATAATTTAAAATAAATTAAAATTTAATTTAATATGATTTAAATATATTAAACATAATTTGATATATTAATTTAATTTAAAATTCCTTTCCCTACCTAAAGGGCGTGGGTTCGATCCCCATTTTGCTATATTTTGTGATTCTTAATATTGTTCAGTAAAATTGTGCCAAGCAAAAAAGACAGCGCTTTTTTTAAAAAGCGTCGCTATAGGTCTTTTGAAAAATAATTTAAAATAAAGTATTTTCTAAAATATTACCTTAGAAAGCGCTTTATGTAAAAGCACTATCTAAAGTGTCTTCTTAGAAAGTGTTTTTTAAAAGCGCTGTCTAAGGTTCCCTTTAGAGAGCACATTTTTTTAGCGAATTTTCAAGTGACATATAGCATCGTTTTTCATTAAAAGTGTTGTCTTTTGTGTGTTGCGTAAAGTCATTTTTGGCGTAGTGCACACTTATTCTAACACTGGATTAAGTTATTTATAGAAATACAATATAACCGCTTTCGACAGTTTTATTTCAATATTGTGACACTTGTCACGCTGCATGTTGAAGAAGTTTCATCTTGCGCCATTTGTCATTGTTTTTTTGAATTGAAGGTTACACATTTTCCCTCCAAGGCTTGAGAGCGCACAATCTGAGTAAATGTCATTTCTAGTCGAACTATGCATGGTTGAATTTCATCAATACTTAGAAAATACTTCAAATTCAAAATTCCTCTAAGTACAAAATTTATAGGTAAGGGTTCCTTTGACCTACTCCATTTCACTGAGTAATGTCGAAAAACCTCACTTTTAGCTTACAACGAAAAAACTCTTTTCTAAACAAAATATTTCAACTATATTAGCGTCAAAAATTAGGAAATAATACACACCTCATAACTCAGCTATATAAACTTGACAAATATTTAAATGGTTCGAGTAACCACTCAACCATTCCCCTTAATTTCCTCTAACGGTGCACCACACCCAACTTACCATTCCCCTTAATTTCCTCTAATGGTGCATCACACTCAGCTTCACCTCAGTAATCACGTCCTCCGTCCGAATTCATTTTAACTCTCCCCTAATTAGGAGCTTCCTACATAATATGGATCCACTCCTTCCACCTATCTTGATTCACAATACAGCTTTTATGTCTAGCCTGATTATAATCTTTGACTTGTCTAAATATGTGACTCATCATATTAGTTTGCCTAATGTAAATTCTCATCATGAATATCTTTGTTATGCCAACTCCATAAATTATAAAACCAATATCTTTGGTTAAATTAAAAGCTCTATTCAATCATAAAAGTTAACTTCAAAAAAGCAAGAAAAAGCATTAGAATGAACCGCTTCTAGCCATACTGGCATGGCTAAGGGACAATCTCTGAGAACATGGATCGTATCTTCTTCCTCATTTCCGCAATACATATTTTTAATATGACATTTGATTGAACTTTATTTTTAACTATTTAATTTTTTATCATTAAACGATTAAGGCATTATAAAAATCTCTCTTTAAAATTTAAACGGTCATAAAAGGCATTCATCATTCTTTCGTACAAATCATCTTTTGAAATTTGGATCACCTCCTTTACTATTTTCAACTTTTCTCTCCTTGTTTCTTCTTTTCATTTTTTTGCAATCTCACTTTTTCTTTCTTAAATTATTTTTAATAAAGAATGAGAAATCTAGATGAGTACGAAAATCATAATCAAATCTGTAGTATAACATGTCTTTTCAAATAATATAATATGAGTGAGAAGCCTTTGGACAAAGAGGTACAACTAGATTGCAATCCAGCTGCAAAATGTACAAATCAATACATATCCATCTGCATGTGAGTTTATGTATGACATTGGACCCTATCCACCACATGTCCACATCCATCCATTACCCAACCTCTCACTTTTTGTGAATGTTCAGTAACTTTAGATTTTAAGTTGCCCCTGTCTCTAGATTAGAAACGGTTCTTTTTCACTGTTATACGAGGCTTATGAAGTTTTTGTTTTATCAATATAAAAAATGTTTCTATGTAGGAGTGCTATGGTAAGAGAGGTTTCGTACACACATTTCAGAGACTAGATAGATTCATAATATTAGTAATTTGACTGATATAATTTTGGAAGTCTACTAATTGATGCATTTTATTTAGATGTCACTCGAATTATCACCTAATTCTTTTGACTATCTCCAACAATAATACACCATCTTGTCTTTCAAAATTTATAGGATGTGAACGTCTCATAAATATTATAGAAAAGTTATTGAGAACTAGCAAAGTTATGGGATTGTTGGTTTTTCTAGGTTCATTACCCTGCAAAAGTTGAAGACTCTTGGCGTTATTCTTGTTTCCAAGTTAGATGATGCCAACAAAGTTGATTAATTTAGATTCATAATCTTGAAAAACTTACAATCAAAACTCATCACTAAAATAATTGTTGATATATTGGCTACTGTGACTCACAAAATCATTGCTAAGCATCAAAGGGATTTCATTCAAGACAACACTAACACTATATCAAACAAAGACTAAGACAGCGTTTTTTTTTTACCTTTAACTGTGATTAAAAGTATTGTCTTAGGTGGCGCTGTCCTAGGAAAAGACGTCGCTTTTTTTTAAGGGAAAAGCGCTGCTAAAAGCTCACTTTAGAAAACGCTTTTAAAGGTAAAGCGCTTTCTAAAGTAGGCATTTAGCAACATTTTTTCTTAAAAACCGCTTTCTAAAGTGCGTCTTTAGACAGCGCTTTTAAAAGCACTGTCTAATTTATATGTAAAAAAATTTAATAAATTTATATACCTTTAGAGAGCGTTTTTTGAGTAAAAAACGCTTTCTTTTGTCCCTCTTTAGACAACGGTTTTGAAAGCGCTCTTTAGAGAAAACGTTTTCTTTTGTGGACTATAGAGAACGTTTAGAGAGCGCTTTTTAGAGAGCGCTTTTTAGAGAAAACGTTTTCTTTTGTGAACTATAGAGAACGTTTTTTCTTAAAAACGTTGTCTTTTCTATACATATAATTTTAATGATTTTTTAAAAAAATTTCATTTTAACCATTTTATTTATGCAGAAACCGTATAATTTACATTTCAATAAACCTGTATAAACCATTTCAATCTATTTCAAACCATTTTTTATGCAAATACCATTATAAATCATTTCAATCCAAAACTATACAATTCAAGTTATTTACATCTCAAAACTAATATCATTTCACTAATATCATTTCAATCAAAAACTATACAATTCACGTCATTTTATTTACATAAACCACAAGTCATTTACAATAAATGATTTCATTTCATTTACATAATCATATACCTTAAACTATTTCTTTTTTAATAATATATTCGCACAATTCCTCCATAATTTCACCCACTTTTGAGGTCGTGTAATGAGAACACGCGAATTCATCAAAGTACTACATAACAAAACAAAATATGCATTAGTTAGTTTAAAATACTAAATTATGACATATCCGATAAATATTAAAATAAATCATAAGTTATAAATCCATGTATACTTGAATAGGAATCTCTAATCGATCAAATTGAAGGATTTCTCTCATAAACCTCAAAACGTAATATCCACAGTCTATGTCATTTTTCTGTTGAGGACACTACATAGATAAACAAATTAGAATTAATATATAGTTGTTTTGTGTTATCAAGTAGCATCACCAATAAGAAACATTGTGAAAATTAAATTAATTCACCTACACATGGATCCATGGAATAGTGTTTGTTTTAGCTCGTGCTACTCGAGCATCTCTTTATGCTCGGTATACTAGTATAGATCTATAAAAGAAAAACGTAAATTTAGAACAATCTCACAAAAATAATTAAATATACAAATACACATGAATATTTCGAACAATCTCACTTACGTATCAACCACTTCCTTTATACTCGGATATGTTAACCAATCATGCTCCAATGAATTCATATAATAGACCACTTCTTTTGTAGGATTAATGGCAACCAACAATCAGTGTCCATTGTAAAATATAACAAAAGTTTAGATGGATAATTTCTACGCAAAAGATACAAAGATTAGAATGAAATTAGAATGAAAATCTTACTTGTGTCTAGTATTATACGGTAAAAAAACAAAGTTTCTGTGTTGGCCTCTGTAAATCTCTCAATTAAGTGGTCTCTCACTGAAACTGAATTCAAACCAATTGTCGTTGCATTGACACAAGTGGAAGCTAAGAAACAAAATTGGTTTGACAATTGCGTCCCGCGCATGATTTTGTCATACAAGAACCTTAAATAAAAACATATATAATAAACATTAGACTATTTTCATTGAAATGTGTAAATAAATTATTCAACTAAATAAATAATAGGTTGATCGAAGTACCAGATGTATGCATGCATAATAGCGATGCCTAATTCAAGATGCCTGAAAATTTTCTCCATGTCCTCTCTTTCGATTATCTCAGAATGAGGAAAACCAAAAACATCATCGTCCATGTCTATTTGACGAATACAACCTTACATCACATCTGCTATTGACACAAGTGTCTCAAGACACTACCGAAAGCGATTTGCAGGAGCTCTTTTTGTCGGCATGGTTCTTGCAGGTACTTTTTTCTTGCTCGTGGCCTATAATGAAGCTTGAGTAGGAACCTAACAATCATATAAGTTAGGTAAAGTAGAAAATCATGAAACTTTTGAATTCGGATCATAGCATAACACTTTAAATGTACCTCTCTTTGTGAAGCAACAGACTCTTTTTCCGGTAAAATCCCTTTATCCTTAGATGCAGGTTTTGTAGGAGTCTAACATTACCATATTGTATAAAAAAAATGTACTTAATGGTTCAGAATGATTTTTGTAACGCCTATATAATATATATCTAGAATAATATCATACAAGTGTTATTTTGGTACTGACACCATCATAAATACCTACTAGTATAATTCACATTCTTGACCAATTCTAAAATTCTATACAACAATGGTACAAGACATGGAAATCATACTAAAATAAAACACTAAGATCGATACAATATTCATTATTGTACGAAAGATAGAAAATACACAGTGGAAACTAAAGTCTATGCTTCTCTTGAAACATCCCGAGCATAGCTCCACTTGTAAATCAAACATGCATAAGAACCTGAAAACAACAACAAATAGTGGGGGTGAGATAACAACATTTCAGTGGATTCTCTATCTTAGAGTTCTCTCGGCTCTAAAGGTTCAAATTTATCCACTACTCGGTCTTTGGTCACTTCTCTATAAGGAACCAAAACAAAATGGAATAAAAGTCCAAACACACTTCTCTATATTATTATTTTTTATTTAATTTTTAATCCATGTAGCGTCCATGTGTCAGATGATTTAATAAAAAAAAAATGCAAATCAAAAAATTTGCTAGAGTCAAGTATTGAACATGGTACCTACCTCAAGGTAGCAAGGTGCATTACACTCCTTTAGGCTACCACACAACTTTTATCTTATATTTCTATTATATTTTTATAAATTATCTAATTATTTTATAATTAATTAATTTTTTTACATTTTAATAACGTTTTTTAATTAATTTATTAT
The DNA here is from genome assembly GCA_963966055.1 of Lathyrus aphaca. Classification (NCBI taxonomy): domain Eukaryota; kingdom Viridiplantae; phylum Streptophyta; class Magnoliopsida; order Fabales; family Fabaceae; genus Lathyrus; species Lathyrus aphaca. Next base: position 95,550,670 of record OZ014520.1, on the reverse strand, counting down.
ACATTTTAATAACGTTTTTTACATTTCTATATTTTTACATTTTAATAACGTTTTTTACATTTCTATATTTCTACAGTTTAATAACGTTTTACATTTTAATAACGTTTTAATTTATTATACATTTTACTGTAATTAATTTATTATATTATACTGTAATTAATAACGTATTATACAATAATTAATTTTTTTAAACTAAAATACTGTAATTAATTATTCAGTTAAATATTTATTATATTATGCTGTAATTAATTTATTATACTATACTGTAATTAATTTTTGCAACTAAAATAATAATATAATAAATTAATTACAGTATAATATAATAAATGTTTAACTAATAATAGAAATATAGATGAGACAAATATAATTGAATATAAAATGAGACAAATAATTATATAATATATACAAATATAATAAAAACATAAGATAAAAGATGTGTGGTAGTCTAGTGGAGTGGAATGTGTCTTCAGCCCTTGAAGTGCCAGATTCAATATCTGGTTGTAGCAAAACTTGATAGCAATTCCTATAGTGGTGAATCAATCTTATTGGCAAAACTTCATCTACTTCAAGAAAAAGTTGTCAAAATAGTTAAAGAAGATAATGATTGTATCATTTGGTGAGCTACTACTTGGAATATTTGGACTAAAAGAATTGAATCATTCCAAGGTGATGTTTGTAATGTTAATGAGAAAGTTTTAGCTATTAAAATGACAGCTTGAAAGTGGAGTGTCATCGGTAGATTCCCATTATCTCATTATAACTTTCAAGAGTTTTTTGTTGCCCCTCTTGATTGTCTTAGGTAGTTTTTTCTTTCTTTTGTAAGGTACTTTGGTTGTAACCCATATTGCTCTAATGAATCCAATTTATTAAGGAGACATCAATTTGGATAATTATATTTGTCCTTTTTGCTTTAATGCTTTGGATAATTATATTTGTCCTTTTTGCTTATCTTTTCTATTCTTGTGATGTGGCTCAATTGATTTGGGACCGTTTGTGTGGTTGGCTTGACATCGACTTATGTGGGGAGCAAAGTTTCTTTTTTTTGTACTTAAAGTACTTATGTAAAATTAAATTTATGGTTGAGTTTCATTGTTGTATTTGGCCAACGGTTTGTTGGGTTTTGTGGACTTCTAAGAATTCTATAATCTTTGAAGAAGGGAGATTGGAGGAGATGGATATTCTAGAGATCATTAAATTATTGTCTAGGAAGTGATTTTTGGCCAAGTTTTATGGATGGATCGATGTAAATCCGTTGGTGTGGCAAACCAATCCTACTATCTTTTTAGTCAGGTAGTAGGTTTTTTTTTTCTTTGGCTGTGTTGCTTTATGTTGTGAGGATTGAGTTTTTTTCCTTAAAAATTGCTTTTGCTTATAAAATAAAAATAAAAGTGAAAAAATGTCACTAGCGGCTTATATAAATTTGGAGGAAGGGAGTAAAGAAGAAATGACATGAATTTCTATAAAAGGAGGAAATTTAATTTATCATATTGTTTTAGCATACACCTCCATAAATAAAGGAGTGAAAACATTTAAAGTTACAAACTCACACAAACTATAATACAAAATTATTAAAGTAAAAGCAAAAACTAGATCAAAATACAATATGCTCCCCTAAAATCCGGTCCATCTCAAACCCAATCTCCAACAAACTTAAGATAATAATGCATGGATCTCATTAATTACTTAATATACTTTGTTTAGTACAACCGGAATAGCCCTCAGAGATTTGTCCAAATTCATGTCCTTAAATTCCATATTATTTTCAAGTTTCCAGTCAAATGAGTTGATCAATGATCCCAACATCAAATGCAACATCCTCACTGCCAATGGTGATCCTGGACATATACGTCTACCACTACCAAATGGTGTCAGCTTAAAGTGTCGACCTTTCACATCTATTTCAGATCCTATAAACCTTTCTGGTGAAAACACATGAGCATCCTCCCATATGTCTGTTCGACCAATCGCCCATTCATTTATCAAAACTTGAGCACCCTTTGGAATTGTGTATCCTGATATTTCCACATCTACCCTTGCTTTTCGAGGGAGCAATAGTGGAGCCGGAGGATGTAAACGTAAACTCTCTTTCACCACTGCTTGTAAGTATGGAAGCCTATCTATGTCTGATTCCTCAACTGGATTTCCTAATCCAATAATCTCCTCAAGTTCCTTTTTGGCTTTTGACATGATCTCTGGATTGCGTACTAGTTCACTCATTGCTCTTTCTAATCCATATGCTGTTGTATCTGTTCCCGCCACAAGCAAATCCTGGTAAAAGTACAACAATTATATTTTAAGTAAATCATCGTGGCATTTTATTAGAGTGTGCAAGATGGTTGTGGCTAAATAAGGTCTTTATTTATTTTTCCAAAAAAAGTAATATATAAAAGTAGAAAATATAAGGTTGAAAGAGAAATGAATATACGTACAAGTAACAGATGTTTAATCTGTTTTTTATCCATCTTCTGTTTATCTTCTTTGGAAATGTCCAACAAGGTGTCTAACATGTCATTGTTTGAGATATACTCTTCACTTTCTCTCAACTTCATTCGCTTGTCAATTATGATATCTAAGGCATAAAACACCTTAGCAACATAATTAGTAGTGTGTTTTTTAATGCCTTGTGGGTCAAAAAATTTCAACACAGGAAAATGATCAGAGATGTTTGGTGTTCCAACAGCTTTCAAGAGAGTGGACACTATATCCTTATACTCATCATCCAAAGACTCAACAAAATCTTGAGACACAAAAGTGTATGACAAAAAATTAATGCACGCCTTGAAAGCAGCTCTTCCAATATCCACAGCTTCACCGGTTAAACTACTTTGACGCATATCATTGAGAAGATCTTTGAGTTTCATACGTCTAAGTTCTTGACTTCCATCAAGAGTCTTGGTAGAGAATAGATTATTATGACATATTTTCCTAAGGTGTTGCCAAAGAGGTGAAAATGGAAGAAAGACTAAGCTAAAGTTGTTGTGATTATGAGTTGTTGTGTTATGAGGAACAGATCTATCAGAGAACAAAGAATCATGAGTATGGAGAATTTCTTTGGCCATATCAGATGAGGAGATTATGATAGTGGTTTCAGTGCATAGGTTGATACGCATAACAGGACCATAGAACTTAGCAAAATTTGCAAGTGTTTGTTGGGGCTTGTTGTACAAATCAACAACGTTAGACATGATAGTGAAAAAGGAAGGTCCAGGTGGAAGTTGGTAGTTTGAATTTTTGGTTCTTGCATAAAGTGAAGTGCTAAAGTATATGACGATGCATGGAAACAAAAAGAGCAGTGCACTAATCGCATAATCCATATCTGAGATAAACAAAGCAAGTATAATTAATAATCAAACATTATATATTATCATATATAAAAGCAAGGGAAATTAGTACAGATTAGTAACTTAAGTACTTAATTAGAAAGAAGAAGCAATTAATAAAGTACTTACTTAGCTTAAGTACTTCTCCAAAGTCACCACCAGCAAACGTATTAATTATGAGTTGGAAGGACTTTTTGCTTTTTGCTTTCTACTTCACCCCAATTTATAGGAGGAGATCATGAAGTTATGTCCGCTTCAAAACAAATAAAAAATAATTTAACAATAAAAAATGAAGTCTTGTCTTTAAAATATTAATAGATGTTAGTTAGTTTTGTTACCATATGTCTCTCAGTATAATTATTAAGGACTTCTCATATTTTTGTGAGGAAGCATCTTTCCATTCCAAACTAAAATCTAAATGATACGCTGTCTGAACAGTAGTTTTATTTTTAAGCTTTGTATAATAAAATATCTAATAATTTGATTTGGAAAAAGATACTCAGTGAGACAAAAGACAGTGAAAAATCGTACGCTTTCTCAAAGTGGAGCCTACATTAGTTATGGTTAGGGTAAAACATTTCAGAATGTCAAAAGTCATATTACAAAGTAAAATTTTGCACCACCTCGCTATGGACGTCATCGCAATTTTTTATTGGAAGATTAACCTCTCTTAAAGTTGTTGGTTGATCAACAAAGTCACGCAGAGAAGTCGATAGATGTCATTGGCGTAGTTGCCATAGCAGATTGCAAATGTGATATTTTTTTTGCCAGGAGCCTACATTAGTTACCATGATAACTTATGTTTTATGAGGTAATCCCTCGCAGATTTTAAAATATTGTATAAAATAATTAATATAATTTACATTATAAAAATTATTTAACCCTTAGGTATAAGGTTATTCACAAATATAACAATACACTATTCTTTATTAAATGGTTCTAGTGTTGGCATTATGTTGTTGAAAAATCAAGTTGTGTTAAACCCTAACTCCTATTTTTCTCGAATATGTGTTTATGTTTTTTTTTCCCGATAAAGATCTGTTTTGGAGTAGCAAATTTATAAACCATGATTTTTGGTTTGAAATTCTAGCCTACCTCTTAAAAAGGTTGAAATTGTTAGATGTATGGAAAATGGACATTTAGTTTGTTTATATCTTAAGTATGTCAAGATTGTTTGGTGAATATATTGTAGAAGCACGCCTTCAACCTCGAAGATTTTGATGAAGACAACACGGCACATGTTTTTCAGATCTGCAAAAAGTCAAGAGCTCCAACTGATCAAGCTTCAAGCAACCGGCTTTGCGATCAAGCTTCGTATGCATCATCGTTCTACTTCATGCTTGGACGCTTTTTGTTTAGGTATATCAATCCCTCTTTTAAATTGATGTACAAGTGTTCACGCAATCAATCATATGTTAGCATATTGCATAAAATACTTTGATAATTTTTTCAAAACCGTTTAACACTTTTTAAGAACTTTTTGTTTCTGTTTTTAACAGTGTTAAGCGGTTAACCAAACCGGTTAACCATTTGGTTAACCGGTTAACGGGTTCAAATTTTCAACAAACCTGTTAACGTTTATAGGCGTTAACCGGTTAACCATTTGGTTAACCGGTTAACACTGTAATATTTTTGAAAAATATTTTCTTTGAATTTCAAATTACACCTTTTGATTATACCTCTTCTTAAAGTATTTTGTTTCATAATTTTCATACCTTTTCAAAAGGGTGTCTTGAATAATATAAAATCTGAATTTTTTCAAATTCAAAAACATCTCCTACAATCTTTTATGAAAATCACTTAAATCAAATTCACCAACATTCAAATATTTTCATATTTCCAAAAGTGTTCATAAGATCTTCATCTTTCATAATTCATGTTTTGAACACTTGTATTGATATTTGAAAAGTGAATTGTATACATAGGAGAAGATCTTTATTGATATCCAATCTTTGTATTACTCACTCAATATTATAAAAGTATAGAAAAGTATTTCTATTTGTGACTTGTGTTCCAAGGATTGTTTGGACATAAGGGTGAGTGTGGCAAGAGGATTGTTCTTGCACACTTGTTAGTATAGTTTGTTAGAAAGTAGGCCTCACCATTGAAGGTGTGATAGGTTGTACTTTTTCTAAAAACTAGTGGAAATCTCTTTCAAATTGAAAGGGGACTGGATGTACCTTCGGACTGTGAAGGGAACCAGGATAATTCTCTGTGTCACTTTTATTTTCTGCCTTACTGCTTTCCTTCCATACAAACTTAAAAGAAAAATTTTATCCATCAAAGAAAAAGAATCGAGAAAGATTATAAACACCTAATTCACCCCCCCTCTTAGGCGCATTTTGATCCTACATATATAATTAATTTTTTTCAATAACCAAAATTATATTAATAAGAGCAAAAGTGATGCTCTAGTATTACAAATAAGATGTCTCATTTATCTCCTACAACACTTTAGAGGATGGGTGTTCCAGTCATGAAAAGAAATGCAGGAAGAAAGAGTACAAGATAAACCCGCTCACAGCCACGATCTATGGACAATTACTGACACACACTTGTTAAAGCTGAAGATATTCCCCTTGAATTGAATGTCATTATCCAAAGCCCGTATACTCCACATCGTAGCCAACCATATCACTCCAATCGTGTTTCTATCGACGTAATTGTTCACATTATCACTAATCCTTGGGAAGTCAATTAACTCTTGAATTGAACCATGAAAATCGCTTCCTAACCACCGCCACACTTTCTTCCAAACTTTCTTGATGATAACACAATCACAAAAGGGGTGTAACATGGATTCTTCTTGGCCAAAGCAAAAGACACAAACGAGATCTCTAGGATTCGAAAGAATTCCCCTCTCGCAAGATTGTCTTGGGTAGGGATTCTTTTGATTAGATATCTCCAACCAAAAACACACATTTTTTATGGTACTTTGATATCCCATAAATGGACCAAAGCTTACATAGTACTTGAATCGTACTTGGAAATGTACGTTTCGCGCATATGTTTCTCGGTGCACAACCTTACCGAGAAATCTTCTTCACCCTCCTTAATTCATTCGAAATCATCGTGAATATTTTGCTGCGGAGATATGCCAACAATCATTCCCGTTATCTCGTCACATAACTCTGTATCTAGAACGTCCAAGTAACCAGCTGTTGTAAGCGTGTTCCGGTGCCAAACATCTCCCTGCCAAAAACCTGATTCTGCAACTATCATATCAGGCCTGACAACAGCCTCATATACGGACAGGAAAGCACCTTTCAGGGCCTGGTCCGCCAACCATTTTGTGTGCCAAAAAGATGTAGCGGTACCATCACCAATCCTGCATCGAAAATAGTTAGTAAAAACAGAGTTTGATGGAGAAGATAGATCATTCAAGACCATGTCTTTCCACCAAGCATAATCATGCTTCGTTCAAACCGATTTATCTTCTATTTGGATCTTCAAAGCTGGATTGTCATATCTATATCGTAACAACTTATGCCATTATGCATCTTTCTCCTTCATAATGGGCCACTTCCATTTGAGTAATAATCCTTTATTCAACCCTTCGACATCTCTTATACCGAGACCTCCCAAATTCTTTGGTTTGTAAATATTGTGGCAACTAACCCGGCCAGTGTATACATCTTTTATCCTGATTTCCATACCACATGAAATTGCTCTAGACTCGGCGAATGTCTTGTAAAACCGAAACTGGGACTTTGTAGAATGCTAGAGTATGCACAGGAATTGCGTTCAACACAAAGTTTATGAGAATAATTTTGTCGGATATTGATAAGTTTTTCCCTCTCCAACACGCTAGCTTGTTTTTCCGCGAATCCAACAAATATTTGCACATTGAAACCTTTCTAGGGTTGTCTCATATCATAGTGCACAAGAATTTGAACGAAATGTGGTCTATGCTGCAAGACAGAAAACGGATGCAACATTGAGGAGCCAATCCGGAATGTATACCCCGTACAACTTACTCTTGCAGAAATTGACCTTTATTCCCGACATCATTTCAAAACCCCTTAGGATTTCTTTAATACACCACAAGTTCTTAGTGTTACCTTCCCCCAAAATGACCATGTCGTCCATAAACTGTAAAATATCAACTGAATCAACATCATAAAAAACTAAAACCGCTAATGAGACTTAACTCAACAACTTTAGTCACCAACCCCGTTAATCTTGCCATTACCATGACGAAAAAATTTAGTCACCAACCTTGTTGAATCTAGTTTATAGTAATCAATAATCATATACAATTCAATTTCTTATCATAAATTTTTTGATTTTCTTGAATTTCGTTAGACCGACATTTTCTATGATGGAAGATGCTGATAAAAATTATTTGATATCCACTAAAAAGGTTAGTTGAATTGAATCATAACGCTGTTTTTAATTTGCTAGGTTGATTGCGTATAGATTGATGCATAATGTGTGACTTAATTGGCTGCGTAGATAATTATGATAGATCCGACATCGGGAAACAAATAGGTATCAATATGGTCTTTATGGCAACCATGAAGGGATATAAGATGGTTTTGACTATGTCTTCGTATTAGTTCTTATACAAGCTTGGAAAGAAGGGTGTGCATGAGGGAATTTGGAGTTGAGTTGTTCCTCAGCAATCCAACCAAATAATGGGAGTTAAAAGAGGCTTATAATCTTTTGGAATCCACACCAGATTCTTTCTTGTTGCAACAATTTTCCAATCCAGTCAATACCAAGGTAAGATTAACAATATTTAAATTACGATATCTGTTTGAAATGGTGTTGTTAAACAACGGCTCTGGTGGCGCTATATCGGTATATTTGTACTGGAGTTTGAACAAATCACTATTGTTCGATGATACTCCTTCAGTACAGTTTTGTAAAATAGTGGTTATAGTGCCTCTATGGCACTATTATGTTGCAGAATTCAAACCAATGGCTATTTTTGTTTCAATACAAGTTTCAAATTTATTGTTGGAAAAATTATATGTCAAAATATGTAATTGTTATTGTAATTGTGTAATGTTTGGTTAAATATCAAGAACAACAACAACGTTAATAAACAATCAACAATATCAATAACAATAACATTATAAATGACCTCTAAGATTTTGGGTCTCAACAACAAGAACAACAAGACAAAAACAACATCCATAGCAACAACAAAAACAAGAAAATTCTAGGATTTCGGATCTCATCAACACCACCACCATAACAATAATAATATTAGTAGTAATGTTTGACGTATCAAATCTTTGAATAAAAAGTAAAATAAAATGATTTGGATCTCTAAAGAAGAAACGATAGCACTAAACACATAACATTTTTGTATTGAAGATGGTATGTGGTTTTAGCTCTCTTCGTTAGGGTTTTATTTGTGTTGTTTAGACAAATGAAACTGAATGCCACAAACTTAATATATATATATATATATATATATATATATATATATATATATATATATATATATATAAGAAACATATTCACCTCAGTTGGAAAGAATATCAAGGTGAAATGTGGCGTACTTTAGATTAATAATAAAATATTCAATAAGGTGTTATTTTTAATGAGATATGCTCTGGACTAGCCTAGTAGGTGCCCTACACCCAATTGAAGCCCAATCCAGATCATCTCTGGACATAAGCCCAAAAAGAGATTCGCGAAGACATGACCGTTGGAAAATAGAGTCGTTAGCATATAGCTGTTGGGAACTTCCCCCTCACGCGCACTAACGTCTTTCATGCGATCAACTGCCTTCCAAAATAACAGGAAGAAGTTGCGCCCAGACAAGGGCCACGCGCATGTGATTCACGAGCATATACATTTATAAATACCCGTCATCTTTGGAGTCTCAGGTATTATATTCTAATCACTCACTTCTTTCTTAACGTTTTGGTTTGCTTCACACTGAAACAGACTTGAGCGTCGGAGTACCTTGCAGGTACACCACCCCTTCTCCTACAAACTTTATTTCAGTCTCAACTGAAGACCACGAGGACATGTCCGGAATATCTATGAACAGTGGTGTCGTCTGTGAGAAACAACAACTCCCCCATCTTTCGTGAACGATATTCTTTCTTTTCAACGAAAGATCAAAGCTCATCTCTTTTTTTCGTATTCAAGGCTTCCACGCTCAACGAGACTGTGAACTTCCCTCTCACCATCATCATCAACGATGGAGACAAACTCGGTAACTGTGGAGTAACTCATCTCGATACCGACCATCACGAGGGACATCCCCCCTCTCCATCTTCCAACAATCTGAAACAACCATCTGTCATTCACGGAGATCATGTGTTATGTAACACCCAAAAGATTCCCACGAATTTCTAATTAAAAATAGGAGTTATTAAAACACACAATTAAATTTTGAGTGTCACATTCACTATAAACACACGACTCAATTTGATACGTTTTACAAAATATTTTTACTTACAGTGGAAAACTTTAAAGAAACACAAAACAAAGTTTAATAGCGACATGTCTTTCTAAAATAAATAAATAAACAAAGAAAACAATCATTGTCCCGACTTCACCCACCACCACTCTACTAATCATGATCACCTACATGTTACCAACATAAGGGTAACATTCAAACAGAGGGGGTGAGATACTTACACCAATAAAAGGGAAAAATAATAAGAACAAAAGCAAGTAATTCACCACTTCTCACCAAACAACAAATAAACACATACACTGAAACATAATACTGATATTCCACACACAACGACAACTTATGCAAGAGACTCTACCAACATTATGCATTCGGTACCATTTATCGATACCTATTTCATGATCCAGCTCCCGTCGGAACTCTCGACCCCTATTTCATGGTCCAGTATGATCCTTATTTCATGATCACACCCTCGACCCTTATTTCATGGTCACGTATGATCCCTATTTCATGACCGCACCAACATCACATCGATCCCCTTTGGGATTCGAATGGACATACCCTACCTTGGCATGTCATTCCCAACCATGCACATCCCATGCACCATCAATGACAATTATGCATGTCTACAACAACTACTTCATGCAATCAACATTAATAACTAACATATAACAACAATTTACTACAACAACGAACAACATCCACAACATGCATCTTCGAATACGACAACGTATATCAACATCAACAAGAACACATAACAACAACACAACGTACATCAACAGTTACATTAACATATATTAACATCAATTCCATGTAACAAAACAACAACAACTACACATAGCAACATCAACAACAAGTGTACATATCAACTCATGTTTATATCAAGTTATTTTCATTATCCTTCTAATTAAGCACATAACCCTTATCTACCTACCTCTAACAACACTACATCGATCCCAATTCAATAATATATCAGTAAAGAATTTTAGAGAATTTTTCAGAATAAAAATATTTTATTTTTCACTCCAGATCTCGCTAAGAGAAATGCTTGCTCACTAAGCGAGCAACTCTCTATAAAGAACGGTCCAAAGTTTCCACTCGCTCGCTAAGTGAGGATTGCGATTTCAGCAGTTCTCCTTCTGTGAAACAGCCAAAACCCTGCTACGATTTTATACCCCAAAACTAGTTTTTACATGCAGAAAACACAAAATTTCCACAATTAAACACCTAATTCATACCATTATCACAAAATCAACAATTTCTAACAACCTAACACACTTTTCATCCAAATTCACCCAACCCCGTGTATCTACTCAATGACATTATGCCTAATATTCCTATTATCCAACCCTTAGGAGATGAAAAAATCTCACCCTTACCTTAATTTGATGAACGGTTCCTTCTTCTAGCTTGAATTTCCTCTTCAAGCTTTGCCTTTTCTCCTTCTTTCTTCCGTTGTTCACATTTTCCTTTCACGGTTAGTTTTCACGACTGATTCCTTCTTTCCTAATTTCCAAACATAAACTTTAGACCCCAACTAAGAATTTCCTATATTTCCCTCACTATCCTTCACCAAATTACCATTCTACTATTTTATCTTTATATTCCAATATTTTATTTATTCAATATAATATAATTTATTTAAATTCATATCATATTAAATAATATTATACTTCCTTCCACATACTACCACTTCGCACCACACACACAAAACACAATAATTCCAATTAAATAATTAAATAAATAATCGGGTCGTTACAAATCTCCCCCATTTAGAATGTTTTCGTCCTCGAAAACTTACCTCATGCGAATAGGTTCAGATAAGACTCTCGCATCTTGCTCTCCAATTCCCAAGTCATGTTCCCACCGGCAAATCCTCCCGAAACCACCTTTACGAGAACAATCTCCTTGCCTTTTAACTGATTTACCTTACAATCATCAATTTGTTCTGGTAATGCTTCGACCGTAAGATTATCTCTTACCTCAACTTCATCCATCAGTATCACATGCGACGGATCCAGAAGATACTTCCGAAGCTGGGAAACATGGAATACGTCATGCAAATTTGATCATCGCGGTGGCAATGTCACTCTATATGCAACAGGTCCAACTCTTGTAGAAATATGGTACCGACCAATAAATCTAGGAGTAAGCTTTCTCACCTTCAAAGCTCTCCCAACACCGGTCATCGGAGTAACTCTCAAAAACACATGATCTCCTTCTTGAAATTCAAGATCTTTCCTTCTCTTATCATGGTAACTCTTCTACCTACAACACTTTCACCAGACTCATGCCAACATAAAGGTGTCTGGCATCTTTGACCATAAAGTGCTTCAAAAGGCGCCATTCCGATACTGGAATGATAACTGTTATTATAAGTAAACACGTCCAAAGATTGTATAGTCCACTTTGTCTGTCCATCAGTATGAGGATGATAAGCTGAACTCAACTTCATCATTGAACCCAATTCCTCTTGCAAGCTCTCCAAAAACCTAGAAGTAAATCGTCGATCTCTATCCAACACAATACTCAAAGGAATCTCATGCAACTTCACGATTACTTTTACATATATCTCTACCAATCTCTGCAAAGAATAAGAAATACCAATCGGAATAAAATGCGCTGACTTTGTAAACTTGTCAACAATCACCCAAATAACATCATGCCCTCTCGGAGTGTTAGGTAACCCCGTAACAAAATCCATTGATATAATATCCCATTTCCACTCGGGAATATCCAACGATTGCATAAAATTGGCAGGTTTCTGATGTTCCACTTTCGACTTCTGACAAGTCAAACAAGCATAAACAAACTGAGCCACATCACGCTTCATACCGGGCCACCAAAATATCTTCATCAAATCTTGATACATTTTCGTCGCTCCCAGATGAATACTCAAACTATTACTATGTCCTTCTTCAAGGATCATTCTCTTCAATTCAAGATCATCAGAAATACATATACCCTCCTGAAAGCTTAGCACTCCATGCCCATCAACTCGAAATTCATTACCTCCAGCCCGTTCATCGCTGACCATCAAGTCCACCAATTTCACATATGACTTCTGATTCTCCCGTATATGATCAAGAAAATCATTGTTAACCTTCAACATTCCCAACATTACACTGTTTCGGTTCTTCAACTGTTGGGTGGAGCATAAGGAGTTTTTTTTTTCATTTTGTGAAAACGTATTGGGAATCCTTCAAGCTCTCTGGTTCTAGTGGTACAATTCTACACATGAAATTTAAGGAGTTGAAGTATAAGTTATGGTGCTATAATGTTAATGTTTTTGGATGGCTAGACCTAAGTATTGATAAATATGTGAACCGCCTCAATGAGATTGAGTTTGATATGGTTGATGCATGTAGCAGTTTGAGTGACGAGGTCCTGGTTGAGAGGTTAGTTATTCAAGAGTAAATCTGGAAGAATCTTAGATTAAAGGAAAGTATGGTGCATCAGAAGTCTAGGATTAAGTGGGATTTGGATGGCGATCTTAACACGAAGTATTCTCATGTTGCTCTTAAATCCCGTGGCAGGACTAATAATATTTCCATGTTGAATGTTAATGGTAGTAGTGTGTCGGATCCTGAAGCCATCAAGATTGCTGCTAATGATTTTTTATGCCATAAATATCAGTCTCTTGGACAAGCGCAACCTTGTTTCAATCCTATTAATGTGGGAAAGTTTTCTTTGGAGGATAGCAGGATAGATGAGGATTTTTCAGCAGAGGATGTGGTTGCAACTGTATTTGACAGTGATGGTAGTAAATATTTGGGGGTTGATGGTTTCAATTTCAAATTCATCAAACATTGTTGGGAGATTATCGAAACAGACTTCACTAATTGTATATTAGAATTATTTATGTTTTATTATCTTCCTAAAGCATTTGTGTCGTCCTTAATCACATAAACTGAGAATCTGCATGCTTTTGAGGAGTTTAGACCAATTTTCCAAGTTGGTTGTGTGTTAAAAGTTATTTCTAGATTAATAGCAAAGAGGTTGAGTAGATTTATTAGTAAGATAATATCCTCGTACCAATCCTCTTTTATTTCGGGGAGGCGATTGCTCGATGGTATCCTTGTGGCTAACGAAACCATCGACTTTGCAAAAAGGAAGAAGAAATCTTGCTTGCTTACGATTGTGTCGAGTGGGATTTTCTAGATTCTATGATGAGGTGTATGGGATTTGGTGATTTATGGTTGAAGTGGATAATGGGTTTGGTTTATAATAGTTATATCTCGAAGGTTGAAGCAAGGAAATCCTTTATCCATTTATCTTTTCGCTATCGTTTCAGAAGGTTTAACTTCTTTGGAAAGAGATCTATTTTTATTAATTCCTTGTCGGAATTTAAGTTTAGTGAGCCAACTTCCATGAGTATTCTTCAATTTGCGGATGATACTCTTCTTGTTGGTGACAATTCCTTGGCTAATCTTTCATCGTTCAAAAGTATTTTACGTGGATTTGAGTTGATTTCTGGCTTGAAGATAAATTTTTCCAAGAGTTGCATTTATGGTATAGGTTTGGACAACGGCTTCATGACAACAGCAGAGCAATTTCTTCTTGCAAATCTGATATTCTCCCCTTCAAATTCTTGGGTATTTTCGTTGGCGGGAATCATAGAAGACTTTTTTTTATTGGAAACCAGTTTTGAGGGCCTGAGAGCTAGTTTATCTAAATGGATTGGGAGTAATTTATCGATGGGGGGAAGAGTTACACTTATTAATACGGTTTTGTCGAATTTTCCTATCCACCACTTCTTGTTTTTCAAGGTGCCAAAGTTTGTCGAAAAGGAAAGCATTGCCATTCAAAGGAATTTTCTTTGGTCGGGTGCTTCGGATATGAAGAGTATCACTTGGTTGAGTTGGGAATCCGTGTGTAAACCAATGTCTTGTGGAGGGTTGGGGATCAAGAATGTGGGTTTATTTAACACGGCTTTACTTTTAAAATGGGTGTGGAATTTTTTTCAAAACGGATTCGAAATTTGGAAACCGCTCTTAGTAGCTAGATATGGGGATCTGGTTAAGTTTTTTCAACCTGGTCTTCTTATTGGTAATTTATATTTGTATTCCCTATGGATGCGGTTAAGTTGTCTTTACAAAAGGATGAAATGAGTTTCATGGATAATTTAGTTACAACGTAGGCAATGGCAAGTCTGTGAGCTTTTGGTCGGTTAATTGGTTTTGTGAGAAACCATTGAATGAGATTTACCTGCAGTTATTCGAAGCTCATAGGTTTAAATGGAAGACGATTATGGGGGAAAGGGGGAACAAAGGCTGGTATTAGTCCTTTGTTGTGGATGATTTTGATGACGTTTCAAATTCTCCTGACCTGTTGTTCCAGTTCTGCGGAATGCAGGCTGATATGCAGCAAATTAACTTATTTGAGGACATAATTGATTCATGGACTTGGAAAATCTTACTATAAGTTTTATTTTGATGCAAGTTTTGTGCAGCATCTGTTAGAACCGCCTCCTACGATTCTTATCTTGGTTTACTGTTGACAATTAAAGTTTTTGCATGGCGTCTTCTCATTGATAGGCTTCCGACTAGGATGAACCTCGTGGCGCGAAGAGTTATTGACAACGATCACGATAAAGTGTGTGTAGTTTGCTTTAACAATTGGGAGGATTTGAATCACTTATTCTTTAAGTGTCGTATTTTTATCCTAGTATGGAGGAAGGTTTGAGATTGGATGGCTATGGCTTGGGTATTGGAAACAGAGTGTAATAATCATGCCATAAGATGATTTCTTAATGTTAACTGAGGGTGTAGTAATGCGTTGAAGGCGTCTATCTAGTTTATTACTTGTTGGAATATTTGGAGGTCTAGGAATAATATTATAGTCAATGAATAAGTAAGTATGGATAATATTTTTTATAGTATTGTAGCTTCCTCTTGGAAGTGGTTGGCTATTGGGGGATCAGGTAGGATGTCTTGTAGTTTGAATTATTGGAGTAAGTTTCCATTCTATTTTTTTAAATTGTGGGTTTGTTGGATTTTGTCAGGTTAGAGGTATTGTTTGCCTCTTTTGGCTTTTGATTGCTTGAATTCTTTGGGGTTGAGATCCCATTTTTCTCTCCTTATTGAAAGTTTGCCTATAAAAAAAAGAGAAAGGTAGGAAGGTATGTAGTCTCTATGAATGAGATAAATTTCCATTTTATTTTTGTAAGGGTGAGGTGTTTATTTATTGTCTTTTAGAGTTTTTTTTCTTGATAAGCTTTGATCCTCTTGGAGTTGATTTTGTATCCATTGGGGTAGGAGATCCCATTAATATCCTACATTGAAATTTTTTTCGTATAAAAAAAACATAAAATTGGGTTTTAAAACTAAAACGAAAATCTGCCCAAAAATTAACTAATTTATTTTTATTAAGTCTAAAACTAAAACGAATTATCCGACCCTTCCTCACTACGAATTAGTTTTTGACTTCAACACAAGACATGTAGCTTATCGTCTCAGCTTCTCATTAAATATTAGAACACATCAAATAGAATCTTGTAGATGAAGTTATGATTTATATAGTGAGAAACTATCGACTATAATTTATTTTGAAAATAAACAACATAAATCAAATCAAAGAAAATTTAAATTTAATTTCAAAAACATATTAAAAATAATAAAAATAATACAAAAAATTATAAAATTGTCGTATCATAAAATAAAATATGGTATAAAAATTGTCTTAAAAAAACGGGCTTAAAATATTAGGATATAAAATACTAAATAGATTTTAGTTGATTATAATTGGTGTCACAATCATTAGGCATGTATCATATATTTTTTCGGAGACGAGTGTAGTGATAAAAAGCATATGTTCTTCTTCCCTTTCAAACTATATATTATAATGTTGTATTAGTGTGAACAAGTTTTTTTATTTAAGCTTATTCATAAATTATTATTAAAAAGAGTAGTATGAAAGAGTAATATAAAAATAGATATGTATATGTCACTTGATAAAGAATCATACACAATTCTGGGAACTAGCATAAAAAAAATCATATGTTGTCATACCATATTCAGGAGTGCACTTGTCATGCCATGGGAGATTCTAATTAACTATAAAAATAGACTATTCATAATAAATTACATAATTGATTCTCCAGTCAATAACAAAATTGCAACAAAGTGAGAAATCAACTTAAACAAATGCAGTGGAAGTACCCCAAGCAGATACGGTGTTCACATGTCCTTTTTTTAATGGCAAACGAGGGATCACTAATAGACTTGTAGACTTGAGAAAAGAGAATACTAGCAAATATACAATTTTTTTTTTTATGTTCAACTAATTGTGCCAAGTTACCCTATTTTAGAACATTTTTAAAATATTTCCAATGTTATATTGATCTAATAATATTAAAATTCTCATTTGTTTAAATTAATTTAATAATAATACTATTAAACTAATAATATCATATATATATATATATATATATATATATATATATATATATATATATATATATATATATATATATATATATATATATATATATATATATATATATATATATATATATATATATATACTAAGAGAAATATAAATATTTATATTAATTTCAAAATTTTCACACTTTAAATTTTTTTTTTTGAGATTTTAAATAAAATAAATTATTAAAAAATTCATTGGCGCATACTATTTATCATTAATTAATAGAAATAATACAATCATATATATATAGTAAAATCAATTTTTTTAATTAAATTATCTAATTAATTATTATTTATTAAGATTTATGATTTAATAAAATATTTATCAAACTAATTTGTATTAATTTTTTTTAATGAAGTCGAGAGCTTTTGATTAAATTAAATCTAAGATAAATCTTCAAATAAAAGCTTAAGCAATTATATAATAGTTTGAACATTTCATGCATTTGTGTCAACTAGAAACACAATGTCTCAAAACAAGTCAAGTCATCTTATTAAATAAATTACGTCTAAAAATAAATCAATCACGCGAAATAACATAAATAAACTTTTGTCATTTGTTTTCATGTTCACCGCAATTTATAGGAGGAGATCATGAAGGTTATGTTCACTTCAACATAAATAAATAAATAAATTATAAAACAATTTAAAGAGAAAAAATATACGTAAAGTATTTATAAAAGTATCAAATTTTAAATATATATTAGGTTGTTATAATTATTAAGCAATGTTTCATATACTTTTGTCCCAAAGTGTAGTGAGAACTAGAACGAAGTATCTCGTCTTCTTCCCTTCCGAACTATATATTATGTGCAGCACTAGTGTGAACAAATTTAAAATTATTATTGAAATATTAAATAGAGTGACGTTAATAATTAACATTTGGACCGGATCGATCGGTCGGATCAGTTGAATCGTAAATGGAAATGGTAATCGGTCTGGTTCAATTCTTAGATCGAATAAACAATTGATCGGTGAGAACCTGTCAAAACTGACAAACCGACGGTTTTGAAAAATCGATGATTGTGTTTTTTTAAAAATTAAAACAACATCGTTTTTAGTTATTAAAAAAGAAAATAAGATAAAATTGATATTATTTTCTTAAAAATTGGTGATAACGATATTAAATATAATAAATACAGACTATTACAGTATTATAGCATTGATAGGTTGTGGAATTTGAACATACTCTATTTTCTCTCATATATATGATTGATATCATTGTTTTTATTAGTTAGACTGAGATATTATGTAAAGTAAATGGTAATGCATGTTAGATAGACAACAAATATAAATTTATATTTGAGATTGATACTTTGATTAAATTTTTAAATCAATTACTCAAATTTATAATTGATTCAAATTTGAATTTAAATTATAAACATGTAAAATTATAATATTATTAAATTTTAGGTTAAATGTGTATAAGATGCTTATAAATATATCAACTTCAAGTTTAGTCCTCCGATAGTGGAAACTAACGGGAGGGACCATAGTTAAGGACAAAAAATTTTGGGGGGACAAAAGCTTGAAGGAAATTTTTTGAGGGACTAAACTTGAAAGTTGGGATATTTATAGGGACCTTATACATATTTAACCCTTAAAAATTTTAGGTGTTAGTGATTTTTATTGACATCGAGTCATCTGGTTCGACTGGTTATATATATATATATATATATATATATATATAATTTTGTTATAGTGAAAGGTTTATTTAACCGAGTTACAGTGATCCAGTGGTTCAATCAATATACCAGTGACCCAATACCTTCACTGGTTCGATAATCAGTCTGGTTTTTAAAACATCGGGAAGAAGAACTGGGTCTCTTAAAAAGTGGGCACTTTCTCTTAGTAGATGTTTATGATATCATATCGTCCAAAGGAAATCTCCTTAGGTTTGAAGTTGTTACTTATCATATTGTATATGTTTGTGTGTTATACTCTAGTTGGGTGGAATATGTCGAGCATTTATTCACTTAATGTTGTTTTGTATTGACTATCTGCTAGAGTTTTTAGGTGGTTTAGTAGAAGTATTGTGTTCTTACATTATTCGATTAGTATAGTTGAGGGGGTTGGAAGGGAATGGAAGAAGTAAAAGTGTTTTGTTTTTTCTGACTTAGATTTATCTTGTGGTGATATGGACTATGTGAATAAAAATCATAATAACACAATATTTTGTACAAAGAACTCAACATTTGATTACGAGGTGAACACAATTATTTTCCTTTTCTAAAAAAGGATGCAACCACATCTTACATATCACTATTTGCCTATTAGGGATTGTGAGTATATTCTCTCATGTGCTTAGGAAGATAGTGGTGCGCTAAGTTTCTTTTAGACCTCTCTTAATTCAGGAGTATCCCCGTTCATCCTTCCTTTAGTTTGATATAAGGAGGTGATTCTATGGTGATGCAGTCTTTGTGGTGGAGTTTTGGGGTGTGTGCTTTCGGTGCTTTTATTTGGCCATATTGTTTTTGTTTGTGGTGTTGTGTGCTCTGTGTTCTGTGTTGGATTTGTGGTGTTGTGCTTTCAATATTTTTTGGTTTATGCTTTCTGTTTTGAATTATTGTTTGTAATTTGTTGTTTTCTCTATTATTTTTCTCTTACTTTTTTCTCTTAATTAATATATTTTTTTTCTGGTTTTTCATTCAAAAGAAAATTGTAATAATGAAAGAAATATATGTTGTATTATGAGTATGAGAAAATGGATAATGTCCTAAAAGTGTAAATTAATTTTATAATGCCAATCAATGACAATCATGTATTATGTCAAGTCAAACTGAAAATTTTAAATTACTTATTATTCAGATATATTCCGGACAGGTCCTCATGGTCTTTAGCTGGGACTGCGATGATTCTTGTAGGAGAGGGGGTGATGTACTTGCAAGGTACTTCAACGCTCAAGTAAGTTTCATAGTGAAGCAAACTAAAGCGTTAAGAAAGTGAGTGCGTGATTAGAATTGAATACCTGACCCTCCAAAGATGAAAGGTATTTATAAGGGCATATGCCCGTGGATTGAGGGCGCGCAGCCTTTAACTGAAGAGTATTGCTTGGGTGAGTTGGGAATCTGTGTGTTAACCAAAATCTTATGGAGGGTTGGGCATAAAAAATGTAGGCTTATTCAACAAGGCTTTACTTTTAGAATTGGTGAGGAAATTTTTTCGAAACATATTCGAAATTCGGAGACCGCTCTTAGCAGCTACATATGGGGATCTAGTTAAGTTTTTCAACATGGTCTTCTTATTGGTAATTTGCATTCCCTATGGATGCGAGACTTAGTTAAGCTGTCTTTTCAAAAGGATGAAAGGGGTTTCATGGATAATTTGAGTTGCAACATAGGAAATGGCAAGTCTATAAAGTTTTGGTCGGTTAATTGGTTTCGTGAGAAACCGTTGAGTTAGATTTACCCGCTGTTGTTCGAAGCTCATAGGTTTAAATGGAATATGGTTTAGGATACAGGGGAGAGGTAGAACAAAAGCTAGTATTGGTCCTTTGCTGTGGACGATTTTGATGACGTTTCAAATCTCCTCAGCTGTTGTCCCAGTTCTACAGAATGCAGGCTGATCAACATCATATTAACTTATTTTAGGACATAATTGATTCATGGACTTGGAAGTTGGAGTCGAGCGATTAGTACACGGTTAAATCTTGCTATAATTTTGGTTATGATGCAATTTTTGTGCAACATCTGTTAGAACCGGCTGCTACGGTTCTCAACTTGGTTTGGTCGTCAGAAATATCGTTGAAAATTAAAGTTTTTAAATGGCGTATTCTCATTGATAGGCTTCCAAATAGGATGAACCTCATGGCCCGAAGAATTTATTGACAACGATCACGATAAAGTGTGTGTATTTTGCTTTAACGATTGAGAGGATTTGAATCACTTATTTTTTAAGTGTCGTATTTCTATCCTAGTGTGGAGGAAGAATTGCGATTGGGTGGATATGGCTTGGGTATTGGAAACGGAGTGTCATAATCATGCCATGAAATGATTTCTTAATGTTAACGAAGAGTGTAACAATGAGTGGAAAACGACTATCTGGTTTATTACTTGTTGAAATATCTGAAGGTCTAGGAATAATATTATATTCAACGAAGAAGTCGGTATGGATAATATTTTTTATAGTATTGTAACTTCCTCTTGGAAGTGGTTGACTATTGGGGGTCGGGTTGGATGACTTTTAGTTTGTATGATTGGAGTAAGTTTCCATTCGATTTTTTTGTATGTTGTGGATTTGTTGGATTTTGTTAGGTAGAGGTATTATTT
The DNA here is from genome assembly GCA_963966055.1 of Lathyrus aphaca. Lineage (NCBI taxonomy): Eukaryota > Viridiplantae > Streptophyta > Magnoliopsida > Fabales > Fabaceae > Lathyrus > Lathyrus aphaca. The sequence goes on along the minus strand of OZ014520.1, from coordinate 95,529,273 downwards.
GCCACTTTTGACTTTTGATTGCTTATTATTTGGGATGAGATTCCCTTTTTTCCTCCTTATTGAAAGTTTGCCTAAAAAAAAAAGAATGGTAGGAGGGTATGTAATTTCTATGAATGGATAAATTTTCATTTGGTTTTTGTAAGGGTGGGTGTTTATTTCTTGTCTTTTAGAGTTTTTTTCTTGATAAGCTTTGATCCTCTTAGAGTTGATTTTGTATCCATCGAGGTATTAATCTCCTATTATTGAAATTTTTTCTTATAAAAAAAATAGAAAATTGAGTTTTAAGAGCACCAGCCCGAAAAAACAAAAGCTGCCCAAAAACTAACTAATTTGTTTTTATTAAGTCTAAAACTAAAACAAATTATTCGACCCTTTCGCACTACGAAATAGTTTTTGACTTTCAACACGAGACATCTAGCTTATCCTCTCAGCTTTCCATCGAATATTAGAACACATAATCAAAATCGATAAATAAAATCAAAGAAAATTTAAATTTAATATCCAAAACATATTAAAAGCAATGAAAATAATACAAAAAAAAAAATATAATTATCATATCATAAACTAAAATATGGTGTATTAAACTACATTTATCTGATTCAAATCTTTTGGGTCAAGAATCCATTAACTACCACCTAAAAATTCCTTACAAAAACACATACATAATTTCAAGATCTCCACTCAACACTAAAACCAAACCAAATAAATATATAATCCTAAATACCAAAATTAACTAATCTAACCTTTCTCAAAGTCCGTCTTAAAAAATAGGCTTAAAATATTAGGATATAAAATACTAAATAGATTTTAGTTGACTATAATTGGTGTCACAATCATTAGGCATGTATCATATATTTTTTTCGAGACGAGTGTAGTGATAAAAAGCATATGTGATTCTTCCCTTTCAAACTATATATTATAATGTTGTATTAGTGTGAACATGTTTTTTTATTTAAGCTTATTCATAAATTATTATTAAAAAGAGTAGTAAGAAAGAGTAATATAAAAATAGATATGTATATTTCACTTGATAAAGAATCATACTCAATTCTGGGAACTAGCATAAAAAAATTATATGTTGTCATGCCATATTCAGGAGTACACTTGTCATGCCATGGGAGATTCTAATTAATATATTTTTTCTGGTTTTTCATTCAAAAGAAAATTGTAATAATGAGAGAAATATATGTTGTATTATGAGTATGAGAAAATGGATAATGTCCTAAACGTGTAAATTAATTTTATAGTGTCAATCAATGACAATCATGTATTATATCAAGTTAGACTGGAATTTTTAAATTACTTATTATTCAGATATATTCCGGACAAGTCATCGTGATCTTCAGCTGAGACTGCGATGATTCTTGTAGGAGAGGGGGTGGTGTACCTGCAAGGTACTCCGACGCTCAAGTAAGTTTCAAGGTGAAGCAAACTAAAGCGTTAAGAAAGTGAGTGAGTCATTAAAATTGAATACCTGACCCTCTAAAAATGGAGGGTATTTATAAGGTCATATGCTCGTGTAATGAGGGCGCGTAGCCTTTGACTGAGCCTAACGGCCTCCTGTAATATCGGAGGACCGTTGGCCGCGTGAAAGTTGTTAGGGCGCGTGTGGAGGAAGTCCCCAATGACTATATGCTAACGACTCTATTTTACAACGGTCATATCCTCGCTAAACTCTTATTGGACCTATGCTCAGATGTATACTAGGTTGGGCCTCAATTAGACGTAGCATATTTTAGGTCAGTCCATAACACTAATATTATATGAAAAAGTGATATTTTCTCATTGGATGATAGAGTAAAACTTTTATACATTGTCTATGGATAATCATTAAAAATAATCATTATATATTGTTTTAACAATTAAATAAAAAATATTAATGATGATATGATATATGGTGGTGGGACCTTTTAGAGATTGCCCATAATGCGAATGCTGGTAGTTTTGCGAAGTCCGTTGCGTTTCAGATTGGTATAGACAGTCAGATCCCTTTTTCTAATCTTTTCGCAGCAGCTCGCTGTAAATCTGCTCTAATTCTGAATTATTCCTTCCTTTTGGAAGCTGGCAGGAGATTTGGCTGCTTTGTTATGTTTGTTGTAGCTCTGGGATTTTCGTGCAAATACAGTTGAAAGTTTTGTGTGGATTCCTAAAGCGGAAGGTATTTTCACTGTCAAAGTCTTGCTACCATAGTCTTATCACTTCCTTTGATTTGCAGACAATTTTAGGTGAGCTCAATCTTGCCTTAGAATGCACTTGGGCTTCCAAAGCTCCGCTAAAGGTCAAGATGTTCGCTTGGCATTTATTTCTTAATGGGCTTCCGACTCGTGGGATTCTTTGCTCTAGAGGAATTGTTTCGAACGACCATGACAAAGTTTATCATTGAATCATTTTAATAATCCATGCAAATAAAAGATTTTTTTTATAATCAAATTATATTCAAAGGGAATACTGGGAGTATTCCAATCCAAACAATCCCATTACAAAAAATGAGGCATCATCATTTAAAAAATCCACCAAACAAAATCATCCTATAAAACATCGGTCGGATTTTTGCACCACTCGATAATTACAACTAATTCTACGATAAAAAGATATTGTTAGCCACAATCAAGAGAAGAGGATGCTTCTATCAACAATCTCCACAAAATTTCCAATCACAACTTTAAAGTTAATTTGGTTTCGCGATTACTGTATACTCCAACACGTACAAAAATTACAAAAGAATGGATTTTAATTTAATAATTTTAATTTATTAAAATTTTAAATTTTTAAAAAAATTCTTAATTACATTGGCACCCAATTTAACTTAAATGAAAATAATTTTAAACTGTAGTGTATTATACTTAAAATCTCATTCAAACATTATTTTATCGTTATTTTTCTAAATGAGACTTGAAACATACATAATAATAAGTTTTAGGGAAATGCATTCTTGACCTTTGATATTACATTATTATCTTCATTTTTTATTATATGTCGTTTTGAAAAAATATTTTGTACCACAATATAAGTCGTTTTGCAATATCAATGAATCATTAATGTTATTTTTTTTATTATACCTTTAAATATTTATTATTCTCACTCATTTAAATTATGTAAATTTGTCTTTCCAATATCATTAATGAAGGATAATATTGTTAAATCATTCTTAATTTATTTTTCTCATACCAAAATTATAAAAATTTCTTAATGTGTGAAAAATGAAAAACGAATTAAAATAAAAAACGAAAGGAGTATTTATAATTTAGTACAAAATTGACCTTTGATATTACATTATTTTACTATTTATAGTACAAGTTTGACTCTTATTTTCACGTGTTCTATATCCACATAATGCATTGTCTATTCTTCCTTAGTATTCATTATGTCAAATTACTTTTAAATTTAAAGAATATAAATAGTGACCATAAATTAGTTTTATACCAATCTTCAATGGCTTATTTATGAAATTCGAAAAAATATTTATATCAAGTAAAGGGTAATTATTCAGAGATATAGTTATGCAAAAAATATATAGGAATATTATTTAATTAAAATGAGTCCAATAATGTTGGATGGGTTCACTCTCTCGGTGGACCCCACTAGTTAAGCAAAAATACAAAATAAAGGTTAAGCAACAAACCATGCCCATGTGAAATCAGAAATAAGGGATTCTCTAATTGTTTTTGCAAGACTACATCAGCATTCTAAGTCCATGTTTAATGTGTTTTTTAACTATAGTATGATAAATAAAGTCTGCGGCATTCTAAGTCCATGTTGAATGTGTTTTTCAACTATAGTATGATAAATAAAGTCCGCATTCTAAATCTAATAAGAGATAGATAAAAACGTTTAATGTATATAAAATATTGTATTATGTCTAAAATCTAAAATAAAAAGTAGAAACGAAAATATATTTTCACTTTTAATTTTTTTATGCAAAATGGGGGCGTTATTGTTAATTACTGACGAGCGACAGATTTTCACTAGTGCAAAAAATACTTTTTTAAATTAAATATTTTAAATCATAGGATATCCTCTTGATTTAGAAACCTAAAAAGCTAAGACACGGAAAAATGTATTTTTAGTGAATATAATTTAAATCAATTAGCCTGATTTAAAAGTAATTTTTTATAATTAAAAAGAAAATAATTTCTTCTTTGTTCATTTCACAAAAGTGTTCGGCAAGATTTTTTAAACTTTTTTCATTCTCTCACTTGGCAGCAAAAAAAAATCCTAAAAACACATATCCTTCTCACTTTCTCTGTCAGTTGGCAAATTACTTCCTTTTCACCTTCTCTCTGCAAGGACAAAAGGATTACTTCAGTTTCTGTCGACATTCAGAGCTCTAGATTCTCCACCACTGCTTCTACTTTTGTTCAGATTTTTCAAGGTTAATTTAGGGTTAGAAATTAGGTTGGTTCACAATATAGCTTTATGTTTGTTTATCCATTTTTTTTATAAAGCAAGAGATATATTCAATAGAGTACAAAGGGTACTCAAAACCAAATACAAGAGAGAGTTAATACAAAAATTCCCCCCCAAAGAGTAAATTATCCACCAATTGTACCCTTACGATAAAAAATGAAGCGGATCTTTGTCAAAAAAATAAAGATCACAATTGGGTCGACTAATTTCCCCTATAAAAGACCATCTCCAAATAAAAAATTTCGCTTTCCAAACCAAATCCAAAATGTTCCATTTATCCTTCTTGAACAAAATGTCATTTCTCTTTAACCAAATGGCCCAACAAATTGTTAGTCAAATGCTCCCTTCCCTACCGTCCTTCAAAGACTTCGATTTTCCGAATCGATACCATTCCAAAAAAGATCTTTTGGCATCACTAACTCCCTCAAAGTGAAATCCCACCCACGACGCCATTTCCGTCCAAATTAACTTCGACACGGAACACTCAAACAACAAATGATTGATCGTTTCGGGATGTCTTTCACAAAAACAACAAATAGAGCTATTCTTGGGAATGGAAATTCCACGATGAATGATATTATCTTTTGTTGGCATTCTGTTCAAGAAACATCGCCATCCAAAAATGTTGATTTTGAGAAGAGCCGACACTTTCTAAATCAACTCAAAAGCAATATATTCTCTACTCCTTGGGCCATAAAATAACCGACAACCATTAGACAAAGAATAAAACGAGCTCACCGAGAATGTAGAGCCGTGATTCCAAGTTATTTTGTCCTAGCATGTTTTGAAGGTTTCGAAAAACGGATGACATCTCTTAAACCGCAAGCCCAAGAAGCAGCCCCGCTGGATATTGTTGCCGGCCTGGAATAACAAACAGTACTGTCAAAGTTGTCTTCACTATCCGACAAGCAGAGCTGGCTGCCGGACACCATGTCGCCTACATGCTGGTGCGGGTTCTATAGAAAGTTTGTTGTGAAAACAGTCCCGCACTGCACCGGAAGAGAACCGCCAACAGGAGCTGAAGGAGCACCATTATGCCGCTAAGATATAACAGTATCCAACCTCAAATCATTCGGAACATGCATATGGAAAGGATTAGTGAATGAAGCAGCATTGTCCAACCTTGTACCTGCAGAAATAAACATGTTAGTGTTCAAAAAAAGTTCCTCTGGGAGGGTATCAACAGTTGCAGGAATAATGTCTTCATCCCGAGACTTAATGCCAAGATCTCCCCATATCCACCTTCCCGTTGTCCAACCGCCTAGAGATGCAACCAAAACATCTTTTAGGGAAGAACTAGCAAACTCTTCCGGAAACAAATTAACGAAACAACCTTTTCCCGTCCAATTTCCATTCCAAAAGGAAGTATTGTGACCGTTTCCCACTTGGAATTTGCAATTATCCATAAACACGTCTTCGTTGTAAAATGAAATAATGGATAAAATATCCATCCACCATGATTTATAGTGTCTTGAAATTGGATTTAAAGTTTAATTTTGAATTGGTTTTATACTGATTTTTTGTCAAGAAAGATAAATGGGGTGTTAGGAATTTGAATTTTGAATTAGTTTGATTTTTGAGTTCAATTTGCTAGTTGGGTTTTTGTTTGAGATCGATTTTCTCTTTTTTCTGGGTTTCCTCTTAAATTTTCTCTTTAGTTTGTATTGTGAGTAAGGGGCCTTTATTTCTTTTGTCAGCTTGCTAGCTTTCATTTGTTCTATAATAATTTTATTTTATAAGCATTGTTCTATAATAATGTTTAATATCATATTAATATGTTGAGTAGAAATATAATACAATATGGAAGAGAATCCCAATCCATAAAACTAAGGCACCACTTTCTTATATAAAATTATATATCAAACAAACTACTTACAAAACTACACATAAATTGTAATCAGATTGGACTAATGAGAAGATTTCTAGAAGCTGGGTATAGATTAGTTCACCTGTAGTGAACTCTGAGAGACATATCATACACTCTACATTCAAACCTGGCTGTTTCAACTCATCTGAGTAGCTCACGTTGGGAAATGTTTTTGGAGCTTTCTTTTTTATTTGAGTTGATCTGTTGATATAATTCAGTTCAATAACGAAAGATAAAGTACAATCAAAGTTGTTTTCATAAGTTATTCTTAAAGACTTACAAAAATAAGCTGGAATAAACTCTATGGAACAATCTCACAAATACTTATAAGTTATATCAGTAGATCAACTCAAATAAATTAATCAAAACATGCCATAATATAAAACTACAAATCTAGAATGCAACTCAATCTTATAACTTTTCAAAAAAGAGCTTCAAAATGTAATATACACAATAACAAGAGTTGCATTTTGAAGTATAAAATATAAGAAATTATCTGCTCTCTTAAGAATCTGCAATTGTTCCATCATAGGTGAAGATTGTGTTTCAATAGTCTCTAGTTTGTGCCTTTTGTTAAGGAGGTTTGGGGATCTTTAGAAGTCCAAGGAAAAACATCCTTCTCGTTTACTAAAAAACTTCAGTATTTGTGAGAGAATCTTAGGAGGTGGAATCAAAATGTTTTTGGTTGAATCGATAGCAAGATTATGGATAATATTAAAATCATTAACTATATAGAAAATTTTATTGCTCAAGGTAATGGTGGTGTGATTGAGGAAAATTTTTCAAATAGGAGTAAAGCGATGGAAGATATGTGGAGACATCTTAGAATAAAAAAAGTATTCTTCATCAAAAGGCTTGACTTAAATGGATTGAAGAAGGCGATAACAACACAAAGTTCTTTCATGCGGCTATTAAAAAGTGGCATTCATCTAATTCTATTAATGCAATTAGTGCGGATAATGTGGTGATTGAAGATGTCAGAGGAATCAAAGAGGCGAATTTTGATCATTTCAAAATCAGACTTCAAGCGGTTAACCGACCTTTGGCTAATATAGGAGATATTGGATTCAAAAAAACTTTCCGTGGAAGCAAGAACTTCTCTTGAACAGCCAGTGGTTTTAGATGAAATAAAGAATGCAATGTTCTTGTGTGGCAAATACAAGACACCGGGACCAGATGGAGTTTTATTCCTAAGAAGGACTACCCTAAAAATCTTGACGATTTCAGGCCTATATGTTTGATTGAGTGCGTGTACAAAGTTATATCCAAAATTTTAGCTGAGAGAATTAAGAAGGTTATGGACAATATTATTTTTGAATCACAAACGGATTTTGTCGAAGGAAGGAACCTTCTTGATGAATTTTTAGTTTTAAATGAGATGGTGGATTATACTAAGAGAAGCAAGAAGAAAGGTTCGTTGATGAAGTTTGATTTTGTAAAAGCTTACGATTGTGTGGATTAGAACTATTTGGGTAATATATTGAAGATTATGGGCTTCGGAGATAGATAAATATCCTGGATTCAAGACAGAGTTATGCATAGTTTTATGTCTGTTCTTGTTAACAGAAGTCCTACTCGCGACTTCGAAGTATCTCGTGGCCTTAGACAAGGAGATCCGTTGTCGCCATTTTTATTTGCTATAGCGGCGGAAGGGTTAACGATGATTATGAAGAGGGCTATGGATAGTGAGATGTTCAGAGGGCTTTCAATAAACCAAGATATATCTTTTAACTTATTACAATATGTTGACGACACTATTATTATGGGGGAAGGTTCATGGAGCAATTTGTGAGCGATAAAGGTTATTTTAAAAGGTTTTCAATTGTGTTCGGGGCTTGAAATCAACTTTGGTAAGAGTTCTATTTTTGGTTTTGGGGTGGATGAAACTTATTTGAATGAGTCTGAGAGGTTTATATTATGGAAATTTGATGTTTGCCCTTTAAGTTTCTTGGGATAACAATTGGGGGGAGTCATAGACTTATCTCTTTTTGGAAACCGGTGATTGATAATGTTAAGCGTATATTAGCCTCTTGGAAGGGTCGTTTCTTGTCCATGGGAGGTAGATTTACCTTAATAAAATCTGTTTTATCTAATATACCTATTCATTTAATTTCTTTTTACAAAATACCTAGCAAAGTGATTAAGATCCTAACATCAATTCAAAGACGATTTTTATGGAACGAATCCGTATGCAAACAAGGAGTAGCATGGATTAAGTGGAGGTAGGTTTGTAAAACGAAAGAAGATGGTGGCCTTGGTATAAAAGATCTGAAGAGATTCAACATTTCTTTAATGGCGAAATGGGTTTGGAAATTTATCGGTTTTAAGGATTCCTTGTGGAGAAAGATGTTGGATGGTAGATACGACAATTATATGTATGATTTATATGTTGGCATGCTATCTACATATGTGTTTTCTTCATCTCTTTGGTGGAGAAGTATTTTTAAGATTAACAATTGTTTTGGTCATAATCATTTTAGAGGTCTAATTTCTCACAAATAAGGAGATGGTGGAAATAGTCTTTTTTGGGTTTCTAGATGGATAGGAAATCATAATTTGGCCGCTCCGTTCCCTTATTTATGGAAACTATCTACTAGTAAGAAGGGGATTGTTTCTCAATTTGGCTTTTGGATTAATAATTATTGGTGTTGGAAATTAGAGTTTTGTATTTTAGGAAATTTATCTGCAGCGGTCCCTATTTCAACGACTTATGGGTTACCTTCTGGCTGACAAAGTCCTGATGCTACTGTTTTCTTTATCCAATATGGTGACTTAGGCCTGTACGATCATGAAGTGCAGTGGCGTCAAATTTTGGACGCCATTTCTGATCCTATTTTAAAAGCAAATCTGGAGGAGTTATCCGTTATGCTTGGTGATGTTTATGTTCGTCGAGAGGAAGTGGACTGTATTTTGTGGCCTTTTGATAAATCCTGCAAATATTCAATCAGTTCTGGTTACAATTGGTTGTCGGAGGAAGTTTTAGAGGAGATAGATGTTAATCCATGGCTGAAGTTTTTCCTCTGATTTGGAAGTCCGATGTGTCGCTTAAAATAATTGTTTTTGGATGGAGAGTTTTTCATAATAGACTTCCGACTAGGGATAATCTTTGGTTGTGAAGTATTATCACTAATAATCAAGACTTGGTTTGCCCATTCTGTTTTTTGGAGAATGAATCATTACAACATATTATGATTTTTTGTAGTAAAAGCCAATTAGTTTGGAAAAGAGTATATTCTTGGTTGGGAATTAATACTGCTAAACCAGTAAACCTTATGGATCACTTATTTCGGTGGATAGATGCATTATCGTCGTAGAAGATAAATCGTAATAAAGTGTTGGTTCTTTGGTTGATATCTTTGTAGAGTTTATGGAGGAGTAGGAATGACATAATGTTTAATGACAAATTTTGGGAAGAAGATCTTATTGTTGATAATATCATTGTTTGTTCTTTGTGGTGGTTAGGGAGGAATAGGAAGATAGGTTCCAAGGCAATCAGGTGTAATTACTATGAATGGTTTAATTTTCCCATTATGTTTCTATAAACCTTGTTGTTGAGTTTGAATTTTTGTATTTGGATTTGGATACCCCTTTGTATCCATATAATTGATTTTGCTTAGTAAAAAATATTCATAAATGAATTCATTTTATATCCTATTGAGATAAAATATATATATTTTTGAAGGCGATGTCACTTAAATATCTAAGTAGACATGTATAAGTCTAATCGATAAGACTTAATTTATTATTATAGACTTTATAAATAAATTTTTAAGATAGATTGACTTAGAGATGTCTTAGTAAATATTTATTGATGGAAGAAATTATGTGTCTTCCTCATTTGTGTATAAAGTAGTTACTAAATAACGAGGTAATGTTCTCTATTATGTGAAGCCAGATCAAAGCGATCTTAGTCGATCCTCTAACAAAACCCTAGGAAGAAACTAATTTGTGAACACATCGAGGGGAATTGGACTTAAGCCACATTTGAAATTAATAAGTGATGGTAATCCAACCTTTGTGATTGGAGATCCCATGAAGAAGTTTCGTATGGGTAAGAACAAGTCACTTGTTAGTTCTGCTAGCACAAAAAATTATGCAATTAATTTTTGCTTGCGTCATTACCTATGGTGTAAGTGAGGAAGTGCTAGACACTGCATTACTGAGAGGATAAGCTTACATAGCTTTTAATAAATTTCATATCCTTTATTGGTGGTGTATGATTTGCAACATACACTTGATGAAATCACCTATGTGAGTGTTGAGTGAGGCCGCTTGTATGAGATCTTGGAAAAATCTCTAGAGCACTCATGAAATAACCAGGTACGCGTATGGCCTATTAGCACACCACAACGTCAACAACAAGAATTCTGGGGGTGTAATGTGAGTGGTAGACCTCTAACATACGCTAGGTGACTTTGGTTCATATAGTTTGCTACACCAATTTCACTATGTGTTAAGTATTGTCACTCTAGAACTGATTCATATAGCTTGCTATACCAGTTTGATGCATCACATCCATGATGTTAATATTCATAAATTTTTTTAAACTATTTTATAACTTTTAAAATACGTGGGGGATTGTTGTAAAATTTAATTATATTTGAAAAGTTTTAAATAAATTGTCTTAATTTTGTAAGTGAAAAATATGAAAAAATATTTTTAAATAAAATTATTATTATTTATGATTTGTAACCGTTTGACTTGGTCAAATTAATTATAATTAGTTATTTTGACTAAAATCCCTTACTCATTTTCTCTTTCTCTCCTATCTATAACAACTCCCCTATTTCTATAAAAAAAATTACTTCAAAGAAAAAAACACAAAAGTATACAAAAGTAGGAAATTTAATTTAGCATATTATTTTAGCATACACCTCCATAGGCTAAGGAATGAAAACATTTAAAGTTACAAACTCACACAAACTATAATACATAATTATTAAAGTAAAAGCAAAAACTAGATCAAAATACAATATGCTCCCCTAAAATCCGGTCCATCTCAAACCCAATCTCCAACAAACTTAAGATATATAATACATGGATCTCATTAATTACTTAATATACTTTGTTTAGTACAACCGGAATAGCCCTCAGAGATTTGTCCAAATTCATGTCCTTAAATTCCATATTATTTTCAAGTTTCCAGTCAAATGAGTTGATCAATGATCCCAACATCAAATGCAACATCCTCACTGCCAATGGTGATCCTGGACATATACGTCTACCACTACCAAATGGTGTCAGCTTAAAGTGTCGACCTTTCACATCTATTTCAGATCCTATAAACCTTTCTGGTGAAAACACATGAGCATCATCCCATATGTCTGTTCTACCAATCGCCCATTCATTGATCAAAACTTGAGCACCCTTTGGAATTGTGTATCCTGATATTTCCACATCTACCCTTGCTTTTCGAGGGAGCAATAGTGGAGCCGGAGGATGTAAACGTAAACTCTCTTTCACCACTGCTTGTAAGTATGGAAGCCTATCTATGTCTGATTCCTCAACTGGATTTCCTAATCCAATAATCTCCTCAAGTTCCTTTTTGGCTTTTGACATGATCTTTGGATTGCGTACTAGTTCACTCATTGCTCTTTCTAATCCATATGCTGTTGTATCTGTTCCCGCCACAAGCAAATCCTGGTAAAAGTACAACAGTTACGTGTTATGTAAATCATTGTGGTATTTTTTTAGAGTGTGCAGGATGGTTGTGGCTAAATAAGGTCTTTATTTATTTTTCCAAAAAATTTAATATATAAAAGTAGAAAATATAAGGTTGAAAGAGAAATGAAAATACGTACAAGTAACAGATGTTTAATCTGTTTTTTATCCATCTTCTGTTTATCTTCTTTGGAAATGTCCAACAAGGTGTCTAACATGTCATTGTTTGAGATATACTCTTCACTTTCTCTCAACTTCATTCGCTTGTCAATTATGATATCTAAGGCATAGAACACCTTAGCAACATAATTAGTAGTGTGTTTTTTAATGCCTTGTGGGTCAAAAAATTTCAACACAGGAAAATGATCAGAGATGTTTGGTGTTCCAACAGCTTTCAAGAGAGTGGACACTATATCCTTATACTCATCATCCAAAGACTCAACAAAATCTTGAGACACAAAAGTGTATGACAAAAAATTAATGCACGCCTTGAAAGCAGCTCTTCCAATATCCACAGCTTCACCGGTTAAACTACTTTGACGCATATCATTGAGAAGATCTTTGAGTTTCATACGTCTAAGTTCTTGACTTCCATCAAGAGTCTTGGTAGAGAATAGATTATTATGACATATTTTCCTAAGGTGTTGCCAAAGAGGTGAAAATGGAAGAAAGACTAAGCTAAAGTTGTTGTGATTATGAGTTGTTGTGTTATGAGGAACAGATCTATCAGAGAACAAAGAATCATGAGTATGGAGAATTTCTTTGGCCATATCAGATGAGGAGATTATGATAGTGGTTTCAGTGCATAGGTTGATACGCATAACAGGACCATAGAACTTAGCAAAATTTGCAAGTGTTTGTTGGGGCTTGTTGTACAAATCAACAACGTTAGACATGATAGTGAAAAAGGAAGGTCCAGGTGGAAGTTGGTAGTTTGAATTTTTGGTTCTTGCATAAAGTGAAGTGCTAAAGTATGTGACGATGCATGTAAATAAAAAGAGCAGTGCACTAATCGCATAATCCATATCTGAGATAATAAAGACATGTATAATTAATAATCAAGAATTATATATTATCATATATAAAACCAAGGGAAATTAGTACATATTAGTAACTTAAGTACTTAATTAGAAAGAAGAAGCAATTAATTAAGTACTTACTTAGCTTAAGTACTTCTCCAAAGTCACCACCAGCAAAGGTATTAATTATGAGTTGGAAGGACTTTTTGCTTTTTGCTTTCTACTTCACCCCAATTTATAGGAGGAGATCATGAAGTTATGTCCGCTTCAAGACAAATAAAAAATAATTTAACAATAAAATATATTTTCTTGTCTTTAAAATATTAATAGATGTTAGTTAGTTTTGTTACCATATGTCTTTCAGCATAATTATTAAGGACTTCTCATATTTTTGTGAGGAAGCATCTTTCCATTCCAAATTAAAATATACGCTGTCTGAACAGTAGTTTTATTTTTAAGCTATGTATAATAAAATATCTAATAATTTGATTTGAAAAAAGATACTCTGAGAGACAAAAGAGAGTGAATCACAGTATATGAAAATGATTTGGTCATATATGTATAAAGAAATGAGAGAGTCCGACTTAGCATGCCATGTGTTTCTTGTTTTCTAAAAAATATAGTAATGAAAAATGGTAGGCTTTCTCAAAGTGGAGCCTACATTAGTTATGGTTAGGGTAAACCTTTCACAATGACAAAAGCCATATTACAAAGTAAAAATTTGCGAGGGGATTAACCACCTTTCATTGCAATTCTTTTATTGGAAGATTAACCTCTCAAAAAGTTGCTGGGGATTAACTCCTTCCCAAGCACATAGACGAGCAGACTAGTTAAGTTAGTAACAAAGTCATTTAGACAAGTAGATAGATTCCGAATGTGACTTTTTTTTTTGCTAGGGGTTACCTTTTATGGGGTAACACTTCTTAAATTTTAAAATATCTTATAAAATAATTAATATAATTATATTATAATAAAAATTATTAAACACCTAGGTAAGCTTATTCGCAAATATAACAATACATTATTTTTTTAGAGCCGGTCTCCTTTATTAAATGTGTAAATCTCCATTTTTAAATGTATCTATTTTGTATATGGGTTAGGATATTTCTTTGTATCCTTATAAATATATATTTTTTATTTTAAAAAAAAGAAAGAACACAATTACAAAAATAATAATTATTTTTATATTAAAAAATGAGAATAATATTTATTTTAATACAAAATTTATTTATTAAACAACAGTCATTTTGAAACACATTTAAATGGATCCCACGTTAATTATATAATAATAAAAAGTAATAATAATTGATTGATTATTGGCCTTTGGTGCCTGTTTTTGTGTGTAGAGGCATCTACAACTGTAGCTTAAAGGTGCCGTAAAAGTGTGTGAGAGGAAGAGAACTGTAGCTGAGACAGTTGAGTCTAATCAAGTTTTCTGTAAATATGTTAGTTTGATAGAATTCGCAATAAAATATATAGAACATAAATCACATGTTTAAATTAATAGACTTTTTAAAAGAATTTTAATTTGCCATCTTTGTTATCTCTATTGATCTGTCTAACACTCTCACTCCTATGCAATACTCACAAGTGAAGATATGCTATTTTATTATTTAATCACAACTAATTTTGACATCCTATAACATAAACATACGTTATTGAATATCAAAATATAATGTTTGTGATCCATGTTAGTCGCGTGGAATGTTCATGGGCTCAATAAGACATATAAGTTTTGGGAGATTATCTCTCATCTCCTAGCTTTGACTTACTATCAGTATTTTACTTGAGACTAGGGTTAAAAATGACAAGGCCACTATTGTTAGAAGGAAACTCAGTTGGCAGAGAAACTATGTGGACAACTACGATTTCCATGACAATAAAAGGATTTGGATGCAATGGGATCACAATAGGTATATGTTAAACTTGCACTACGCCAAAAATAGTTTTTAGAAACAAACACTGCTATATGTTTTAAAAAAAATTCGCTGAAAAAAAAAACTTTTAAAGGGTCACCTTAGAAAGCGCTGCTAAAGGTCTTAAGTTGGTCTCATATTTGAAAGCGTTTTCTATAAAGCGCTGCTAAAGGTTTACCTTAGAAAGCGCTGCTAAAGGCCTTAATTAAGAATACCCACCTGAGAAAGCACTTTCTCAAAGTGATGCTATAAGGAAATTAATAGAAAACGCTTTCAGTGAAAAAAAACTGCCTTAGGTCTTTCATTAATTAAAAAATAAAACCACCCAAATTTTCAGAAGCCCTTATCATTTGTTTCGCACATTTTCATAACTCTCCGACCGTTTATTTCTTGCTAAAGTGTTCAATCATTTGTTTCAATCATTTGTGCCATTGTTGTCGCCGTTCTCCGTCGTGCTTGCCATTGTTGTTCGTTCCCAGGCCGCTGTTCATGAAGAAGAAAACCAGGTACGAAGACCGTTCTTGCCATTGTTGTTCTTGCTATTGTTTTGTTTGTTGTTCTTCTTGGCATTATGACTTTCTTATGAAAACAAAAACGAAAATGTGCTTGCCATTATTGTTGTTCTGTTATTGTTGTTGTCGTTGTTGTTGCCATTGTTGTTGCCATTGTTGTTGTACGGTTATTGTTCTTCTTGTTGAATGTTTATCTTACGAAAACGGAAATGTGCTTGCCATTGTTGTTGTTTCTCATCACAAGACAATACTTTCCTTTGATATCGAGAAGCAGACTCACATGAAACTTTTGTTACCTCAAAATGATGGTGACAACAATGCGTGCAAATATTCTGGGTTGTACGTTCTGAGTGATTGCCTTTGTGTGTTTGAATATTTTGACTCTAAAAATTGTGATTGGGTTTTGTGGATGATGAAAGTGTATGAAGTTGTTGAGTCATGGACTAAATTCATCGTCATCCCTTTTTGATAAGCTCCACCAGAATCAACCTTGTTTCATTAAGCCCTTGTTCATTTTAAAAAATGGTGTTCTAATGGTTATAATGGATGACCAACTTATCCTATATAACTTAAATACTGGTGTTGCCTTGGATTCATTGATAACTATGAAACTTTGTGTTGATCCACATATTTATTGTGAGACTTTGGTGTCACTTCCATGTTATTGCTAAATCACATTTTCACAATCTTTCTAGTTTTTATTGCTTTACTTTGATTCATATACTTTTTTTAGGGTTGTACTGTACATGAACAACATAGAAATATGTTGTGAATTATGACATCTCTTGTTATTTATCAGTAATTTTTTATATGGTTGGATAAATGTCACTTAGTTTGTTTCAAAATAGAATTTCTTTTTATGCTATTTAGGAGAATTTAGAAACATAATATATTAAGAATTGTTATTGTCTTGAAGGGTATGTTAAAATATGTGTCTTCAAGAATAGTACATGTTGATCTGAGTAAACTTGAAGTCGTGGTAAATTGGTCAAAGTCTTCAAGAAAAGTTGGATTGATATCGATAGTATGATTGTTTTACAGGTGTAGAGGGAAAGTCTGATTGTTGGAGGAATCTTACATTGTGTGGATTCAGAACTTGATTACTTCTCTACAAGTAATTAGTTGTTCTTTTGCTATAGTTGCGTGAATAATTAACGTTTTTGTTTAGGTTAATTAGTAAAAACATTTTGAATGAATTGCTATGATGGATGAGCATTGCTTGCAATGATTGGGAACTAACTTATTGAATTTGCTATATTTGGGGGTTACTTGCGATCAAAGTGTGAATGTCGGATCGTCTCCTTACAGGTAAATATTTTTTATTTTGTTTTTGTTTAGCTTAATTAGTATAACTATGGATAATAAATGGATGTCTTCGAGTCGATTGTCGAATGAGTACGAGAATGAGGTATCAGAATTCATTAAGTTTGCTGTTGCGCATGCCAAAGACCCCATTCGAATGATATGTCCTTGCTTTGGTTACTATTTTGGTAGTCGAGTTGACGTGGTTCAATTGGCATCACATTTAAAGAGGCGTGGAATTGATAGAAGTTATACATGTTGGAATTTGCATGGTGATAAAATTAACGGGAATGTTGAACCGGGGGATAATACGTCATATGCTTCAAACAACAATGGCACAAATACATACGATTATGATCGAGTCTAAGAGATTGCAGAAGCACTTGAAGATGATCTTAAGGATTATCCCAAAATGTTTGAGAGGTTGGTAAGCGATGCAGAGAAACCGTATATAATGGTTGCACTAAATTAACAAGATTGTCTGCAGTATTAAAGTTGTACAACTTAAAGGCGGGCAATGGATGGTCGGATAAAGGTTTCACAGAGTTATTGGCCCTTATGAAAGATATGCTTCCAGAGGATAATGTTCTTCCTAATTGAACATATGAGGCCAAAAAGATTTTATGCTCTATTGGCATGAGCTATGATAAGATACATGTATTCCCAAACGATTGTGTTTTGTTTTAAAATGAGTATGCATCTTTAAATGAGTGTCCTAAATGCGGTGTTTCTCGATATACGAAGAAGTTGTCTCCAGCAAAAGTGTTATGGTATTTTCCTATAATTCTGAGATTTAGACGCATGTTTTGTAGTGAAACTGATTCAAGACACTTGACTTGGCATGCAAATGAAAGAATTATTGATGGAAAATTTTGACATCCGGCACATTCACCATGATGGATGAAAATTGATGATGATTATCCAGAATTTGGAAAAGAAGCAAGAAACCTTCGCTTGGCATTATCTACTGATGGAATGAACCCACATGGTCTTCAAAGTATCTCACATAACATTTGGCCTATGATTATTATGATTTATAACATACCTACATGGCTATGTATGAAGTGTAAGTACATGATGTTATCTATGTTAATGTTTGGGCCTAAACAACCAGGGAATGACATAGATGTATACTTGACACCCTTAATCAAAGATTTAAAGTTTTTGTGGGAGAACGGTGTGGAGGTTTATGATGGGTATAGTAAAGAAAGTTTCAACTTGAGGGTGGTGTTGTTTGGCACAATTAATGATTTTCCAGCATATGGAAATCTATCAGGGTACAACATAAAATGTCAATGTGTGTGTCCTATTTATGAAGATAAAACAGATTGGACGCAATTAGAATTTGGTTAGAAGAATGTGTTTCTCGGTCATTGTAGATTCTTAAATTCTAATCTTCACTACTGTGGGTGGAGAAAAGCCTTCAATGGAGACACAAAATAAGGTAAGGCTCCACCTATATTGACAGGTGATCAAATTTTTGAAAAGTTGAAAGATGTGAATACTCAATTTGGCAAGCCTTTTGAACATACATTTGTCAAGAGTGGGCGGAAGAAGAGGTCAATTTTTTTGAACTGTCATATTGGAAATCATTGTATGTAAGACATTTCTCGATGTTATGCATATTGAAAAAACTGTGTTTGAAAGTGTTATTGGTACGTTACTCTATATACAAGGCAAGTCTAAGGATGACCTTAAAGCAAGAAATGATTTGATATCGATGGGGATAAGAACTGAATTAGGACTCTTGAAGAAAGGAAAACGAACATATATACCACCTGCTGCATATACTCTATCTAGAAAGGAGAAAAAAGTATTGTGTAAGTTTCTAAGTGAAGTTAAATTTCCATAAGGATACTCTTCAAATATTAGAAGACTTGTGTGTATGAAAGACCTCAAGTTAAAGAGTTTAAAGATGCATGACTGCCATGTTATAATGGAACATTTTCTACCAATAGGTATACATTCTATTCTGCCAGAAAAAGTAAGAAGCCAATAACTAAATTGTGTTTTTTCTTTAAATCAATTTGCAGTAAGGTGATCGATCATGTGATCTTACCAACATTGCAAAAAGAGATATTTATTACTTTGTGTGATCTTGAAATGTATTTTCCTCCCTCATTTTTTAACATAATGGTTCATCTAGTTGTTCATATTGAAATGCGTTACTACTTATACCTGACTTGGCTTCAGAGATAACATTGTTGCGAGATGTAATAGGCTCATTTGTCGCATGGCCGTCAGACCTCATTTTCATATATGATGAGGTATGTTAAAAACCATTATGAATCTTTTAGTATTCAAATGTCAATTTTGAACCATTATGAAAATCATTCTGAACCATTACATACGTTTTTTTACATGGTAATATTACACTCCTACCAAATCCGCATCTAAGGATAAAGGGATTTTGTCACACAACGAGTTTGTTGCATCAAAAAAAGAGGTACATTGAAAGTGTTATTCTATAATCTGAATTCAAAAGCTTCATAATTTTCTACTTTGCCTAACTTATTTGATTTTTAGGTTCCTGCTCAAGTTTTACAACAAGTCAGCAAGAAAATAGCTCCTACAAGGACCGTGCATGCAAAAAGAGCTCTTACACCACGCTTTAGGATGTATCTTGAAACACTTGTGGCAACATCAGATTTGATGGATGGTGTTATTCGTCAAATAGACATGGATGAAGGTTTTTTTTGTTATCCTTATTCCGAAACAATTGCAAAAGAGGATATGGAACAAATTTTTAAGCATCTTGAATTAGGCATTGGTGTTATGCATTCATACATCTGGTACTCCGATCAATCTATTATTTAATTAGTTGAACAATTTATTCACACATTTTAATGAAAATAGTCTAATGTTTATTATGTTTTTATTTAAGGTGCTTGTATGATAAATTGATGCGCGAGAATCAATTATCAAACATATTCTATTTTGTGTCTTGTGTCTGTGTCAACGCCACGTTAATTGATAAGGATCCAAATTCAATAAGATATCACTTATTCGAGAGATTTATGGCCAACAGTATAAAAAAATTGTATTTTTTACCGTATAATACTGGAAACGGGTAAGATTTTCATTCTAATTTCATTCTAATCTTTATATCTTTTACGTAAAAATTATCCATCTAAACTTTGGTTATATTTTACAGTGGACACTAGTTGTTGGTTGCTATTAATCCTACAAGATAAGTGGTGTATTATCTGAATTCATTGGATCATGAATGGACAACATATCAGAATATGAAGGATTTGGTTGATACGTAAGTGAGATTGTTCTAAATACTCGTGTGTTTTTGTATATTTAATTATTTCTATGAGATTGTTCTAAATTTGTGTTTTTCTTTATAGAGCAATACTAGTATACCGAGCACAAAGAGATGCTCGAGTATCACAGTCTAAAGCAAACATCATTACTTGGATCAAAGTGGAGGTATATTAATTTTCACAATGTTACTTATAATAGTGATTATACTTGATAACATAAGACAAATGTATATTAATTCTTATTTGTTTTTCTATATGTTGTGTCCTCATCAGCGTAATGGTATAGACTGCAACTATTTCGTTTTGAGGTTTATGAGAGAAATCCTTCATTTGGATCGATTAGAGATTCACATCACGGTGTGTATTTATAACTTAGGACTTATTTTAACATTTATCAGATATTTCATATAATTTATTATTTTAAATTAAATCATGCATATTGTGTTTTGTTATGTAGTACTTGATGAATACATGTGTGTTCAGTACACGAAGATAAATTGGAAGGAATCAAGGAGGAATTGTGTGAATACCTTATTGAGAAAAGAATCATATAAGGTATGGAAGTTGGTGTTTAATTATGGAATGTAATTGTATAGTTTTAGAAGTTGTTGTATATTAGGAGATCTTTAGAAGTAAAAGGATTATAATGGTTTAATTATGTGAATGATTTATGGATTAAAATTTGTTTGTTTAATTATGTGAATGGTTTATGGATTATAATGGTTTAATTATGGAAATGGTTTATTTGAATCGTTTATGTGAATGATTTATGGACTAGAATGGTTTAATTATTATGTGAATGGTTTATAGATTAGAATGGTTTAATTATTATGTGAATGGTTTATGGATTAGAATGGTTGTTATGGAAATGACTTAAAATGTGAATCATATAAGGATTATAATGGTTTATGTGATTTATAAGGATTAGAAATGGTAATGGCTTATAATTGAATTATATAGGTTTCTGAAGAAAAAAAAAAGGAAAATGTGATTTTTTTTAAATTATTAAAAAAGCATGAAGAAAAGAAAGTGCTGCCTTAAAGTGGAAATAAAAAATACATTAGTGTCACTCCCCTGAAAAGACACCAGGGTCCCAAGGTGCAGACTCGAACGATCGGCGAAAGAGAAAATGAATTGAATAGAGTCGCCAGCTAGGCATTTTTATCCCGAAGGGAAGGAAATGCTGCATAAACCTAGAAAGAGATGGATAAGACGGTTGCGAACCAGAGAAACTGAGAAAGGGGGTTGGTTACGACTTGGGAAGGTATTAGCACCCAGATCGTCCGTCGTATCTGACGGGTTCCACGCTTATAAGATTGTGTTTAAAAGGGGTAGGGGTATGTGCTATTTGTGTTCAAAAGCTAAGGAAATAAATTACAAGTGTCAGTGCAAAAAGGTGGGAATTGCTCAAGAGCTGAGGCTTAGAAAAGAATGCTGAAAGAGGGGGATGACACAGAGACTTTATTGTTTGATAACTGTTAAGTTATGCCTACATATCCTCTCGTGTAATAAGGAAGTTAGAACACCATAGTTCGACTCAAAGAGACTTAAAATAAAATGACTGTGAACTGCTTGCTTGTCTATGCTCAAGTGTAAGACTCATCTGGCTCGAGTGCTAACTGTCTTGCATTAGACGGAAGAAGCGAGTTCTCGTTTGTGAATGAGTGTGATGAGAAAAGAATCCCGGAGGAGACGTTTATTGTTTGTTTTTGTGTTTTTAGTTTTTTATTGTTTTGTGTGTTTTGCATAAGTTAATGAGCTTAAGCCTAAATCAAGGGTTTGCAAACTCATTATATCCTCCCTGATTAGGGATAATGAGCATACTTAAGTGTGAGATAAACATCTCAACTTAATTACCATGATGATGTAGGATTAAGATCATTAACCTACTTGTAATTATTAAGATTTTTTTGTTTTTTTGTTTAGTGTTAAGTAATGAGTTTAATCTCTAATCACAGATTAGTGAACTCATTACACCATCCTAATAGAAGGATGATAGATGAGAACACTTAAGCTGAGGAAGATACCTCAACTTAATCCATGGTTAGGGACTAAATTCATTATATAAAAAGCCTTTATTAAGTGGATTTTAATTAAGAGGTGATATTAAAAAGTGGATTTTAAGTTTATAAGACAACTTGAGGGGGACTTGTCCATTAAACACTTGGGTTAGTCCCTCTTAACCATAAGGAAGAGATAGAACCCTAATGTAAGGCCCAAGTTACAAGATAAAGTCTTATTGATTATTAATGTGTTTTTATTAAGAGGTGTAAACAAATTAAAGGTTTAACACTAAGGATTAAAGTTATACACTCCATCGTAAGATAAGGATGCAGGCATAACCCTAATTCCAAAGTCCTAAAACTTTAAGAGTTTAGTCTCTGATTATTGAGATGAGGAGGGAGACTCAAGGAGACTCAAAGGCAAAAGAATAGGTGGGACTATACACAACCCTAAAATTTATCATGCTTGGAAATCCTATGGTTTATGAGGCTTAAGAGAAAGGATCTTCAAGAAGGCCACCAATGGAAGAAGTAGATGAAGAAGAAAGAAGAACAAGTTACTTACTTCCTGAAGAAGATAAGTAACTTGAAAGAAAGTGGGAAGGAGGGAGCATAAGTGAAGCAAGTTCACTTTAAAGACAAGTAAATATGCATATGAATGATGAGAAGAGATGGGAAGTGAAGGTAAATCCACCTCTCAAATAACTTACCAAAAGTTCCTGAAAATGTTAGTATGAACGCATAAGACATAAAGAAAAAGGAAATGAGATGAAAAGACCAAAGTCAGAAGTGATTATGCAATGCAAATGGCATATGAGATGATGCAAAGTCAAACAAAATGCATATGAATGATCATACAAAGATGAGATGCAAAGGAAGCATGTTTAGAAGCATGAAAACACATGGATGTTCGTGAAATGTAATGGATGCAAGGCATAGCAAATGAATGAAGAAATGATCAAGAAATGTTCAAGCATGTCTTAAGATGTCTAATATGTCATACAAAGGCTTGAAATGTCATGGAAAGTTCATATGATGATGATATGCAAAGGAGAATGCAAATGAAGATGCAAAATTAGGGTTTTAAGGCAACATGAGATGCATATGACCAAAACAAAAGCAATCAACATGATAAAAAATTGAAATCAAGCTCAAGCAAACCTTAATCCCATATAAGATCACAACCCAAAGGAGAAAGTCAGAAGCTTAACCTAATGAAAGTTATGAAATTCCTAAGTTTGTTAGGGTTTTTGGGTGCTTCTAAAGGGAAAATGCAAATCAAATTGAAAATGCAAGATAAAATCATGCGATAAATAACCTAGAAACTATATGCAATTTATGAAACAATGAAAAAAGAACCAAGTTCAAACTCATCATGGTTAGGCAGAAATGAATTTTTCAAGTTAGGGATAAAAAATGTGATTTTTAAGAACCCTAATTCAAAGAAAATTGTGAAATTATGATCAAACCTAAAAATAAATTTGTATGATGAGTTTGAAAATGTTTCTAAGTGTATTGGAATGGTTCATGAATTTTTTGGTGATTTTTAGAAACCTAAATGCATTTTTAATTAATTAAAATCCATTAATCAATTAAAAATAACATTTAAATATTTTAAAAATACGTTTTTAATATTTTAAGAAACCTAAATACATTTAAATATTTTAAGAAACCTAAATACTTTTTTGCCCTCATTATTTATTACCCTAACTGGCTTATGCTTCACATTCATCTGCATTCTCTATCAGGTCATTAACATCATAATCATGCATTTTATTGGCGCTTAAGGCATGGGATCAAGGTTTTTCTTGTGACTAGAATTCTCTCATTCAGAGGTAATCTACCTGGTTGTGGCACTTAAGATTGAGACAAAGGATTGAACTCCTATCAACATAGGAATCTTCTTATCAAGGCTCATCAAGTATCAACTTCAACTTCTTCAGGGTTTCTCAATGTCATCAATTGTTAGGCTAAGGAGACTAGAAATAGGGTAACTAAGGATCTTCTTCATCAGGCTATTAGGCTATCCTACCCTCCTCTTGGGTAATTCAAGAAGCAGGATCCAAGGTGTTCATCTGTAGACTTATGTTGGTATCATAGTCCGTAAAGATTGTTTTGGAGTCAAAGATGTGGGTTTCATCATCGTTCATCATCTGAGCTTATCTGAAAGTCATCATAAGCCACATTTGAATAGTCAATTCAATTCCAAAAAAAACACGCCATTAAAGCCATTTAGTCCACATATCACCATAAAATTTCTTTGCTCATTTTTGTCCAAAATCCGTTTTATCATCTATTCATAGGATAAATACTCGGTTTCCTCCATTCACATTTAATATCCAACTCCATATTATATCCATTCTACGCCCAATTTTCAAACCCGATTGTTTCCTAAACCGATTCATTATCTTTATTTAACCCATTTTAAAGCCCACACTTTTGTGCCCATCACCAAGAGTCCATAAGGGGGTGTGCAAATCAAGTCACAATCCCAAAAGCCCTTTTCAATCCATGTTTCTTAAAGGTCCAAATTTATCCAGTGTCCATATTCTTAAAAAGAATGACTATTCGATTTTATTCAACACATTTTTGTTAATTTTCATTACACCCATTTTGTCTGATTTAGTTCACATAACATAGTGTCGCTCCCACCTGATGACACATGGCCAGAAGGGGTACAGACGCGAACGGTCGGCGAAAGGAGAGAGAACATGAAGATGAACTGAAAAGAGTCGCCAACTAGGCATTTTTATCCCGAAGGAAAGGTAATGCTGCATAGACCTAAGAAAAGATGGATAAGACGATTGCGAACCAGAGAAACTGAGAAAGGGGGTTGGTTACAACCTGGGAAGGTATTAGCACCCAGATTGTCCGCCGTACTCGACGGGATCCATGCTTGAAAGTTTGTGTTTAAAAGGGGTAGTGTCAGTGCTATTTTGTGTGTAAAAGCTGGAAAAGAATGCAAATGTCAGTGCAAAAGAAGTGTGAAGTTAAATAAAAGAGTGTCAGTGTAAAGGAAGGATGTGAAGCTCAAGATTATGAAGCTTAAAGAATAATGCTGGAAGGAGGGGGAATATACAGAGACTTTTGTTCGATAACTGTTAAGTTATGCCAACGTATCCTCTCGTGAAATGAGGAAGTCAGAACACCGTAGTTCGACTCAAAGAAACTGAAAGATAAATTGACTTGTGAACTCCTTACTTGTCTATGCTCAAGTATATGACCTGTCTGGCTCAGGTGCAAACTGTCTTGCATTAGACGGAAGAAGCGAGTTCTCGTTTGTGAGTGAAGATGATGAGAAAAAGAATCCTGGAGGAGACGATTATTGTTTGTTTTTGGTGTTTTCAATCTTTTATTACTTTTGTGTTTGTCATACGAAAATGAGCTTAAGCCTAAACCAAGGGTTAGTAAACTCATCACATCCTCCCTCTGATTAGGGGTAATGAGAATACCTTAAGTATGAAGTAAACACCTCACACTTAATCACCATGATGTAGGATTAAGATCATTAACCTACTTGTGATTATTTAGATGTTTTTGGAGTTTTTTTTAGTGTTAAGTAATGATTTTAAGCCATAATCAAGGATTTAATGGACCCATTACACCATCCTAATAGAAGGATAATAGATGAGAACATTTAAGCTGAGGAAGGATCTTCAACTTAATCCATGATTAGGGATTAACCTCATGACATAACAAAGCCTTTATTAGAGTGGATTTTAGTTAATGATAAGATTAAGAAGTGGATTTTATGGTTTGTAAGACAACTTGAGGAGGACTTGTCCATTAACACTAGGGTTAGTCCTTCTTAACCAATTAAGGAAGAATTAGAACCCTAATGCAAGGCCCAAGTTACAAGCTTGATGTCTTAGTGATTATTAAGATGGATTGATTAAAGGATTTAAACACATAAAGGGTTTAACACTTAGGATTAAAGTTATACACTCCATCCTAATAGGCATAACCTTAATCACAAAGCCTTAAAACCTTTAAGGTTTAGTCCTTGACTAAGAGATGAGAAGAGAAGACACAAAGATGACACAAAGGTAAAACTAATGGGGGGACTAATCAAACCCTAATTGTGATCATGCTTGGATGTTCCTAGGGTTTATGAAGCTTGCAAGAAGATCTTCAAGAAGGGCCACCAAGGAAGAAGCAGATGAAAGGAGGAGAAGCAGCAAGAAGCAAGACAACTTACTTCACTTAAGAAGATAAGTTGCTTGAAGAAAGAAAGAGGAGAAGGAACACGAATGAGCAAGCTCACTCTAATACAAAAGTAAAATGCAGCAATGAATGCATACGAGAGGTGAGAAGAGATTATGAGAAGTGAAGGCAAATTCACTTCTCAAACACTTACCATCTGAAAAGTTAGCAACAAGAAATGAGATGAAATGAAAAGATGAAAACCAAAGTCAGAAGCATGATCATGATATAAATGATGCTATGAGATAGTATGAAAGCATGTCAAGATATGAGGATGATCATACAAGTAATGAAGATACAAATGAGACATGAAAGGAAGCATGAAAGCTCATGAAAACATATGAAATGCAATGGATGCATAACATGGCAAATGGATGATGCAATGATCAAACATGATTTCAATATGTCCTAAGATATCTTATATGTCATGTGGATGCACAAAATGTCATGGCAAGTTCATGTATGCAAGCATATGAAGAATGAATGCAAATGAAGGCAAAAATTAGGGTTTATGTACAAGATGCAATGCAAAATTCAAAATCAGAAGCAAAACATGAGATAAAAAATTGAAATGGGATCAAAGGTACCCTAAACCTACATAAGTTCACTGCCCAAAGGGGAGGGTCAGATGCTAAACCCTAAAGGACTTATGATTTTCCTAAATTTCTAGGGTTTTAAGGGTGATCCTAAAGGGAAAATGTCAAACAAATGGAAAATGAAAGATAAAAATGAAACAAAAATGTTTTTGGATGCTTGAAAGTATGCTTAACATAATGCAAAAAGAACCATTCACAAACTCAACTTGGATCAAAAGTTATGAATTTTTGAAGTTAGGGTTAAAAATATTCAAATTAAAGAACCCTAATTCAAATGAAAATTGTCAAAGTATGATCAAAACTAAAAATAAATTTGCTTTGTGAGTTTTTAAATGTTTCTAAATGTTTTAAAATGCTCTCTGAATTTTTTGGGATTTTTAAATACCTAAATGTATTTTTAATTAATTAATTCTCATTAACTAATTAAAAATAATCATTTAAATGATTTTAAAATATTTTTTAAAGCAAAAAATAAAAATAAAAATATTTTTGGGTTATGAAAATTCATAAAAGATATAATAAAAATTTTCAGAATTTTTGAAGTCTTTTTGCTATTTTTTATAAAATGTACAAATTAAATAGAAAGAAAATAAAATAAAACAAAATAAAAGGAAAAGTAAACAGATCCAATGCTCAGCATTCAAAGTTGAAAGGAAATGGTTGACCAGCGCGTTTTTGGATGGCTGGGATTTGTCCTGATTAATTAAACCTAATTAATTAATTAAATGATGGATTAGGTTTAATCAAGTGATCTGGGGCGTCCATACGCGCGGGTAACTTAAGATCCAAAGGCCAAAATTCAAACTTAGCCTAATTACAGGATTATGCCCTAATTACCTTCAGGTGACCGGAACAGTGTTCCGGTCATCTTCTCCGACGAGTCAAAATCCCATCTCCCTCCCTAAGCATCTAAAACATGATTTTTCTGCCCAGAAATGAACCCCACGCATCCCTAAACCTAAATCCCCAAACAAAATCCATTTTTCATTCATCAAAAAGCCAAATCGAAGCAAAACGTTTATAGGGTTAAAACTTTCAGAGACTTCATACATGCTCAATATCCCACCATTTTGAAAAATAAATACATCAGGATCATCAGCACAACATAAGGATTCGATTAAGAACTTAAAAATAAGGTTCTGGAAAAAAAAAGTTCTTGAGCTATACCTGAGATTGAACCTTCTGATTCTGGGCTTTCTGGCTCTTCCTTTGATGCAAGTCCACTCCTCTGAACCTCCCGATGATGAAATGAAGCTTAGGACAAGCTTGTATGGCCTGGTTTGAAGGTTTTGGCTCTGGTGTAGCAGATTTGGAGGGTTGTGTATGTGATGCTTTAGGCTGTTTCAGTGCTTGATTCTTGATCCATGGATGGTATATGACTTGTTGGTGAAGAAAAGTTTGAGGTTTGATGGCTGTGGGAAGAGTTTCTAAGAGGTGAAGAAATTTTCAGTTTTTTGTGAATCCTGGCTTATGGGAGGATGATGGCTTGTGTGTGTGTGTATGTTTCAAGTCCTTGAGGTCCACATAACATGTTCTGATTGGGCAGAGAGTTGTTGTGGAGCAGTGTGATTGGTATGGCTCATTTTGCAAAAAGTCAAGAAAGTTGTACTTGGAGGTATGGGCTCATGGCAGGCTGAGGACAAGGGGGTGTCTGGCGCAGCTTGATTCATGGGCAGCCATGGAATTCAGATTGGGGCAAAATATCAAGTGGAATGAAGTTTGTGGGTGGTTTTGCAATTTGTGAAGGTTTTGGCCCCTTTTGAAATACTTGATGATCAAGGCATGAAACTTGGGATTTCTTTGGGCAATTCTGAATTATAGGTCATGTATTATGTTTGTGTAATCGTTAGAAGTCAATTAGAGGTCAAAAATTGGTTTGACATGAGTTTTTGCAAGTTTCCCTCTTTGGTACATAAGTGAAATTTTGTGATTTTTCCCAACTTTGCAAGGCCATAAATTGAGTTCTATGATGAATTAGATCAAGTTCTTGTACTTTTTGAAAAGGAAATGATCCAATCTACAACTTTCATGACCAAGAATTTTTCATTTGAAGCATTTTTGAATCAAAAAGAGGAGGTTGAAAAACTTTCCCAAAATGGCAAGTTTGCATTACAAGTCACTTTCCCAAAATTGCAACTTTGCAAATGGCTTGAAATTTTTCAATTTTGTGAACTTCTAACTTCTTCTAAGATCAAATAAAGACCATATACACCCAAAATGATGGAGAAGACCCTTTGGTTAGATGATTGGGGGCCTCAGATGCCCTGATTTTGCACTGACTTGCTCAAGAAGTTATCTATTGATCAGATGCCTTCCCCATTGAATTTCTTCATGAAAATTGGTATGTATGATCCTTATAATATATAGAGACCAATAGAAACAAGAATGACCAAAAAATTTGGAGTTATAGCCTCTGAAACCAAAACTCTAATTTTAGGTCATCTGTGCAGTTAAGCTTGGCCTTGCTTCCATGCTTCCTCAGTTCTTGTGATTTTTTAGGCTTCCTTGATCTTGGGAGGATATAATATGATGCTTGAACATAAATAGACCCTCTTGAGATGATTGAACACCTTTGGAGTGACTCAGATAGCTCATAGATGGCTCAGATCACAAACCCTAGATGCAGATGACTTTGAACCAATGCAGTGAAGTAAAAATGCAATATGAGATGATATGATTGAACTTATGAAAATGAAAAGAATCACAAGCCATGGTGAAATGAGTGAGGGAAAATTTGGGGTGTTTAAAGCTGCCCCTATTCAAGCATGAGTTAGCTGTGTAGGATGTAAGCGCCTGACTTAACAGACAAACAAGATAACTTGTGGTTGAATACCAAAGAAAGTCCAAGATTTGCACTCACTAGATGAAGAAGAAAAGGGATATAGATTGTAAAAGGACGTAAAGTATGATTATAAAGTGCGGGCGACGGAGGACGACCGTCGAGCAGGGGACGACTGCTGGGGATGAAGCAATGACGGGGACGGCCGACATGCTGGGGAATGGAAAGATTGTGATGGGGACGACCATCAAATATAGTTAGAAGGTTCTCTTGATTAAGAGTAAAGGAAATGATGGGGACAGTCATCAGGTTGAAGAAATAAAATGATGAGGGACGGTCATCAAAGGTGAAGGACGATCACCTAGCAGGGGACGGTTGCTCTGTTGGGGATAAGATGAGGGACGACCATCCAAGGTGAAGGACGATCACCTGGCAGGGTACGGCTGCCGGAAGTATCATGACATGGGACGAATGTCAGATAGAAAGAGTCGACGATGGGGACGACCATCGGATAAGCATGATGAATGACGATCATCAAGAGGTGAAGGACGATCACCTAGCAGGGTGCGGCTGCTCTCGGGTTTTATCATGACATAGGACGAATGTCAGATAACAAGATCAACGATGGGGACGGCCATCGGATAAAATGATGAAGGACGATCATCAAAAGGTGAAGGACGATCACCTAGAAGGGTACGGATGCTAGAAATATCACGACATAGGACGAACGTCGGATAGGGAAGGGTTCCAATAATGGAGACTCCGCTGGGGATGATGAAGGACGATCATCAAAAGGTGAAGGACGATCACTTGGCAGGGTACGGCTGCCGGAAGTATCATGACATAGGACGAATGTCAGATAGAAGGGAAATAATTTATTGGGATTTACTGGGGGCTCTTCTGGGGAAGGGTAGACACAGACGAGTGTCTAAATTCAAGAAAAAGGTATAAGTGTTTGATGCTGTGTATAGATTAAAGATGCGGACGAGCATCCTTAAGACTATGATACGGACGAGTATCGGTAGAAACAAATGCTGACGCATGTTCAGAGATGATGGTACGGACGAGTACCAACTGGTTAACAAAGAACACGGACGAGTGTCGAATCTGAGGAAGATAAGTGGTGTATACAAGATACGGATGAGTATCTGTATGAGTAAAAAGTAAGCATGAGTGAGACACAGACGATTGTTCAACTTGCTAGGAGAGGATGATACAGATGAGTATCATAAAAGGAAAAGTGTATAAGTTAAGAACTTATGAATGTAAGAGATATTCTGAAGATCTGTGGGGATAAGATGACACAGACGGGTGTCGGAAGAAGTGTGTTATAAACAAGTGTTTGATTTACAATAAGTGTTTAGGCAACCATGCTAGTGAATGGTGACACGGACGAGTGCCCAAAGAGTGTATAGATATTTGTTTGTGGTTTATATCTGCAGGGGAGTGATACGACACGGACGAGTATCGGAAAAAGTATGTATGTGTATTAGTAAGTGTAAAGGGGACGCTTTGGCTTTCTGCTGCTATTGTGAGTCTTTGTATATTGTTGATGGAATGTTGGTATATACAGGTGTTTGATTCAGAACATGACTTATGATTATGCAATATGTTTGATTTTTGCCGTAATGCTCCGTATTAGACGGAATGCTACGCTCTGGGGGGAAATATGATGCGAATGCTATGTTTATGCAAAGATACCGATCCGGGATTCGGATCCCATTGCTGTGAAGATCTCTGGCTGATCTGCTTTGAAAGAATATCCCAGTTGGGGGAAAAGATTATTGGTAGATCTGATAAGATGTATGACTGCTTGAGAAAACAGGCCACTGATAGACCTATCTTAATGATGAGGAGCCCAACTGGGGTCTGTGGAAGCTTTCGTCACTTTGTTGTGAGATCTTCAGACATTGCTCTTCTGGATAGAGGTTGAAACTCCGCGGGGAGATGATTCCCTGCCTGACACTTGGCTGGGGAGGAATAATCATTGAACGATCTTCCTAGAGATTTATGTGGGGATCCTACTAAGGATGACGAACTCATTTGGGGAAATAAGCCCCTTCTGATGTTGCTTGGTAGACGTGTCGAGGGGATAATGATTTGACAACTTTGCTGGGGAGAAGCTTTCATGCCCCGTGTCGCGCTTTGACTATCTGTAATCCTGTTATGACAAAGAAACGTACAAGTATCCCGAGGTATCCCTTACTGGATCCCATCATAGGAGTTTAGACACTCTCGGGAGCAAATATATTTCCTGTAAGCATGTGATTAGAAAGGTTCATATGTCTTTATGCAAACAATATATCAAGGATATCGGGCATTTTGCAAATGAAAATAAAATAAAATGTACGAGACTAAGTATGACTGAAGATCTGATTTTATTAACTTGTGTGCCCTGAATTGGTAAGTACAGTCAAAGAAACAGATCCCCTGAAATGAGGAGATTGTTACAAAATTGAGAAACAAAAAGGTGCTGGCAATGTTGATGACGCTTCAGTGCTTCCCTTTTGCTTTGAATCGTATGACATTGACGTTCTTCTCATCTTGCTTTCTAAAGTGGGTTGATTCTAACCGATGCTTTAACCTTTCGAATCTTGCCATGTTGTAAGTGATACAGACTGTCGTACCTCGAAAAATACGATCCTAAAATAAACAACAGAGCCGCCACCTAATTCTATTTATTCTACGAGAGAAAAGGGAGATATAGATACAACCTAAAGGATGGATAAGAAATGGTTTACGAAACCAAATTCTAAGTTCGGGATTCAGTTACGCAAAGGGAAGGTATTAGCACCCCTCACGTCCGTTGTACTCAACGGGAACCTCTTAGCTAATTATGCGATTAAATGTTTGATCTTAAGTCTATGTCTTCTAAATGATTATTAATATGTTTGTTCTTAAAGGGGATTAAAGTTTTAAATTATTATGACAGAGAAAAGATTAATTTTTTTATTATTGTGCTCGCGAAGGATAAAAATCCCCGTGCCTACGTATTCCCTTGTGCAATGGGAAAGTCAGAGCTTCGTAGTTCGTGCTACTACGATTTGTAATTTTTAATTGAACGATTGTTTGAAATGCATTCTACTGTTAAGCATTGGCTTATACTTGCGGTGGAGGCTGAAGCGCTAGCTTGTTCGAGAGATAGAATGATTTAAACAATGTTCGTTTTAGAGAAAAGGTGTTTGAATTTTGTTAAGATGTTTTAAACGAAAGGGCGAATGAACCACGTTGCGTGGGGCTAGCCCAGCTGCAATCCATTCTAGAACGTGCGGAATGCTAGACTCCGGAGTTCAATTTCCGTGATTTAATTTAAAAAGATAATTTGAATATTTTGATATACGAATGGTGATTTGACACATCGCATGGGGCTAGCCCAGTTGCGGTCCAATCCAGAACGTGCGGAATGCTAGACTCCGGAGTTCTGTTTTCGTAATTTAATTTAAATGAATTGAATAATTGTTATACGAATAGTGATTGAACACATCGCGTGGGGCTAGCCCAGTTGCGGTCCAATCCAGAACGTGCGGAATGCTAGACTCCGGAGTTCTGTTTTCGTAATTTAATTTAATTAAATTGAATAATTATTATACGAATAGTGATTGAACACATCGCGTGGGGCTAGCCCAGTTGCGGTCCAATCCAGAACGTGCAGAATGCTAGACTCCGGAGTTCTGTTTTCGTAATTTAATTTAAATAAATTGAATAATTATTATACGAATAGTGATTGAACACATCGCGTGGGGCTAGCCCAGTTGCGGTCCAATCCAGAACGTGCGGAATGCTAGACTCCGGAGTTCTGTTTTCGTAATTTAATTTAAATTAAATAAATTGAATAAATTGTCTTTAGACGTTTTAAAATTGATGTGTTTAAAACAAAGGAGTGAACGAAGCAATACGCGTGGGGCTAGCCCAGTTGTAGTTCGTTCTAGAACGTGCGGAGTGCTAGACTCCGGGGTTCTATTCCTTGTTAATATAATTTGTAAATCCGCAAAACGTGCATACGGAGATCGCATAATGATCGACTTACGTGTGTGCAGTGTAGGCGCGATGAATTGTTTGGAAACAATGATGATGTACAATTAATCGAATAAACACAAAGGTGGCATCAGGACTAAATTGAAAAAGGGATAAAGTTGAGTTTTAACGATACCTAACGGAGAAGGTCCGCTGCCTCTTCTATGCGCGCAAAAAGAAACTCAAACATAAGCATCAAGAAAAGAAAACTTCACACAGTCAAACTTCAATTGGTTCTCAAATGCATAATACCGAATTCTACTCAAGATTCAACTTTGACCGACAATCAAACTTAATTAAGATAAAACCTCACCAAGTAAATAATAGGGTTTAAACAAAATTATAAAAATTCAAACTTTATCTAAGGTTTATGTCAAAAAATCTAATAATAAAAAAAGGTCTATCAAATTTAAATAGAGAAATGATAATAAAAAAAATACATGTTAGACCCTAATAACGATTAAAGAAAATAATCAAGATTCTAATGAAAAATCTAAACATCAACTAATCTAAAACTTTAGAGCTAATTAATTAAAACAAAAGCTAACTAAAAAAATCTATATATAAAAATGAGAGAATGAAGAAATAAATAATGACAAACAAAAATATAAATAAAACTTAAAAAAAACTAAGGGAAAGGTGATTCAATGAGTCTGAAATGAGGTTAGAGATTCAGATGACGGGCTTATAAAGCCCAGAACAAACGAACGACATGGGGTGTGAATCGCAGGCAGGTTTGTCTGCAAATAGCAAGTCAAGTCCAATGGCCCTACAGCCCATAGATCCTAATATCAATCAAATTTAAACTTATTTTTAAAAATAAAAAAAGAAAAGGAATCATGAGGAGATAGGCAAAACAAGTCAGCATGAGGGTTTAAAAATAAAACTAAAATCTAAAAAAGGGAAAAGAAAAGAGCGTTAAAGGGAAAGGGTTTGCGGTCAAAAGGAAAGAAGAACGAAGGTCAAATAATCCGAACAGCATCATCTGCGAAATCGATCTCTACCTCTTTCGCTCTCGGTTTCTTGCGGTTGTTGATGTTTCGAGTGGGTGATTCGCGGAGGGAGGTTGATGGCGGCCGGAAGCGGTGGTTTCGTGGTGGTCACGGTTGAAGAAGGGTTTCACGATGGTGGTGGAGGGTAGGAAGGTTTCGTCGGCAATTTCGGTTTTGGGGTCTGAGTTAAATGGATTCGGTGGTGAGGGTTTGTAGGCAGTGAGATTGGACAAGTCGTGGGTTGGATTGCGGTTGGAAGTCTGCAGGTTTGTCGAAGATTTCGCGGTGGCTTTGGTTTTCGGTGAGAGATTAGGGGGCGGATTTTGAGAAGGGTGGCGAAACTTTGTGCGATGAAGGTTGGTTGCGGGTTATGATGGTGGTGGCTGGGTTGGAGGGAGAACGACAGAGGTTTATCGGCTTGGTGGAGGTAGATGGAGAAGGTGGTGTTGGAGGGTGGACGAAGGTGATTTGTTAACTGTGTTTTCGTGTGGCTTAGTGATGATTCCCCTGTTTCCCCCCTGTTTTCTGTCTTTTTTTTCAAGTCATGAAGCCCCCCCCCTTTTGTTTGGTTTGAGGATGGTCAGCGATGGAGATTGAGAGTTCTGGTTTTTTTTGTGATTATGCAGGTTCAGCTGTTTCTTGGATGTGCTGCTGAGTTTTTCGTCCGGGAGTTTTGGTTTTGAGTAGAATGGCGGTTGATGATGGGTGAAGGAGGGAGAAGTTTCATCTCACGGCGGCGGGAAGGTGATGGTTTCGGACTTGTGATTGCAGGGATGAGGGAAAAGGGGTTTTGTGCGCGGTGGTTTGTGGGTGTTTCGCGGTGAGTTTGAGTGGTGATGTGTGGAGCTGTTGTTGTTTCGGAGATGAAGGTGATTTTTTAGAAGTTGGTGATGGGATACAGTGGTGGGAGAAAATGGAGTTTTCTGAGGTTTAAAGGTGATGATAAAAAAAAACTTGTCGTTTCGAGTCTGTTTTTTTAGATGAAGAAGGTGATACATTTAAAGGTTCATTGGTCTCCTTTTTGCAGTGTCCCCTTTTTTCCTCTGTTTCAAAGAAAAGGCTGTAGGTTGCAGGAAATTGGCTGTTAGTGTTTTTTAATCACTGGTTCCTGCTGTGAAAAAGTCCTTCCTCCCCTTTTTCCGGTTTGTTGCATAAAAAAAGAACAGAGCAAGAGCAAAGTTTTTTTCCATTTTTTTTTACCCTGTGAACTAGCCCCTTTTTTTTTGAATGAAAACTTGTTGATTAAGCAAAAATATCAGAATTTTGTTTGGTACTCATGTTGGATCCCTTTCAATGCAGGTGATATGTAGAAATAGCAGACTTTTTGTGGCAGATTTTGGATTATCACATTTTGGTGAAAGATTGGGGGCTTGTGTGGATAGTCAATTAGACCAAGAAAATGAACACATGATTATTTCAAATAAATAAATGAAAAATAAATCTAAGTAACTGATTTTAATATACTAATAAAATAAAATAAACAATTAAACTAATTAAAATTAAAAATTAAACTATATAAAATATTAAATTATCTAAACTATTAAACTAAATTTAAAATTAAATTAAATCTAGTTAACATAAATTAATTCTAATATACTAATAAGAGTAGGCTAAATAATAAAAAAAACAAACAATTAAACTAATTAAAAAAAATAAAAAATTAAGCTATATAAAATATTAAATTAATTGAACTATTAAACTAAATTAAATTAAATGAAAAATACAACGGAACTAATTAAAATGAACTAAGCTAAATATTAAGAGATTAAAAATAAGATAAATATTCGAAACAAAATTCTAAAAAAACATTTATGACATGAAAAGATAAGATCGACTAAAAAAAACTGATTAATGATAAAACGACAAAAAAGTATAAATGACTGAGTATTGATACTGCGATAAAAATGTCCAATGATGAAAAGTCAAAATTTAGGGTGTGACAGTTGCCCCTATTTAATCATCTTGAACCAGAATGTACGAAAAACAAAGTTCTTGGACATTCGAGGTAGAAGAGGATTAAATATTAAAATACCTAAAATTTTGACCGAATGCAGATGAAATGCGTTGATATGCAATGCTATGAAAACAAGAGAGACTCTTTGTTTGCTGGGATATGACATGCGAGATGCAATAAGTCCTATTATGCTGACCCTTTTTTAATGATGAATATGTTGTAAATGGTATGATGAGGACAAATGCAAACAGTAAACCACATAAACGATAACGAGGGTGAAGACTCACTGGGGATAACAATATGCTGGGGATGACAAGACGAAAACGGGATATATTCAAAGTGATAAACCAACAGGTTCCAGTGTAACTGTCGGCACTAAGAATAACAGAAGACGGAAAACAAAACGTAAGATTAAAAACAAACTGTCTGAAGTGATGAGTTAGCAAGCTCAAAGTAGTTGCTGGGGATCCCAATACAACAATTCAGTGATTGAGAAAGATAGAAGTGATCTCGACTCGGCAGCCAAGAGAACCAAATAGCAGACACTGACACGGTGGTCAGGAAATAAAATAACAGGCAACGAAACGGTGGTCAGGAAATAAAATAACAGGCATCGACACAGTGGTCAGGAAATAAAAGACAGGCGTCGACACGGTGGTCGGGAAATAAAAAATAACCGACAAAAAACCAAAGTGGTAAATCAACAGGTTCAAGTGTAACTGTTGAGACCGAAGATTGGGAAACGAAAACAATATTCAGGCAGTGGCCTTGTGCAACCAAACTGATACTGGGAGTAGCACGTAAAGCGCTCAGATATAAATCAACGGCTCTAAGCGACCGACTGGCAATAAAATGTTGGAGTTTTAAACAAGATAAACGTCCAAACTCTGGAAATTCCCTAAATGAAGAACTTGAAGGATTTGTGCCAATGACGATTGGACTTAAAAGAAATATTGGTGGTAAAAGGGTGGATATCAATAACAAGAAGGACCTCTGTAGGGGATATTTGTGTTACTGGGAAACACTTTAATAAACCGAACTAAAGGGTAATCAACAACAATGGATTTTCAGACAAAGCTGCTAGTGACGAATGATTTTTTTTCTTGACATGCCTGACAGGAACGAGGCTCTTTTGATTCATTATCAGGCGGGAGCTGACTTTGGAAATGGTCCACCAAGCAAGAATTGATTTTGAACTGGATTTGGAAACGAGATGATTCTCAGACAATAACCGACCGTGAAATAAATTTCAAAAGAAAAACCAGGTGGGAACTGGTTCAGAATGGACTAATAGACGAAAACTGGTTTGAAAAAGAAAAAACGAATATCAGACGGGAACTGGTTTGAAAATAAATGACTACCAGACAGGACTGGGTTGAAAATAAATGACTACTGTAGATGTTTAGAATTGGCAAAAATTTTTATCAACAAGAAGTGTTGAACTTAGTTCAGGATGTCACACCAGATGTTGAGACATTGTATAAGTTAATGAAGTAAGTTCAGTTTTCAGGATGTCACACCAGATGTTGTGACATCTCAAACCTGCTACCAGAATTAAATAATGCTTAACAGAACTGAGTAAATTCAGGGAATTTATCTGGAATTAATTGTGAATGGATAAAACAGTAGAAGGCACATCTGTAGGGAGAATGGTTATATGATTTCAGTATAACAGAAGAACTGACTCACCTAGAATCAAGGAAGTAACAAACCCTAATTCAAGGTGATGACAGCATGCGTATCAGGATTGGATAACCTACAGAAAGCCCAAAATCCAAGCATCTATTTAAGCAACAGAAACTCTCAGAATAGAGAACGAAATTAAGAAGACTAAATAGAGTGTTTGTGTTTTAATAGCAGGTTTTATATGTGTATCACTTTATGAGCTTTTAAGCAAAAGTGTATTGTGACTTGGTTGAAACTGTGAAGTAAGATCAAGCTGATTTGTTTGAAGTGTGACTTCAATTTTATTAAACATTGTAACATATCACTGTGTGATTGAGGGGGAGTGAGTTGGTACTCATATCTAAGTTGTGTCTTAGGTAGAAATTTCCTTGGGTAGTTATTAAGTGAAGAATTAAACTGAGTGGTTTAAGTCCAGAATTAATATTACTTATATTGGATTTCCTTCCTGGCTTGGTAGCCCCCAGATGTAAGTGTGGTGATACACTGAACTGGGTTAACAATTTCCTGTGTTGTTTAATTTACCTGCACTTTAAGTTTTGTTTAAGTCTTCAAGTGTTTAAACATCTCATTCGACATCACGTACCTGATCCCAGAATTTCAATTGGCATCAGAGCAGGCACCCTGCCTGTTTAACTAGGTGAGATCTAGGGACTGCAAATTTTGGGAACATGGACAGAGATGTAGGATCTGTAAATAGACCACCTATATTGGATGGATCCAATTATGACTACTGGAATCCAAGAATGGTAGAATTCTTAAGATCACTTGACAGTAGGGCTTGGAAAGCAGTCAACAAAGGATGGGAGCACCCTGTCCAAGACAACAAGGATGGAGCAAGGAGGAAGAAGATTCAGCACTTGGAAATTCCAAGGCCTTAAATGCCTTATTCAATGGCATTGATAGGAACATATTCAGACTTGTGCATCACTGTGAGCTGGCCAAAGATGTTTGGGACACTCTCAAAACAACTCATGAAGGAACATCAAAGGTGAAGATGTCAAGACTTCAACTTCTCACCACCAAGTTTGAAAAATTGAGAATGAAGGAAGATGAGACAATTCATGAGTTTTACATGAACATCTTGGAAATAGCTAATACTTCTGGTGCTTTGGGAGAAAAGATGACTGATGAAAAGCTGGTAAGAAAGATTCTCAGATCTTTACCAAAAAGATTTGACATGAAGGTTACAGCAATAGAAGAAGCTCAAGACATATGCAAAATGAAGGTTGAAGAGCTCATTGGTTCCCTTCAAACATTTGAGATGGGAATGAATGACACAATTGTAAAGAAGAACAAAAGCATAGCCTTGGTGTCAAATACTGATAAAGAAGAAGAAAATAATGAAGCAGACCCTGAAGAAAATTTATCAGAAACAATTGCTATGCTTGGAAGACAATTCAACAAGATTCTCAGAAGAATGGATGGCAGGTCCAGACCAAGTGGAAGAAACTCAAACTCTTATGAGAATAAAAGACCTTATG
Organism: Lathyrus aphaca; assembly: GCA_963966055.1. Taxonomy (NCBI): domain Eukaryota; kingdom Viridiplantae; phylum Streptophyta; class Magnoliopsida; order Fabales; family Fabaceae; genus Lathyrus; species Lathyrus aphaca. Next base: position 95,489,612 of record OZ014520.1, on the reverse strand, counting down.
ATGCTAATAGAAGGTCAAATTATGATGAAAAGACCAATCAAGAAAAAGGGATTAAATGTCATGGATGTGAAGGATATGGACACATCAGAAATGAATGCCCTACCTATCTTAAGAAGCAGAAGAAAGGTCTCTCTGTGACCTGGTGTGATGAAGACTCTGGATGTGATTCAGAAGAAGAATCAGCAAAGCACATCACTGCTCTAGCTGGAGTATGTGAATCTGAAAATGGATCCAGTGATGAGGAGCTGACTTTTGAAGAGCTAGAAGAATCATACAAAGAGCTGTGTAAAAGGAGCACTGAAGTATGCATGGAGAATATAAAACAGAAGAAGCAGATTGAGGCATTAAAGGTTGAAAAGACAAGTAATCTAGAAATCATTGACACTCTGAAAAGTGAAGTAAGTCTTCTCAACTCCAAATTGGAACATATGTCCAAATCTGTTAGAATGCTGAACAGTAGCTCAAACACACTGGATGTCATTCTCAACAACAATAAGCATTCAGGGGATAGAACTGGACTGGGATTTAACAAAGCTCAAAAGGTTGAGGCTAGCACCAGCAAAACTACTTCAAATCCCATAAAGTCAAACAAGATGTCCCAACAGATGTCTCAACATCATGAAAAGAACATGATGAAAAAGAAGTATCAAAGATGGAGATGTCATCATTGTGGAAGGTTTGGTCACATCAAACCTCATTGCTACAAGTTGCATGGATATCCAAATCAGATGTATCAGCAACCCCCTAAGCAGAAGACAGAGGTCATCAAGAAAGTATGGGTACCTAAAGCTAGTCTTCATGCTGATCAAAGCTACATGCCCAAGAACAAGTTCAACAAACAACCTTGGAGCTCTAAAAATGCACACTACACAGGGCAGAGGCATCAAAGGAAACCTCACTACAAGCAAAAATGGTCAAAGAATGGTGTTGCACATATAGCTCATACATCTCTAAGAGTATCAGCTAAAGAAGACTGGTACTTTGACAGTGGATGCTCAAGGCACATGACTGGATTGAAGAATCTGCTGGTAGACTTAAAGTCACATTCATCCAGATATGTAACCTTTGGAGATGGAGCTAAAGGAGAAATCAAGGGAGTTGGGACCTTGGACTGCCCAGATGTACCAAGACTAGATGATGTGCTGCTGGTAAATGGACTGACTGCTAACTTGATCAGCATAAGTCAATTATGTGATCAAGGTTACAGTGTAAACTTTACCAAAACTGAATGCATAGTGTCTGATAAAGAACAAAAGGTTGTCATGAGAGGAGCCAGATCTAAAGACAACTGTTATATGTGGGAACCTCAAGATTTCAGTCTCACTTCAACTTGCTCCTTAGCCAAAGAAGAAGAAGTAAAGATATGGCACCAAAGACTGGGTCATCTTCATCTCAGAGGTATAAAGAAAATCATATCTATGGAGACTGTAAGAGGTATTCCAAAACTGAAGATTGATGAAGGCAAAGTATGTGGTGAATGTCAAATAGGCAAGCAAACCAAGATGTCCCATCCAAAGCTCCAACATCTGACAACTTCCAAAGTTTTGGAATTATTGCATATGGATCTTATGGGACCAATGCAGGTTGAGAGCCTTGGAGGAAAAAGGTATGCCTATGTAGTGGTTGATGACTTTTCAAGATATACATGGATAAATTTCATCAAAGAAAAGTCTGATGTGTTTGATGTATTCAAAGATTTGTGCCAAAGAATACAAAGAGAAAAAGCAAGCTGTGTGGCCAGAATAAGAAGTGACCATGGAAAGGAGTTTGAGAATCAAAAATTCTCAGATTTTTGTTCTTCAGAAGGAATCAATCATGAGTATTCTTCACCTATCACCCATCAACAAATGGGATTGTTGAGAGGAAGAACAGAACTATCCAAGAATCAGCAAGAGCTATGATCCATGCTAAAAAGTTACCATTGTACTTCTGGGCTGAAGCTATGAACACAGCTTGTTACATTCATAATAGAGTCACTCTAAGGAAAGGAACCTTGTCCACCATCTATGAAGTCTGGAAGGGCAGAAAACCTACAGTCAAGTACTTCCATGTGTTTGGAAGTAATTGTTACATTCTGGCTGATAGGGAGCAAAGAAGAAAGATGGATCCTAAAAGTGATGAAGGGATTTTCCTTGGATACTCCATAAATAGCAGAGCCTATAGAGTATTTAACTCCAGAACCAAGGTTATAATGGAGTCCATAAATGTGATAATTGATGATGCCCCTGCAGATGTTGCAGATGATGTTGGAACATCTGCTGACAGTCAGACTGAAGCTGAAATAAAGAGTGATCATCCTGACTTCACTCAAACCAAGGCAAGGACAGAACAATCCAGCAAACCTCCCTCCATCATAATCCAGAAGGATCATCCTAAAGATTTGATAATTGGTGATCCCAACAGTGGTGTAAGCACTAGATCAAGAGAGGTGATTTCAGGTTCTTGTTTTGTTTCAAAAATAGAACCTAAAAACATCAAGGAAGCTCTTAATGATGAGTACTGGATTTGTGCTATGCAAGAAGAATTAGGCCAGTTCACAAGGAATGAAGTGTGGGATCTTGTTCCTAGACCTGATGACATAAATGTGATTGGCACTAAATGGGTGTATAAGAACAAGTCAAATGAGCAAGGAGTTGTTACAAAGAACAAGGCTAGACTTGTAGCTCAAGGATACACACAAATTGAGGGAGTAGACTTTGATGAAACCTTTGCACCAATAGCAAGGCTTGAATCAATCAGACTACTTTTAGGAATTGCTTGTATCCTGAAGTTCAAGCTATTTCAAATGGATGTGAAAAGTGCCTTTCTAAATGGATATCTTAATGAGGAGGTATATGTGGAATAGTCTAAGGGATTTGTTGATCCAAGCTGTCCAAATCATGTATACAAACTAAGGAAGGCTCTTTATGGACTGAAGCAAGCCCCAAGAGCATGGTATGAAAGGCTGACTACTTTTCTCACAAAACAAGGATACAGAAAAGGTGGAATAGACAAAACCTTGTTTGTGAAGGATGAAGAAGGAAATGTCATGATTGCTCAAATATATGTAGATGACATAGTCTTTGGTGGGATGTCAGACAAGATGGTTAAACATTTTGTCACTCAAATGGAATCTGAATTTGAGATGAGCCTAGTAGGAGAACTAACCTACTTTCTTGGACTGCAAATCAAGCAGATGGAAGACTCCATGTTCATATCCCAAAGCAAGTATGCAAAGAAAACTGTCAAGAAGTTTGGGATGGACAGTGCAAGTCACAAAAGAACACCTGCCCCCACTCATCTAAAGCTGACAAAGGATGACAAGGGTGAAAAGGTGGACCAAAGCTTATACAGAAGTATGATTGAAAGCCTATTATATCTGATTGCTAGTAGACCAGATATAGCCTTTGCAGTAGGTGTATGTGAAAGATATCAAGCTGATCCAAAAGTTAGCCATCTAAACCAGGTTAAGAGAATTCTGAAATATGTCAATGGTACTTGTGACTATGGCATAATGTACTCTCATGGATGTGAACCAATTCTCACTGGCTTTTGTGATGCTGATTGGGCTGGAAGTGTTGATGATAGAAAAAGCACATTAGGAGGATGCTTCTTTCTAGGAAACAATTTGATTTCTTGGTTCAGTAAGAAACAAAATTGTGTATCCTTATCCACTGCTGAAGCTGAATATATTGCAGCTGGTAGCAGTTGTTCACAGTTGGTTTGGATGAAGCAAATGCTCACAGAATACAATGTCCCACAAGATGTCATGACATTGTACTGTGACAACTTAAGTGCTATTAACATATCAAAGAATCCTATCCAACACAGCAGAACAAAGCACATTGATATCAGGCATCATTTCATCAGAGATCTTGTGGAAGAGAAGGTGATTTCATTAGAACATGTAGCCACAGATCTGCAATTGGCTGATATATTTACTAAAGCTTTGGATGCTACCCAATTTGAAAACCTAAGGGGTAAATTGGGAATCTGCTTATGTGAAATATAGCAGTTATGGAGAAGTGCCAACATGTCCTATGACATCGTGTGGCATGATCACCAGATGGCAACACCAGTCTGGTCAAGAACTTTGTGTATTCCACTCCTTAAAATTCTCCTAGTAACGGTTCTTATAAAAGCTCCAGCTTGCTCTCAGCTATTCATCTTCTCATCATCTTCTCAAAACAAATTGCATGCTATAACTGATTTTCAGAGCTCATCAAAATCAATCAAACCTAACCTCTATTTCCACCACATTCGAAAATGTCTCAACATCAAAACCCTAACCTCTCTGATGAAAACCTCAACCAAGAAGATGTGGTGCATGCAACCCCCATCTCTGTGGTACCTATGGATTCAACTCCCATAGACGAAATCAGAGGAAGTCTTCCTCTTTCTCAAAAGCCTAGAACTCCAAATGTGAGAATAGCAAAGGAACCTGTATTCAGCAAAGTCAAAGGAACTCCTTCATCCTCAAACACCAACCCCAAAGCCTCTGAATATGTGGATGCTTCTATTAAGGATCTTGTGAACAGGATTCTATCTGAACAAAGAGTTGTGAGTGGTATATCTATTCCTCTGAACACCATGCCAGCTCCACAAGAAGAACAGAGTAATCAGGCTGAAGAGGACACTCCTGCTCAACAGGATGTCCCAATAGATGTTGAAACATCTGAGGACCAGCACAAGGCCTCCACTGATGATGATGATGATGAAGCCACTGATGATCAAGCTTTTGTTGATCCTCCTGTTGAAGAGGAAACTTCCCAACCACCTCCTGTTGAAGCCATAGATGATGACTCTGATACAGAGATCATTGCATCTGTGGACCCTAGAATAGCCAAAAGGCTTAGGGCTAGGAAGGGGAAGAAGACTGCAGGACATGCAACTCCTGAAAAGAAGCAGCCTACTCTAAAGAAAGACAAGGCCAAAGTGGTATTTGGACCAACTAAACAATGGAGCAAGGTGAATACACAAAAGAGGAAAGCTGTCACTCCACCAGATTCAGATGTTGAAGAGGATGTCCCAACATCCCAACCAAAGAAGAAACCAGCACCTTCAAGGTCTACCTCTGCTGTTCCAGAAGCTCCTCTGGACAATGTGTCATTCCATCATGTGTCAAGTGTGAGCAGATGGAAATTTGTATACCAAAGAAGGGTGGCACTTGAAAGAGAACTGGGCAGCAATGCACTTGAGTGCACTGAGGTAATAGACCTAATTTCATCTGCTGGTTTATTTAAAATAGTGTCAAATTTTTCACCCTGCTATGAGCTGCTAGTCAAGGAGTTCATTGTCAACCTACAAGAGGACTGTGCTGATGGTAAGTCAGATGAATTCAGAAAAGTCTATGTAAGAGGGAGATGTGTGGAATTCTCTCCTAGGGTTATCAATCATTACCTAGGGAGAGAATCTGATGGACCTAATGAGCTGGGGAAGACAGACAATCAGATTTGCAAGGTCATCACTGCCAATCAGGTCAAAACTTGGCCAGTCAAGGGCAAGCTTTCTGTTAGCTTGCTAACAAGGAAGTATGCAATGCTGCATAGGATTGGTACTGTCAACTGGGTCCCTACCAACCATACCTCTTCAATAGCTACTGGATTGGGCAGATTCATTTATGCTGTAGGCACCCAAACAAAGCTGGACTTTGGGGCTTACATATTTGATCAAACACTGAAGCATGCTGGGACATCTGCAACAAAGCTGCCTATTGCCTTTCCATCTCTGCTATGTGGAATCATCCTCAGCCAGTATCCAGGTATCCTCACTGAGAAGGATTCAATCTGCAAAAGAGAAAGTCCTCTGGCCTTCCACTACAAGCTGTTCTTAAGCCATCATGCAGCTGATGTTGAAGCTCCCACTGGGACATCTGCTGGACCTTCAAAAGCAAAGACTCCCATATCCAAAGCTGCCTTGATTGTAGAGCTGAAGAACACCTGCAAAGAGCTGGATTCCAGGAAGCAAAAGCTTGAGGAAATTATTCAAAGGCTGGAAATGGAAGAGAGTGCTCAGAAGGCTGCTGACTCTGATGATGAATCTAAAGAAGAGGAAGATACTGAATATGAATATTCTGAGTGAAAAATGTGTGTGAGGGATGTGTACTGTCTGCTTCAGCATTGTATTTCTCTCTGACTATGTAAAATTTGGCCCCAATTTATGTCTAACAAGGGGAAGAAGAGAACTGAACAACAACAATGTCTGCTGCAGCTTACTGATTAATGAAAAATGTTTTTTGTCTGTTTAATGTCTGCTTCTGAACTAAGTTGTTATTAATGAAAAATTTCTGTTGAACAAGTCAGAACACATACAGGTTTGAGGGGGAGTAAACTCACACATGACTAAATAGAAAAGAACTGTTGCACTCTGATAAATTAAACTCTGCTGCACTCTGATAAAACCATAAGATTGTGTTAGCCAAAAATTAGCCAAAGGGGGAGTTTGTAGATGTTTAGAATTGGCAGAATTTTTGATCAATAAGAAGAGTTGAACTTAGTTCAGGATGTCACACCAGATGTTGTGACATTGTATAAGTTAATGAAGTAAGTTCAGTTTTCAGGATGTCACACCAGATGTTGTGACATCTCAAACCTGCTACCAGAATTAAATAATGCTTAACAGAACTGAGTAAATTCAGGGAATTTATCTGGAATTAATTATGAATGGATAAAACAGTAGAAGGCGCATCTGTAGGGAGAATGGTTATATGATTTCAGTATAACAGAAGAACTGACTCACCTAGAATCAAGGAAGTAACAAACCCTAATTCAAGGTGATGACAGCATGCGTATCAGGATTGGATAACCTACAGAAAGCCCAAAATCCAAGCATCTATTTAAGCAACAGAAACTCTTAGAATAGAGAACGAAATTAAGAAGACTAAATAAAGTGTTTGTGTTTTAATAGCAGGTTTTATATGTGTATCACTTTATGAGCTTTTAAGCAAAAGTGTATTGTGACTTGATTGAAACTGTGAAGTAAGATCAAGCTGATTTGTTTGAAGTGTGACTTCAATTTTATTAAACATTGTAACATATCACTGTGTGATTGAGGGGGAGTGAGTTGGTACTCATATCTAAGTTGTGTCTTAGGTAGAAATTGCCTTGGGTAGTTATTAAGTGAAGGATTAAACTGAGTGGTTTAAGTCCAGAATTAATATTACTTATATTGGATTTCCTTCCTGGCTTGGTAGCCCCCAGATGTAAGTGTGGTGATACACTGAACTGGGTTAACAATTTCCTGTGTTGTTTAATTTACCTGCACTTTAAGTTTTGTTTAAGTCTTCAAGTGTTTAAACATCTCATTCGACATCACGTACCTGATCCCAGAATTTCAACTACCAGACAGGACTGGGTTGAAAATAAAATGACTACCAGACAGGACTGGGTTGAAAATAAAATGACTAAAAGACAGGACTGGTTGAAAATGAAATGACTACCAGACAGGACTGGGTTGAAAATAAAATGACCACCAGACAGGACTGGGTTGAAAATAAATGACTACTAGACAGGACTGGGTTGAAAATAAATGACTACCAGACAGGACTGGGTTGAAAATAAAATGACTACCAGACAGGACTGGGTTGAAAATAAAATGACTACCAGACAGGACTGGGTTGAAAATAAATGACTACCAGACAGGACTGGGTTGAAAATAAATGACTACCAGATAGGACTGGGTTGAAAATAAAATGACTACCAGACAGGACTGGGTTGAAAATAAATGGCTACCAGACAGGACTGGGTTGAAAATAAAATGACTACCAGACAGGACTGGGTTGAAAATAAATGACTACCAGACAGGACTGGGTTGAAAATAAATTTCAAAAGAAATACCATACGGGAATTGGTTTACCTGGGTTTTGACCTGGACATATGCTAGATGAGTAAGACGATATGCAAGATTAATGCTATGAGCGGAGCGACATGACCAAAGCATGAGAGCGATTATGTACTGACTAAGTGATTTCCAAAATATGCCCCTGCGTGGTTTAAGGATGGACTAGTTCTTTGCAGACGACTCTCTAAAATGAGACAAGAGAAGAAGACATGATTTCCGACACCCGTCTTGAACTCAAAATTTGTTGTTGCATAGGGCCTGCTTGCACAACTTGTAGGAATGGAGAGGACTTGCCCCTGTGTGATTCATCTTGCCCCTGATCAATGGTTTCTTGAACATACCCTTTTCAAAAAGTTTGGAAACAAACTGCCATGGCATGGACTCTGAAATGGTTGCCCCGGTGCTTGAATATCAGAGATTTTCCCCTGGTTATCTGATCCCTGGGAGACTTCTGGTCTGGCTGGCCATTGAGCTCTTGAATTTCTTGTGATAGCTCACTCTAGTCTGAAAAGGTCCAAATTCTGAGTAGCTAGCTCTTGAGGGGATTGATTCAGATTGACTTATCCCAAAGTGGTTGTCCCTGGCTGGGCTTCTCTTACTCAGTCGAATTCCCTAACTGGTTGCGTTCGTCGGGATTCCGTTGATGCTGAATTGACTTGCAAACAAACATTATTCATTTAAAAATTGGCAATTTTAATGCAACGTTTATGCAAGCTTTGAAATCGCAAATTATTGGTATGACAGTGATACAATGGAGTTGATTTAAAATAAAAAATGGATCTAGCCATTTTATGGAATGGAAGATCAAGTGATCAATACAAATGATTAGCAAAGATCATTAGGAGTCAGGTTAACACAAACTCGTTGTAGTATGCTCTCGAAATAAACCCTGCCTCAATTAGGTCTTTTAAGGGTTGTAACGTGGCTTGGTTCACGGTTTATGAAACAAAAGATAAAAGGCTCAAAATTTTTTTGTACCCATCCCATCTTCGTGATAAACTCCAATCCTATGTTCAGTTAATTTGACATACGCATTCATATCTCAAAACTCTTTTGACAACGCGTGATAAGGATCAGGATTTGAAAGTGATGGCAGCCACCTTGCTTTATCCTTGCTTTGCTGGATTTGATGACTTCATTAATTTTCGCCTAAGTCGTCTTTTTCTGTTTTTTGACTTAGCGGACTTTTTCTTTGTATTTCTTTTCCCTTACGTCATTCTTTTGTTGAATGGTTATGACTGCCATCTTATTGGAGGATAGAGAATACGTGTGTTGCACCCCAAAATTTGCCCTCACAAATAAAAAACTTTGTGTGCTAAGAAGGTTCACAAGGTTCACAAGATTCACAATTCTTACAAGACCTTTCATGAGGTTCATGAAGTCTACAAGTCACTTTATGAGGTTCACAAGGTTCACAAGATTCACAATGTTTACAAGACCTTTCATGAGGTTCATGAAGTCTACAAGTCACTTTATGAGGTTCACAAGGTTCACAAGGTTCACAAGACCTCCCATGAGGTTCACAAGGTTCACAAGACATTTTATGATGGTTCACAAGGTTCACAAAGTTCACAATTGGTCAGAAGAGTTGACAATTCCCTCATACAATGCACCTCCTAAGCAGTGCATCCAAAACTAGGGTTTTGACCTTAATCAGGCTAAATGGATTTCCAAGACTTCAAGTGAGCTTCATAGCATCTTATATGTGTGTAAGAACCCCCATGACAAGTTTCAAGACTTTTCTCAAAAGTTTGCTCAGTCAGATGATCAGATAAGTCAAAATCAGTCAAAGTAGTTAAAAAGTCAAACTGAGGTCAACTGTGGTCAAACCAAAGTCAAACTTCATGATTTTTTTGCCAACATCAAGTATATGAATTAAAATTCATCATTTGATCAAGGGTTGATCATGATTCATCAAGGAGATTTCAGATCATCAAGAATCAGGAGTTTCTAAATTAGGGTTTCCTTAGTAAAAGTCAACTGAACTTTGACCAGCCATAACTTTCACATGCTTCATCACCAAGTATCCATCAAAAGCTCATTTTACAGGAAATTGAATTCTCTACAACTTTGTGTCTCACAAGCCAAGCCCAAAAATGCTTCATTTGGAAGGTATGAGCTAAGACATTATAGGTCCTTTTGAAAGTCAACAAAAAGTCAACAACTTCAAAAGGGCATAACTTGAGAATGGTAAATGATATGGACATGAAACCAGTGGGGTTGGTTAGAGGACTCTTCAAGCTTTCCAAAATGTCCAATAACACCCTCATAGCATTAAAATTGAAGGATGTGTGGCCTTGCAAAGTTGGGAAATTTTTGGTTGGTTTATGAAGAAAATGGAGGTCTAAAACCAATTTCTTCCAAATGGGCTTGCCAAATGATGACCCAATCCATACTATAACTTCATGCACGACCCAAGTCATCAAAAATCATATTTTTTATTATTTTATTTTTATTTATTTTGATTTAACTCATTTAAAATCATTTTAAATTAAAATAAAATATAAAAATCAAAGATTTAAATATGATTAAGCTTCTAGAAAATCATAAATATGTCTTGGATCAAATTGATATGGGAGTTATGATGATTGTCTTAAAATAGCAAGTGTTTATACAAAAATGTTTGACTTTTAAAGGCTTATCATTTTGAATCTTTTTAGATCAAATCTTCCACACAATGACCTGATTTTTTAACCTAAATTCATCACTCTATAAGTATAGAAGAGAACCCTAACACAAGGACGATTTGGCAGCCTCCAAGAGTAAGTTCCACAAATCAAAAAAACCATCCAAAAACTCAAATTCGGTTTCAATCTTCCAGGGCATTTGAAGGTAATTTGAGAACATAGACATGATCATTAGACATCATTGAGTGGAAACCAATGCTTGGTTGCATCCAAAACCATCCACATAGCATAACCCGAAGCATTCTTGGTCATGAATAATTTTTTTTCGATTGCACTAATTCAATGCATTTTAATGAATTTTGTTTGTCTAATCTTGTTTGTGATGTTGTGTAGAACGTTTCTGGGCAAAGAAATCAAAGAAATCATGATTAACCCGTGAGATGCCATGTTAGGGTTTTGAGCTTGAAATTGGGGTTCTTCGATTTAGCCCATATAAATACCTTCTAAGGACATAAATAACATGAATGAACTGTATTGATCATGTTGGCATGATCAATTTGGCAAAATTGTATGTGCATCATGTATTATGAATTTCGTAGGTTTTTTAAATGCAGGAAAAATCGCAGGTAAGTTCGTAGCAATTTTCGCAGCAAATTCAAATATCCAGAGGTTGAAGATGAAGACCCTGCGCGCGTTTCTGGAATTTGAATTTCATTTTAATATTTTATGTTTTGTTTTCTGTTTAATTTCACAAGCGTACAGCTTGTCCCAGTGGTGAAGCCAGCGTGTGTATTGTTAAAGGGCAGGGGTTCGAATCCTGGCTGCAGCGTTTTTCTTATTTGTTTCCTTTTAATTGTTAAACTTAAAATATAATGATTGGTAATGCCTATATTATCAGATGCGCTCACCCAGCAGGAATGGTAATGTGTTTGTGTATTGCTTGCAAGGTCCTGGGTTCGATTCCCCCCAAGCCTTTTGTTTTCTTTCTATTTTTTTTTTTTTGATTTTTTAGGATATGGAATAAAACCAATTCAACCCTCCTTTGTACTGCCTACGCGCATGATGGCCTGGTGGTGTGTGTTTGTGGTCTGGGTATGGGCAAGCAGGCTGTCCTGGGTTCAATTCCCAGCCAGGTAAGTTCCAATTTTTTTTTATTTTGTTTAATTTGTTTTATTAATTATATTAATGTTAAATAACCTATAAATAAATTATATTTTCTAAATACCATTAAAACACTTTTCTTCATATTCTTAAAATATCATAATTTATTTTTTTATTATTTATATTTATTTCATATTTATGTATATATGTATAATTATCATATTTTTGTAAATAAATTGTTTTATTTTGTAAATTAAATACAAAACCCTAATTGTATTATAAATCCTAATGTATTTTTCTAAACAATTAAAAAAAACCCTAATTTCTTTTTTCTTCTATTTTTTGTTTAATATTATTATTAATCTAATTTTTATTAAATACCTTAATTGTTTATAATTTAGAATTTTGTACATAAACATGTTTAAAAATTAAAATGCTTAATTTATTTTTTATAATATGTAAATATTCTACAATTGTTTATACTTTAATTTTACATGAAAATAATTTCTATTATGTGTTTAAAATTGCTAATTTAATTATGTTCATAATTAATTTTATAATTTATACTTAACTTAAAATTTTATAATAATTGTTCATATTTTTCTATTAACCATTAAAATTTTGTTTATTATAATCTTTTTGTTTATTATTATTATTATTAACCATGTTTATTACTAACCCCATTTATTTTTATTTATTTTTTAATTATTATTTATTATTTCTACTAACCTAATTATAATTGCTTATTTATTTTGCTTATTGCTTATTTATTTATTTTGCTATTATTTTAAATTGCTTTTATTATTATTTTTGTAACTGTTCCTTGATGTAATATTTTTTTAAATGTTTAAATTATTTTTATGTCATGGTTAGTAAAAATAGGGAGTGTAAACATGTATGTTATTTAAAATTAATTTAGATCATTTAAATTTAAAGATAAATATTAAAATTGTACACTCACACACGTAAGTCGATCTTTGATCGCCATCTCACTTCCTTAGGGATACTTCTCATGTTGCCTAAAATAAAAGGACAAGTAGGGTGTATAAAGCAAAAGTCCCTTAAAAGAAAAGTCATCTAGTCCCTTAATAATCAAAGATTAAGTCCCTTAAATGGTTGCCTTCATAATGATCTTGTCCCTTTCGAATAATGATGACAGTCCCTCCAAAAATGCTTAATACACCCCACAGTTGCCTATATTAAACAGATGACCCTTCACTTGTCCCACACATCCAAGGTAATGACTACCTATTCCTTAATAATAGGGATAGTCTTACCATTTAAAGGATTCAAGAACAGAAAGACTTAAACTTTAGGGTAGGTTTCTCATAGTTACTTGCTCACTATTCAAAAACTTTTCAAACACTTCACAATTTCAAACAATTTTCAAACACAAGTTTTTTACGCATCCGTACATGGATCATTATCAAACTCTTATGAAAATTTCTATTCACACACTTCACATTCTCAAAAAAACAATTCAAAGTGAGCTAAGTAACTAAGAGCCCATGGTTAACCATGGATGTAAAGGGTGCTAATACCTTCCCTTTACATAACCTACCCCCCAGACCCAAAAATCTTTCAAAAAGGTCTTTCCTGTTCTTTTATGCCTTTCCTTTGGATAAAATAAAAGTCGGTGGCGACTCTTGCTATCCGCAACATAACTAAAGTCAGTTCTCCCACCGTGTTACAGAACTGGCGACTCTGCTGGGGACTTAATAAAAGAGGGGTACCCTTAGGAATTAGATCACTTTAAATTGTTTGCCTTGTTTGCTTTATATTACTTGTTGTGCTCTTATGTGTGAAAGATCCTAACCCGGATCTAGTGTACCTTAGGTAAATGGCAATAGACCAAGGAAACTGTACGGCGTATACCGATATGGTTGATCTGGTGGCCATAGTTAGTGTGACTTCTTGGTTGGTGCTTATGTTCCTTAAGTCAAGTTGAGGATAATATGAGGCTGCCATATGTTGTCAATGCACTAACTAACTTTTAGAACCCTAGTCATCCCATCTTTGCCTTTAGAAAAGTAGTGAGATAACCGGCTTTGGTGAAGACTGAAGTTGGTTGATACTCGATACTACGCTCATTGAGATTCTAAACTTGGAGGGTTTTGGTTGGCAAGTAAGTTGCCTACTGAACAACCACCCTTGTGAAGGATCAATGATTTTGAGATCCCTTAGAACCTGGTTACTTTTGTAGGACAGGATGAACCAACTAACTTCAGGGGAGGGTACTTACCTTTAAACCTCATGCAAGCCTTCAAACCTAGGGCTATGGTGTGACTTGTTTGTGTGTGCCACATGTTTGTGATTGAACATAACATCATGACATCATCATGCATCATAAGCATAGCATTTTCACTAACCATTTCAAGGACCAAAGGATTTATCTTTGTTCTTTGTTGCAGGTCATGGCTTCTGCTCGTAGAAACACCATCAGGATCAACTTTGTGAGCATACCTCCTAAGCTTAAAGAGTTGGTTTCTCAAGTGTCTGATCATTCCCAGTTCAACAAGAGACATGGTCACCTATTGGATCTAGTCACTTCAGGGTTCAATGAAGACATGATGAGTGTCCTGTTTCAGTTCTTTGATCCTAAGCACCATTGCTTCACATTCCCCGACTACCAGCTGGTTCCAACCATGGAGGAGTTTGTCGCTCCCGATAAATGGGAATGGCCCAGATAAAGGTACAGACGCGAACGGTCGGCGAAGGGAGGATGTGAGAACACACAGGAGTGAACTCACAGGAAATGAAAAGAGTCGCCAGCTAGGCATTTTTATCCCGGAGGAAAGGCAATGCTGCATAAACCTAGAAAAAAATATGGATAAGACGGTTGCGGACCAGAGAGACTGAGAAAGGAGGTTGGTTACAACCTGGGAAGGTATTAGCACCCAGATTGTCCGTCGTACTCGACGGGATCCACGCTTAAAAGATTTGTGTTTTAAAGGGGTAGTGTCAGTGCAATTTGTGTATAAAAGCTGGAAAAGAATGTACAAGTGTCAGTGTAAAAGAAAGTGAGGTGTGATAAATATACAGTGTCAGTGTAAGAACCGGAATAAAATGCTCAAGATCATGAGGCTAAAAGAAAATAATGCTGGAAAGAGGGGGAATATACAGAGACTTTTGTTCGATAACTGTTAAGTTATGCCTACGTATCCTCTCGTGCAATGAGGAAGTCAGAACACCGTAGTTCGACCCAAAGAGACTGAAAGATAAATTGACTTGTGAACTGCTTGCTTGTTTATGCTCAAGTGTATGACCTGTCTGGCTCAGGTGCAAACTGTCTTGCATTAGACGGAAGAAGCAAGTTCTCGTTTGTGAGTGAATGAGGTGAGAAAAGAATCCCGAAGGAGACGATTATTGTTTGCTTTTGTGTTTTCAATCTTTTATTGATTTTTTTGGAGTTTGTCATAGATTAATGAGCTTAAGCCTAAACCAATGGGTTAGTAAACTCATCACATCTTCCCTCTGATTAGGGGGTAATGAGAATACCTTAAGTGTGAAGTCAGCTTCTCACACTTAATCACCTTTGATGCAGGATTAAGATCATTAACCTACTTGTGATTATTTAGATGTTTTTGTTGTTTTTGTTTAGTGTTGAGTAATGAGATTAAGCCATAATCAGGGATTAAACAAACTCATTACACCATCCTAATAGAAGGATAATAGATGAGAGTGTTTAAGCTGAGGAATGCTCCTCAACTTAATCCATGATTAGGGATTAAACTCATGACAAAACAAGCCTTTGGTTAAGTGGATTTTATTTATTGATAAGATGATGAAGTGATTTTTAGGGTTTGTAAGACAACTTGAGGAGGACTTGTCCATTAACACTAGGGTTAGTCCTTCTTAACCAATTAAGGAAGAATTAGAACCCTAATGCAAGGCCCAAGTTACAAGTGTGATGTCTTGATGATTATTAAATGAATTGATTAAGGGAGTTAAACACATTAAGGGTTTGACACTTAGGATTAAAGTTATACACTCCATCCTAATAGAAGGATGCAGGCATAAGCTTAATCACAAAGCCTTAAAGCCTTTAGGGTTTAATCCCTGATTATGAGGTGAGAAGAGAAGACTCAATGAGACACAAAGGTAAAACTAAGTGGGGAGACTAATCAGAACCCTAATCATTGTCATGCTTGGTTGTTCCTAAGGTTTGTGAGGTTTAAGAAGGAAATCTTCAAAGGAACCACCAGGAAGCAGATGAAAGGAGCAAAGAGAAGCAAAGCAACTTGCTTCATTTAAGAAGACAAGTCACTTGAAGAAAGAAAGTAAGATGAAGAAGAAAGGGCAAGCTCAATCTCAAACACATAACAAAATGCAGCAAGGATGCATAAGGGAGATGAAAATAAATTGTGAGAAGTGAAGGCAAATTCACTTCTCAAAGTTGCTTACCACCTGAAAAGTTAGTGAAAGAAATGCAATGCAATGCAACATGAGATGAAATGGCATGATGCAAATCAAAACCAGAAGCAAATATGAGATGATAAGGATGCTATGAGATGATGCAAACATGAAACAAAGCATGGGGATGATCATACAAACTTATGGATGCAAATGAAGCAAGTTTAGAACCATGATCATTCATGAAAAGTTATGAAGTGCAAATGACATACAACATGGCAAATGCAAGATGCAATGATCAAACATGCTTCTAACATGTCTTAAGATGTCTAATGAGTCAAATGGATGCACAAAATGCTATGGCAAGTCAAGGTATGCAAGCAAATGCAAAATGAATGCAAAAGGAAGCCCAAATTAGGGTTTATGATCAATGCATCAAACAAAAACCAAAACCAGAAGCAAACATCAAGATAAAAAATTGAAAATGCATTCAAAGGAACCCTAAACCTATACTAACTCACTGCCCAAAGGAGGGGTTCTAACTCTTAACCTAATTAGGGTTATGAATTTCCTAAGATTTCTAGGGTTTTTGGGTACCTTGTCAAGAAAAAAGTCAAACAAATTGAAAATGGAAGATCAAATCATGCCAATTTAATCCCACAAACTACATGATATGCAAAACACAATGCAAAAAGAATCAAAGTCCAACTCTCAATGGTTACGCAGAAATGATTTTTTGAAGTTTGGATCAAAATAATGCTTTGAAAATGAATTAATTCCATGGAAAATTGTCAAAATGCATCAAGATCAAAAAAAGAAATTTGGTTTTAGGGTTGGACAATGTTTCTAAATGGTTTTAAATGTTTCATGAATTTTTTGGTGATTTTTAAATACCTAAAAGTATTTTTAATTAATTAATTCTCATTAATTAATTAAAAATAAACTTTTAAATGATTTAAAAATAATTTTTAATGCAAAAAATAAAAATAAAAATGTTTTTGGTTTCTGAAAATTAATAAAAGTTTATACAAAAATTTTCAGAATTTTTAAAAAGGTTTTGCTATTTTAAATTAAATGGAGAAAACAAATGAAATAAAATGTAAATTAAAATGAATTTAAACTGAAAAAAGAAAAGTATGCGCATCTAAGGGCCCAGATTCAAACATACGCGCGCGGGAGTGGACTTGGCGCCACATCCAAAGGCTGAGATTCAAAATTCGCTAATTAAATGATTAAACCCTAATCCTGCCCTAATCACTTTCAGGCGACCGGAACACTGTTCCGGTCGTCTTCTCCGGCTAGCTCATTTCTCTATCTCTCTCTACACGCAATGAAATCATGTCAAACTCTCCAGATCAACTAAACTAACATCCCTAAACAACAATCCAGCAACAAAATCCATTTATTTCAACTCAAAATCAAGATACGAATCAAACATCAAAAACTGCAGAAATTTCAGAAACACCATACAAGCTCATTTCTCAATCTTTTTCAAAAGTAAAAGGCTCAGTGAACTCAGGGAAGCATGCTTTATCATTTAGAAACAAGAAATAAAGGTTCTGCAAAAATGAAATTCCATGGCTACCTGAATCGAAGCTTTCAACCCAAGAGCTTCTGGACCAGTTTCTTGCTTGCAATCAACTCCCCTGGACCTCCTGAGAAGCTTTCAAGGCTTGATTGAAGTTTGTGATGGCTGGTTTGAGAAATGGCTGAAGTTCTGCTCAATGAGGGACAGAAATCGTATTTTTGATTCAATGGCTTTCAGGCTGTTTTAAGGGTTGGTTTGTGTTCAGTGAAGCATGGTGAGATTGTTTGTGAAGTTGGTTTGTATGTTTGTGGCTTGTGCTGAGAGTTTCGAAGGCTTTTGCACAAGAGGTGGAAAATGAGAATGCTGTCTTTGAGAGTGCTTCAGGCTTGTGTTTTGTATGCTTTGGCTTGCTTTTGATTTGCATAAGCTATAGTGATTGGTCAGAAGAAGTGATGTGTGCTTTATTGATTGGTATGGCTCAAGTTGCCAAAATGTCAAAGTTGTGTAAGAGAGGTATGGGCTACTTTCTAGCCAAGGACAAAAGGTGTGTCCTGCGCAGCATGATGTGGGGAGAACCCTAGGATGGATCAGCAAGCCAGCAAGCAAGTGGGTTGTGTCTTATGATGAGTCTTGCAACTTGCCTTGCTTTTGATTCTTATGAGATATCTTGCTCCATAAGCCACAAAAATGAGAAATTTCTTGGTGCAATCTGACTTCTAGGACTTGTATGATCATGTTGTGAAGTTTAGAAGTCCATTTGATAACTTAATTTGCCTTGAGAAGTGAATTTGCAACTTTGCCTCTTTGGTAGAAACTTTGAATTTTTGTGATTTTTGCCAACTTTGGCAAGCCATAACTTTTGATCCAAAATGAATTAGGTCATGTTTTTGTACTTTTTGAAAAGGGAATGATCCATTCTACAACTTTCATGACCAAAGTTTTTCCATTTGAAGCATTTTTGAATCAAAAAGTAAAGGTTGAAAAAGTTTCCTAAAATGGCAATTTCATTAAAAGTCAAACTTTCCCAAAAAGTCAACTCTGCAAAAGACTTGAAATTCTTCAATTTTGTGAACTTCCAACACCTTATATGATCAAATAAAGATCATACACAATCAAAATGATGAAGAACACCCTTTGGTTGAGTCATTGGGGGCCTCAGATGCCCTGATTTTACACTGACTTGCTTGAAAAGTCAACCCTTGATCAGATGACTTCCCCATGGAATTTCTTCATGAAAATTGATATGCATACTCCCCATACCATATAGAGACCAATAGAAACAAGAATGACCAAAAAAATTGGAGTTATGGCCTCTGAAACCAAAACCCTAATTCTAGGTCAACTGTGCAATCAAGCCTGGCTCTGCTTCCATACCATTCTCAGTTCTTGTGATTTCTTGACATCCTTGACTTTTGAGAGGATGTAATATGATGTTTGAACATACATGGACCCCTTTGAAGTGATTGATGGCCTTTGGAGTGGCTCAAGAAGCTCTTGGATTGCTCAGATCACAAACCCTAGGTGCAGATGACTTTGAACTAATGCAATGAATCAAAGATGTGATATGAGATGCTATGATTGAGTTTATGCATATGAAATGATCACAAGCCATGGTGTGAATGGGTGAGGGAAAATTTGGGGTGTTTACAGCTGCCCCTATTCAAGCATGAGTTAGCTGTGCAGGATGTAAGCGACGGCTTAACAGGCTAACAAGGTAACTTGTGGTTGAATACCAAAGACAGTCCAAAATTTGCACTCACAGAATGAAGAAGAAAAGGGATATAGATTGTAAAAGGAAAATAAAGTATATTGTAAAGTGCGGGCGACGGAGGACGACCGTCGAGCAGAGGACGACTGCTGGGTAAAGAGCAATGACGGGGACGACCGACATGCTGGGAAAAGTGTGTGAAATAAAGCAATGACGGGGACGACCGACATGCTGGGGGTAAAAGGGGTTATGATGGGGACGGCCATCAAGTAAA
The DNA here is from genome assembly GCA_963966055.1 of Lathyrus aphaca. Taxonomy (NCBI): domain Eukaryota; kingdom Viridiplantae; phylum Streptophyta; class Magnoliopsida; order Fabales; family Fabaceae; genus Lathyrus; species Lathyrus aphaca. The sequence continues at coordinate 95,470,203 of OZ014520.1, read as the reverse complement.
GTTGTAAGATTCTCTGGAGAGTAATGAAAAATGATGGGGACGGCCATCAAGTTCATAAAGTAAAGTAACCGACGATGGGGACGGCCATCGGGCTAAAAAGAAAAGGGACCACGACGGGGACGGCCATCGGGTTAAAGAATAAATGAAATAAACAGATGACGAGGTAAGGTCATCAAAGGTGAAGGATGATCACCTAGCAGGGGACGGCTGCTCTGTTGGGGATAAGATGAGGGACGGTCATCTAAGGTGGAGGACGACCACCTGGCAGGGTACGGCTGCCGAAAATATCGCGACATAGGACGAATGCCGGATAAAAGGTCAACGATGGGGACGGCCATCGGACGAGCATGATGAAGGACGATCATCAAGAGGTGGAGGACGACCACCTAGCAGGGGACGACTGCTCTCAAGGTTTATCATGATGTAGGACGAACGCCAGATAACAAGATCAACGATGGGGACGGCCATCAGATAAAATGATGAAGGACGGTCATCAAAAAGGTGAAGGACGATCACCTAGCAGGGGACGGCTGCTAAATATATCACGACATAGGACGAATGTCGGATAAAAAGGTCAACGATGGGGACGGCCATCGGACGAGCATGATGAAGGACGATCATCAAGAGGTGGAGGACGACCACCCAGCAGGGGACGACTGCTCTCAAGGTTTATCATGACGTAGGACGAACGCCAGATAACAAGATCAACGATGGGGACGGCCATCGGATAAAATGATGAAGGACGATCATCAAAAAGGTGAAGGACGATCACCTAGCAGGGGACGGCTGCTAAATATATCACGACATAGGACGAATGTCGGATAAAAAGGTCAACGATGGGGACGGCCATCGGACGAGCATGATGAAGGACGATCATCAAGAGGTGGAGGACGACCACCCAGCAGGGTACGGCTGCTCTCAGGGTTTATCATGACATAGGACGAATGTCAGATAAAAAGAAATTTGCTTTACTGGGGAATAGTAAACACGGACGAGTGTTTACATCCAAGAAATAAAAGGTATAAGTGTTTAGATGTTTGTGTATAGATTAAAGATGCGGACGAGCATCCCTAAAACTATGATACGGACGAGTATCAGGTAGAAACAAATACTGACACGTGTTCAGAGATGATGATACAGACGAGTATCAACTGGTTAACAGAGAACACGGACGAGTGTTGAATCTGAAGGGACTCTTCTGGGGAATAGTAGACACAGACAAGTGTCTATATTCAAGAAGACAAAAGTGTTTGACACTGTGTATGGATTAAAGATGCGGACGAGCATCCTTATGACTATGATACGGACGAGTATCAAGTAGAAACAAACGCTAGACGCATGTTCTGAGATGATGGTACGGACGAGTACCAACGAGTTAACAAAGAACACGGACGAGTGTTGATTCTATGGGGATGATACAGACGAGTATCTGTATAAGTAAAACAACTATGAGTAGTGTATATTTGAGTGTTCAATCTGCTGGAGAGAGTGACACGGACGGGTGCCACAAGGAGATATGTACTGACGTTTGGGAGTGTGAGGCAACTGCTTTAGCTTTAGCCCTCTGTTGGGGAATCTGGGGGGTATTCTTTATGCTGTTGATGGGTTGCTAATATTCACAAGTGTTTGATTCAGACCATGACTCATGATTATGCAATATGTTTGATTTTTTGCCGTAATGCTCCGTATTAAACGGAATGCTACGCTTTGTGGGGTGAATATGATGCGAATGCCATGATTATGCAAAGATACAGATCCGGGATTCGGATCCTGCTGTTGTGAAGATCTCCGGTCGATCTGTTTGAAGTGGACATCCCAGCTGGGGATAAGATCATTGGTAGATCTGATGAGATAATTCTGCTTGGGGAAATGGGTCACTGATAGACCTATTCCCGTAAATGAAGGACCCAGCTGGGGTTTGTAGAAGCTTTCGTCACTCTGTTGTGATCCCTTCATGCGTTGCTCTTCTGGATAGAGGCTGAAACTCTGTGGGGAGATGGTTCCCTGGCTTTTTTGTATTTGGATGAGGAGGAGTAACGGATGGCAACTCAGCTGGGGAGAAACAACAAGTGGCAACTCAGCTGGGGAGAAAGCACTTTGGGTGCTAAAACTGAGTGTTGATTTGCCAACTTGCTGGGATGAAGTTTTCGTGCCCCATGTTGCGCTTTTGAATACCTGCAATCCTGCAAAGGTAGAGGAACGCACAAGTGATCCCGAGGTATCTTTTACTGGATTCCGTCATAGGAGTTAGACACTTCTGAGAGTAAGTATATTCCCTGCAAGCACGTAGTTTTTAGAAGAAAAACATCTGTATTTATGCAATCAGTATTTTAAAGACATCAGACATTCTTTGCAAATAAAAATGTACGAGACATCGTGTGACTGAAAAAATCTGATTTTATTAATTCATGTGCCCTGAGTTGGCAAGATACAATTAAAGAAACATATCCCCTGAAACGAGGAGATTGTTAAAAATTGAGAAACAAAATGTTGGCAATGTTGTCGACGCTTCAAGGAGCTTCTTCTCTTGCTATGACTCGTATGACTTTTGACGTTCTTCTCGTCTTGCTTTCTGAAGAAGGCTGATTCTGACAGAAGCTTGATCCTTTCGAGGTTCACCAAGTTGTAGGCGATACAGACGAATTCAGAATGCAGTTGTTCGCTTATTCCCTCATTTTGCATGGATCGCCCTTTCGGGTTTTCAATCCATCGAGATACCCATTTTTGCCTGAGTTGTCCAATGTGGCTTTTCAACTCAGCGGGTGTACATTTTTGTATTTATTTTCCCTTATTTTTGCCCAAGTCTTTTATTCTGTTTTTGACTCGCCGGGATGCCCTGTTTTTGCCTGGACTTACATTCTGTTTTTATGTCCAGCGGGTTATTTTTTATGCGAAGTATTTTTTAACTGCATCTGAATTCACAGGGGACGGGAAGTCTTCACCATCCATGGTGCTGAGCATCAGTGCTCCACCAAAGAAAACTTTCTTTACTACAAATGGTCCTTCATAGTTCGGAGTCCACTTGCCCCTGTGGTCTGTATGAGGAGGGAGGATTCTCTTCAGCACAAGATCTCCTACTTGGTACTCTCGGTGCCTGACTTTCTGATCGAAGGCTTTCTTCATTCTCTTTTGATACAACTGCCCATGACAGATTGCAGCCAATCTCTTTTCTTCAATCAGACTCAGTTGTTCGTATCGGGACCAGACCCATTCTGCTTCGTTCAGCTTAACATCCATCAGTACCCGTAGGGAGGGTAATTCAACTTCAACTGGTAGGACTGCCTCCATACCATACAACAGCTGATACGGTGTTGCCCCAGTGGATGTTCTGATTGACGTGCGGTACCCATGCAAGGCAAATGGTAGCATCTCATGCCAGTCTTTGTAGGTGACTACCATCTTCTGCACAATCTTCTTGATATTCTTATTAGCTGCCTCAACAGCGCCGTTCATCTTTGGCCTGTAAGGAGAAGAATTGTGGTGTTGGATCTTGAAGTCCCGGCATAGCTCTGCCATCATTTTGTTGTTTAAGTTGGAACCATTATCAGTAATGATTCGCTCGGGAACTCCGTATCGACAGATGATATCTCTCTTCAGAAATCTGGCTACCACTTGCCTTGTGACATTTGCATAGGAAGCTGCTTCAACCCACTTGGTAAAATAGTCAATGGCTACCAAGATGAATCTGTGACCATTTGAAGCAGTCGGCTCGATCTTGCCAATCATATCAATGCCCCACATAGCAAAGGGCCAGGGTGAAGACATCACATTCAAGGGATTGGGAGGCACATGCACCTTATCCGCATAAATCTGGCATTTATGGCATTTTCTGGCATAGGCACAACAGTCTGCATCCATTGTGATCCAGTAATAGCCTGATCTTAGCAACTTCTTGGCCATGGCATGCCCTCCAGCATGGGTACCAAAGGATCCTTCGTGCACCTCGTGCATCAACAAGTCTGCTTCTGTTCTATCAACACATCTGAGGAGTACCATATCAAAGTTTCTCTTGTACAGGGAACCATCAGTGTTCAGGAAGAAACCACCAGCAAGCCTTCTTAAAGTCTTCTTGTCATTGGAAGATGCCCCAGGTGGGTATGTTTGATCCTCCAAGAAGCACTTAATGTCATGGAACCAAGGCTTATCATCTTTGACAACATCTGCTGCGAACACATATGCCGGTCTGTCAAGTCTGGACACTGAAATCTGAGGTACAAAGTTGGCAGCCTGAACTTTGATCATTGACGAAATGGTAGCCAGAGCATCTGCAAACTGATTCTCGTCCCGAGGGATATACTCAAGCTTGACTGTTGTGAAGAAAGTCAATAACCTCCTTGTATAATCCCTGTAAGGTATCAGATGATCCTGGTGTGTGTACCATTTGCCGTTGGTTTGATTAACTACCAGAGCTGAATCTCCGAATACAATCAATCCTCGAGACCCATAATGCAAGCTTCGTATTCAGCTTCGTTATTAGTGCAATTGAAGGTGAGTTTTGCCGAGAAAGGCATGTGAACTCCCTTAGGTGTAATGAGTACTGCACCAACACCACGACCATTCATATTAACAGCCCCATCAAACATCATAGTCCATTCTTCTTCCGGGTCAGGCCCTTCAGTGTGAATAGGCTCTTCATGATCTTTTGCTTTTATGAACATGATATCTTCATCAGGGAAGTCAAATCTCATAGGCTGGTAATCATCAATAGGTTGCTCAGCAAGATATTCAGACAATACACTGCCCTTGATGGCTTTCTGAGATGTGTACTGAATGTCATATTCTGTGAGAATCATTTGCCATCTTGCAACCCGTCCGGTAAGAGCTGGCTTTTCGAAAATGTACTTGACTGGGTCCATTTTGGATATCAATAAAGTAGTGTGGGTCAACATATACTGTCTTAGTCGGCGAGCAGCCCACGCTAAAGCACAGCAAGTTTTCTCGAGCAGTGAATAACGTTGTTCACAGTCGGTAAACTTTTTGCTCAGGTAGTATATTGCATACTCTTTTCGACCAGACTCGTCATGCTGGCCCAGCACACACCCCATTGACTCTTCTAATACTGTCAAGTACATTATCAAAGGTCTTCCTTCAACTGGAGGCATAAGGATTGGTGGTTCTTGCAGGTATTCTTTGATCTTGTCAAAAGCCCTCTGGCAGTCTTCATTCCACCTGACCGTCTGTTCTTTTCTTAACAGCTTGAACAAGGGTTCACAGGTTGCTGTAAGGTGAGATATGAACCTTGAAATGTAGTTCAATCTACCTAGAAACCCTCGAACTTCTTTTTCAGACTTTGGTGCAGGCATTTCTTGAATGGCTTTGACTTTATCAGGGTCAACTTCAATCCCTTTCTCGCTTACAATAAAACCCAGTAGCTTACCAGATCGCACCCCGAATGTACACTTGTTGGGGTTCAATTTCAGTTGGTACTTCCTCAGACGCTTGAATAGCTTCAGCAGATTTACCAGGTGGTCTTCTTCCGTGAGGGACTTGGCAATCATGTCATCCACATAACACTCGATTTCTTTATGGATCATATCGTGGAATAATGTTACCATAGCCCGTTGATATGTTGCACCAGCATTCTTCAATCCGAATGGCATCACCTTGTAACAGAACGTGCCCCAGGGTGTGATGAAAGTTGTCTTCTCCATGTCTTCAGGTGACATCTTGATCTGATTGTATCCTGAAAATCCGTCCATGAAGGAGAATACCGAGAACTGAGCCGTATTGTCAACCAGTACATCAATGTGAGGTAATGGAAAATCATCTTTCGGGCTAGCTCTATTCCGATCCCGGTAGTCAACACACATTCTTACTTTGCCGTCTTTCTTAGGCACAGGTACTATATTAGCAACCCATGGTGGATAGCTAGTTACAGCAAGGAACCCGGTGTCCCACTGCTTTTGTACCTCTTCTTTGATCTTCATTGCCATGTCTGGGCGAGTACGGCGCAGTTTCTGTTTAACCGGCGGGCAATCTTCTCTCAAAGGCAGCTTGTGCATAACAATATCGGTGTCCAACCCTGGCATATCCTGATAAGACCAAGCAAACACATCCACATATTCTTGAAGCAGGTCAATCAGTTGTTTCTTCACTGAGTCTTGTAAGCAGGCCCCGATTTTAACTTCTTTCACATCTTCATCTGTACCAAGATTAATCGTTTCGACTTCCTCCTGATGAGGAGTGATAACCTTCTCCTCTTGCCTTAACAACCTGGCTAGCTCTTCAGGAAGCTCGTAATCTTCTTCAACCTCTTCGTCATCTTGATTGATCGGATTGTCAAAATCATACGAAGTCATAGCCGTGTTGTTGTCGGTGCGGTCTGGAAGGCACTCTCTGCAAGGGTTCAGTTTGTTCATTTTAGTGATTGATTTTAATCTTGTTTAGAAAAGTGAAATAAAGTAGTCATTTTGAAAACATTGCCATTTATTTTTGTACAAAAAGAAAAATGGAAAAACAGTGAGCGGAAAAGAAAAAGACTCATTTGCAAAAGATGTCTGATATTTCATTGATTAATCTTGTTGCACAAAAAATACAGATGGCCCGATTACAAAATGAGTCTTGTCATCTTGGGCAAGATGCAAGACTTGATGCATGCTTAAAATATACAGGAAATAATAATTACTCTGCAGGAGTAACCCTTATAATTTCCTGGGAAGACCAGTTTGAGATACGGCTCCCCGGGATCCTTGGACGTATCCAGCTCTCCAGGTTGCGCTCATCTTCCGACTCATCTTCCAAGTTGTTGACAGCATCAGGGGTGAGCATCCCCCCACTAACAAAACTGGGCTTCTTAGCAGCCTCTGTTTGATCCTGTTGAGTTGGTTTGTAACCCAACCCAAATCTATCTTCTTTCTTCTCCACAGGCAACAGTTTGCCCCAGCCTTGAGCATTCCCCTCCTCAACAACCTTCCTGGCTTGCTGGTAGGATGTCATGGAAGTCCCAAGTACAGCAGATGTTTCATTAATATTCAGGGCCTCAAACCCTTGACTCATCGTTTCGTGGATCTCCCCATCCATCTCAATGTATTTGTATGTAGCCAGGTGGCTGACAAAAATATCTTCCTCCCCACAGATAGTAACGACTTGGCCCTTCCACTCGAATTTTAACTTCTGGTGAATGGTAGACGTAACTGCGCCAGCGGCATGAATCCATGGTCTACCCAACAAACAACTGTAGGCCGGCTGAATGTCCATCACGTAGAAGATCGTTTTGAAAGTTTGTGGGCCAATCGTTATAGGCAACTCAATTTCTCCCAGAACTGATCTCTTAGAACCGTCGAAGGCTCTCACTACCAAGTTACTGGGGCGTAATGCCAATCCTTCATACTCCAGCTTCACAAGGGCTTTCTTAGGTAGGACATTGAGGGATGACCCTATGTCCACTAATACATGAGAAAGAACTGCACCCTTACACTCCAAGGTAATGTGCAAAGCCTTGTTGTGATTGTGGCCCTCCGTTGTCAAATCAGTGTTGGTAAATCCTAGTCCATGACTAGCGTTAACATTTCCAACTACAGCTTCCAACTGATTGACAGTAATCTCCTCCGGCACATAAGCTGCGTGCAAGACTTTTAGTAGTGCGTTCCGATGAGCCTCGGAGCACATTAGCAATGATAAAATGGAGATCTTGGAAGGCGTCTGGTGAAGCTGGTCCACTATCTTGTAATCACTTTTCTTGATGATTCTCATGAATTCATCAACCTCTTGATCAAACGGGGTTTTCAAAGCTTCTTTAGCAATTTGATCTTCTTGCACCATGCTCTTCCCTTTTGCCTTGGAAGCAGCTTCTGCTTCAACAATGGGTCTTGGAATTTGTGGGGCGAAAAGACGTCCGCTTCGAGTGAAGCCTCCGCCTCCCCCCACATTGTCTATTTGTGGTGAAGAAGTTGATGATTCAAAAGTGATTTTCTGTCCTTCGCAGTATAAATCGGAGCCGTAATGCCAAGGGATGGCATTACTGCTTTCGTAAGGTACTGGCCCAGGCACTGTGATAGTGACTGGACTGATGGCAGCTGCAGAAGGGACCATGATAGTATGTGGATCATAGTATATTGTGACTGGTGCTCCGGTAGGAGTGGCATTTTGTGAGTTGTAGGCAGAATCATTTGCAGGATCATAATAAATTGTAACCGTTGAGATACTTTCATTATTTGCTGTTGATGTTGTAGGAGACACTGTTGAATGGATGGGTGTTGCTGTTGTAGGAGATTCTGAATGAAGGGGTGCTGAAATTGTAGAAGGGATGTTTGTTGATATTTGGTCCGTTGAAGTAATAGATGAAGCATTTGTTGATGACACTGAAGAATTGTTTGGAATAATGGTTGCTGCAGTTGTAGAAGACTCGGGAACTGTTGTTAAGGAGATTGCCGAATTGGTAGGTATTGATGTTGTGATTTGAAGCAGGCCACTCTGGATGAGACCATCTATGCCATCTCTCAAGTTATCACACCCATTCACTGAAATGTTGCAATAAGCACACCCTAGCTCACATCCCGGGAACATTTGACATTCAAGGAGTTGAGCTTTAATCTCTACCAAGGGTGTCCGAATCTGACCCACACTGGTTATCAAGTAAGACGGCTTATCCTCTTCAATAGCATTGATTCTGGGTCCTCCGTGGTGTGGCATAGGGTTCTTGTTAACATTTGGTGGTGGTGCAAAGTTTAGAGCTTTGGAATCCACTAGATCCTGCACTTTCATGTGCAAAGCTCTGCACTTCTCTGTACTGTGGCTAGGTGCATTCGAGTGAAAAGCACATCTGGCGCTGGCGTCATAATTTCTGGGCAGACTGGTAGGATCTGGAAGTGCCAATGTCCTTAGCTCAACCAGGTTGAGTTTTAGGAGTTGTGGCAATAATGTGGCATAGGGCATAGGGATCGGATCGATCACCCTATTGGCCTGAGAAGGTCTCTGTTGAAATGGTCTTTGCTGACTGTTGTTGTTGGTGTTGTTGTTGTTATAATTTCTCTGAGGAGGATACTGAGTTTGTTGCTGGTAATTTTGTTGCTGTGGTTGATAAGCTGGTTGTGGATGAATTGGAGCGGGAATGGTGACTGCTGCCACAGACCTATGAACATATTGTGGTCTGCCCCTGTTGGTATGGATAGCATTGGTCTCACCTGCTCTTCTTGGGCCCACAAAAGGCTTTCTTGTGTTGCTGGATGAGCTCGCACCGTTGTCAGAAATCTTACCCATCTTTAATAGGCTCTCAATTCTTTCCCCGGCTATGACCACGTCAGCAAAGCTAGTGGAAGAAAAGGCAGCTAGCCTGTCAATGTATGTCCCTTGGAGGGTGTTCATGAACATATCAGCCATCTCCCTCTCTGACATGGGTGGCTGGACAGCAGCAGCAAGCTGTCTCCACCTCTGGGCGTACTCCCGGAAGCTTTCTCTGGATGACTGTGACATTCCCATCAGGAGGGTCCTGTTGGGAGCCATATCCAAGTTGTACTAGTATTGTCTGATAAAGGCCTCAGCCAGGTCCTTCCAGCACCTGATGGTTGCTCTAGTCAGGTGAGAGTACCATTCCCTTGAAGCTCCTGTTAAGCTATCTTCAAAATAAAACATCCATAGCTTTTCGTCCATGGTATATGCCTTCAGCCTCCCCAGAAAGGATTGTAAATGGGTTCGGGGACAGGAAGTTCCGTTGTACTTCTCAAAGCAAGGAGGTTTAAATTTGTGGGGAATCCTGACCCCGTCCACTAGACCCATGTCCATGACATCAAAACCCAAGGAGTTTTGAGACTCCAAGGATCTTAATTTTTCAGCAATTTCATCTAGCCTTCTGTCATAGGCTTCATCCCCAGCTCCCATCACTGTGAACTGATCTTCCTGGGGGTCTTCTTGCAGCACTCTACCTGTAGTAGCATTCCCTTGAACATTAGCAGGGATGTTAATCTCTGGGTGAAGGTGGGGTCCATAGACTGGAGGATTAACATGAGGTTGAACTCTCTCATTATTGCTTGTCCCAGCAGTCCCTAGATGGGGGTCTTCCTGATTCTGTCTCTCTACCAGTGCTCTTAATCTTTCTTGGCTTTGAGCCATATTATTCATCACCTCCATAAACTGAGTCATCTGATTCCTCATTTCTAGTCTCTCATTGGCCATTTGAGTCCTGACCTCTGTAAGGTCCTGCTGTACCTGGTCCATTTGTATGCCCGGAAGGTTGTTGCGGGTGGGATATCTATGTGGACGGTTGAGTGGAAACACCCGACGTCGAGAAATAGTTCCTGAGATCACAACAGAGTTAGTAACAAAAACCAAACACACCTACAAAACAAACAAAGGTTAGTATGCAATGCAGTATGCTTATTCGTTTCCAAGGTATCCGGCTTGGCACTTGGTTTTGACCTTTCCAGACCCCTGAGGAAGGTGCTTTTGATGTTGCTCGAGAGAAAAAGAAACTCAGATAAAACAAACTAATGAATATATTACAAATGGAGAAACATACATAGCTTGTTCTTTTTTACAATACATGCCCTCTAAGGGGTCAAAAATATAACACAAAAGAAAAGTACATAAGATGAAAGTAACAACAAGCAAAAGTCAGACACCAAGACCAAACTCATCCTCCTGGACTTCCTTCAGAAGTGCTTCAGTCACAGGGTCATCTGGATGCTCTGTGAGATTCTTGATGAGAAGATTCCTGGTGGCAATAGCTGCAGTTAGCTTCTTGTGTCTGCCCTGGTCCTTTGACCTCTTCACACCAGCTCTGAGTTTCAATTCTGAGATCTCCCTCTGGGCTGCTACCAGAGCTTCCTGTTGCTCCTTTGCATTAGCCTCCAACTGCTCAATCTTGTCCTGAGTTCTTTTATCCTCCTGAGTGCGAGCTTCATTGATCCTGACCCACCTAGCTTGGCTCTCCTTCAGATAAAGGTCAGTCCTTGCTCTCTGGAATTGGGCCTCTTTGCAGGCATTCTTCAAAATCTGTTCTCCAGCCCTTGACTTCTTGATATAGTCCTATGACTTCTCAATCCTGGCTAGATGCTCTACCTTTAGCTTTTCTAACCTTTCAATGTCCAGACGACCATCACTCCTCTCCCAGAGGGTTCTCTTCAAGGCTTCAGACAATTTCTCATTCCTCTCTTTGAGTTTTTCAAACTCCTCCAAGCTGACAGTTGCTGGAGGTGGTGCTGTGGAGGGTCCAGGCACATCTTCAAGGGTGAAGGGCATCCCAGAAACTTGAGCCCTGGCATGAGACCACTCATAGTACTGAGCTGAGGCCATATTGTTGCATCTCCCAAGAATGGTTACCCCTTTAGTCTGGACATTGTCCCAAGCCCAGGATGCCTGCCTGACAATAGCCAGATTAGGCTTAATCTCACAATAAAGGGTCTCAGCCAGATCTTGTACTCTAGGAGGGTGGACCAATGCATAGCCCAGTTGTCTTTTGAATAGCAGAGGGTTGTAGTTGATGCAACCCTTCACTCCTATCAGAGGTACATTGGGAAATTGCCCACAACTAGTAATGATGTCTCTGCCTTTGGTGCTCTGAGTGCACCATCTGATGTCATCTGAGGTCAGAGCAACAAGCCTCCTAGCCCAATTTTTCTGCTGGTGAGGGTTCAAGAATGCATCAGTCTTGGGCAGATGTTTGAGCAGCCAAGTTTGGAACAAAGGAGCACAGCATCTCACTAATCTTCCCCTTTGCTTTTCATTCCTTTGGTGAACAGAGTAGTAAAAATCTCCTAGTAAGGTGGGCACTGGGTTCCTCAGGATGAAAAGATGGATTGCATTCTTGCTAATAAACTTAGGCTCGTCTGCAAATAATATAACCCCATATATGCTTAGGGATAATAATGCACAGACTGCCTTCCACTCTCCCAAGGAGGCCTTCAGAATAGCCTGAGAGGTCAAGAAATCCAAGTGGAGACCAGAGATTCCAGCCTTTGCTGTCATATTCTGCCCAATCAGAGCTGGTTCTAGATACAATGCCTTTGCCACCTCTTCATTACTAGGGAAAGCCATCTCAGGGTTGAAGGGGACTCCACCCCTGATAGGTACACCAACCAATGATGAATACTCCTCTAATAAAGGTCCCAACTAAAAATCCTGAAAGGTGAAGCACCTCAGAGGGGGATCATAGAACTGCAGGCAAGTATGAATCAAGCTCCTCTGGGAAGGGTCCAATTCCATAACCACATCAAGTATGTTCCCATAATGTTCTCTGAATAGTGGTATATGGTCTGGAGTAATCAGGGCATGGATCTTCCTGATGCTAGCTAACTCAGGTTCAAAGAAGTGATAGGAGATATTGCTCTTCTTGGGTGCCATGTTGCTGAAGAAAAGCTGAGACAGATGCTGAGAATAACACTGAAGATGGGCCACTGACAGGCTGAGACTGGTGGTGCAGGTGACTGAAGCAGGTAGCTGATGAGGAATAGCTAAAGCAGATACTGGTGAAGATAGGTCTATGCAGATGAAGGGGTCAAAACCAAGCCAAAATACAGTATGGATACCCTAAAAAACAAATAAGCAAATGTAAAATGATGCGATGATGATGTATGCAGATGATATGCAAGGGTTTGTGATCAAGATGGATCTGATTAACTGCTTTGATATAGGTCCATGTATGTTCAAGAAATCCAGATGGAGGTTCATAAGTCCAGTAACCAAGGTGGGGGACTCAAATAAAGAGTCACATGTCCAGGGTTAAAATCACAAGAACTGTTCCAAAATGGAGTACTCTTAATCAAAACAAAGTAACAGGGTATGCTGAGGTCAAGGGTACCTGCAAACCTGTAAACAGCCCAACCCCCTCATAGGTGATGTTCTAAAACAAGGATCCTCAGACTTATATCAGTTATGAGAAGTGTAAACACTTCTAACCCGGAGGTACAGTGTTTACAATAACCATAAAAGATCCTCCTCTAATTCACCTCAGTTTCTGAAGGTCAATACTAAAGGTCATCCAGACTTAGCAGGCTTCCCAGATAGCCCTAGCACTACAGGAAATCTGTAGCACAGAGTTCTCAAGAAGAAACCCATATCTGAACCGTGTTTCATATTCCCGCACCAGACCGAAATGGAATGGGAAAGAACATGAACCACTCTAGCCTAGGTGTCACTCAGGTCCCAGGTATAGGACCTTAACTCTCAGTAGAACCCCACCCACCAAAACAACAAACAGATCCAGCCAGAACAGCATGACATTATGATGTATATAAAGATGTAAAGAAAGCAGTAAACCAACTGTACATGAAGCAATAAATAAAACAAATATAACAAACACAAATAGCTCATAACACCCCAGTAAACACAAATCAAACAAGCGCTAGGAGGAACCCACAAAAAGAACCAGAAGCCCTGGTTACAGTATAAGGGTCCCCAGCAGAGTCGCCAAGCTGTCGCTCCCGATAAATGGGAATGGCCCAGATAAAGGTACAGACGCGAACGGTCGGCGAAGGGAGGATGTAAGAACACACAGGAGTGAACTCACAGGAAATGAAAAGAGTCGCCAGCTAGGCATTTTTATCCCGGAGGAAAGGCAATGCTGCATAAACCTAGAAAAAGATATGGATAAGACGGTTGCGGACCAGAGAGACTGAGAAAGGAGGTTGGTTACAACCTGGGAAGGTATTAGCACCCAGATTGTCCGTCGTACTCGACGGGATCCACGCTTAAAAGATTTGTGTTTTAAAGGGGTAGTGTCAGTGCAATTTGTGTATAAAAGCTGGAAAAGAATGTACAAGTGTCAGTGTAAAAGAAAGTGAGGTGTGATAAATATACAGTGTCAGTGTAAGAACCGGAATAAAATGCTCAAGATCATGAGGCTAAAAGAAAATAATGCTGGAAAGAGGGGGAATATACAGAGACTTTTGTTCGATAACTGTTAAGTTATGCCTACGTATCCTCTCGTGCAATGAGGAAGTCAGAACACCGTAGTTCGACCCAAAGAGACTGAAAGATAAATTGACTTGTGAACTGCTTGCTTGTCTATGCTCAAGTGTATGACCTGTCTGGCTCAGGTGCAAACTGTCTTGCATTAGACGGAAGAAGCAAGTTCTCGTTTGTGAGTGAATGAGGTGAGAAAAGAATCCCGAAGGAGACGATTATTGTTTGCTTTTGTGTTTTCAATCTTTTATTGATTTTTTTGGAGTTTGTCATAGATTAATGAGCTTAAGCCTAAACCAATGGGTTAGTAAACTCATCACATCTTCCCTCTGATTAGGGGGTAATGAGAATACCTTAAGTGTGAAGTCAGCTTCTCACACTTAATCACCTTTGATGCAGGATTAAGATCATTAACCTACTTGTGATTATTTAGATGTTTTTGTTGTTTTTGTTTAGTGTTGAGTAATGAGATTAAGCCATAATCAGGGATTAAACAAACTCATTACACCATCCTAATAGAAGGATAATAGATGAGAGTGTTTAAGCTGAGGAATGCTCCTCAACTTAATCCATGATTAGGGATTAAACTCATGACAAAACAAGCCTTTGGTTAAGTGGATTTTATTTAATGATAAGATGATGAAGTGATTTTTAGGGTTTGTAAGACAACTTGAGGAGGACTTGTCCATTAACACTAGGGTTAGTCCTTCTTAACCAATTAAGGAAGAATTAGAACCCTAATGCAAGGCCCAAGTTACAAGTGTGATGTCTTGATGATTATTAAATGAATTGATTAAGGGAGTTAAACACATTAAGGGTTTGACACTTAGGATTAAAGTTATACACTCCATCCTAATAGAAGGATGCAGGCATAAGCTTAATCACAAAGCCTTAAAGCCTTTAGGGTTTAATCCCTGATTATGAGGTGAGAAGAGAAGACTCAATGAGACACAAAGGTAAAACTAAGTGGGGAGACTAATCAGAACCCTAATCATTGTCATGCTTGGTTGTTCCTAAGGTTTGTGAGGTTTAAGAAGGAAATCTTCAAAGGAACCACCAGGAAGCAGATGAAAGGAGCAAAGAGAAGCAAAGCAACTTGCTTCATTTAAGAAGACAAGTCACTTGAAGAAAGAAAGTAAGATGAAGAAGAAAGGGCAAGCTCAATCTCAAACACATAACAAAATGCAGCAAGGATGCATAAGGGAGATGAAAATAAATTGTGAGAAGTGAAGGCAAATTCACTTCTCAAAGTTGCTTACCACCTGAAAAGTTAGTGAAAGAAATGCAATGCAATGCAACATGAGATGAAATGGCATGATGCAAATCAAAACCAGAAGCAAATATGAGATGATAAGGATGCTATGAGATGATGCAAACATGAAACAAAGCATGGGGATGATCATACAAACTTATGGATGCAAATGAAGCAAGTTTAGAACCATGATCATTCATGAAAAGTTATGAAGTGCAAATGACATACAACATGGCAAATGCAAGATGCAATGATCAAACATGCTTCTAACATGTCTTAAGATGTCTAATGAGTCAAATGGATGCACAAAATGCTATGGCAAGTCAAGGTATGCAAGCAAATGCAAAATGAATGCAAAAGGAAGCCCAAATTAGGGTTTATGATCAATGCATCAAACAAAAACCAAAACCAGAAGCAAACATCAAGATAAAAAATTGAAAATGCATTCAAAGGAACCCTAAACCTATACTAACTCACTGCCCAAAGGAGGGGTTCTAACTCTTAACCTAATTAGGGTTATGAATTTCCTAAGATTTCTAGGGTTTTTGGGTACCTTGTCAAGAAAAAAGTCAAACAAATTGAAAATGGAAGATCAAATCATGCCAATTTAATCCCACAAACTACATGATATGAAAAACACAATGCAAAAAGAATCAAAGTCCAACTCTCAATGGTTAGGCAGAAATGATTTTTTGAAGTTTGGATCAAAATAATGCTTTGAAAATGAATTAATTCCATGGAAAATTGTCAAAATGCATCAAGATCAAAAAAAGAAATTTGGTTTTAGGGTTGGACAATGTTTCTAAATGGTTTTAAATGTTTCATGAATTTTTTGGTGATTTTTAAATACCTAAAAGTATTTTTAATTAATTAATTCTCATTAATTAATTAAAAATAAACTTTTAAATGATTTAAAAATAATTTTTAATGCAAAAAATAAAAATAAAAATGTTTTTGGTTTCTGAAAATTAATAAAAGTTTATACAAAAATTTTCAGAATTTTTAAAAAGGTTTTGCTATTTTAAATTAAATGGAGAAAACAAATGAAATAAAATGTAAATTAAAATGAATTTAAACTGAAAAAAGAAAAGTATGCGCATCTAAGGGCCCAGATTCAAACATACGCGCGCGGGAGTGGACTTGGCGCCACATCCAAAGGCTGAGATTCAAAATTCGCTAATTAAATGATTAAACCCTAATCCTGCCCTAATCACTTTCAGGCGACCGGAACACTGTTCCGGTCGTCTTCTCCGGCTAGCTCATTTCTCTATCTCTCTCTACACGCAATGAAATCATGTCAAACTCTCCAGATCAACTAAACTAACATCCCTAAACAACAATCCAGCAACAAAATCCATTTATTTCAACTCAAAATCAAGATACGAATCAAACATCAAAAACTGCAGAAATTTCAGAAACACCATACAAGCTCATTTCTCAATCTTTTTCAAAAGTAAAAGGCTCAGTGAACTCAGGGAAGCATGCTTTATCATTTAGAAACAAGAAATAAAGGTTCTGCAAAAATGAAATTCCATGGCTACCTGAATCGAAGCTTTCAACCCAAGAGCTTCTGGACCAGTTTCTTGCTTGCAATCAACTCCCCTGGACCTCCTGAGAAGCTTTCAAGGCTTGATTGAAGTTTGTGATGGCTGGTTTGAGAAATGGCTGAAGTTCTGCTCAATGAGGGACAGAAATCGTATTTTTGATTCAATGGCTTTCAGGCTGTTTTAAGGGTTGGTTTGTGTTCAGTGAAGCATGGTGAGATTGTTTGTGAAGTTGGTTTGTATGTTTGTGGCTTGTGCTGAGAGTTTCGAAGGCTTTTGCACAAGAGGTGGAAAATGAGAATGCTGTCTTTGAGAGTGCTTCAGGCTTGTGTTTTGTATGCTTTGGCTTGCTTTTGATTTGCATAAGCTATAGTGATTGGTCAGAAGAAGTGATGTGTGCTTTATTGATTGGTATGGCTCAAGTTGCCAAAATGTCAAAGTTGTGTAAGAGAGGTATGGGCTACTTTCTAGCCAAGGACAAAAGGTGTGTCCTGCGCAGCATGATGTGGGGAGAACCCTAGGATGGATCAGCAAGCCAGCAAGCAAGTGGGTTGTGTCTTATGATGAGTTTTGCAACTTGCCTTGCTTTTGATTCTTATGAGATATCTTGCTCCATAAGCCACAAAAATGAGAAATTTCTTGGTGCAATCTGACTTCTAGGACTTGTATGATCATGTTGTGAAGTTTAGAAGTCCATTTGATAACTTAATTTTCCTTGAGAAGTGAATTTGCAACTTTGCCTCTTTGGTAGAAACTTTGAATTTTTGTGATTTTTGCCAACTTTGGCAAGCCATAACTTTTGATCCAAAATGAATTAGGTCATGTTTTTGTACTTTTTGAAAAGGGAATGATCCATTCTACAACTTTCATGACCAAAGTTTTTCCATTTGAAGCATTTTTGAATCAAAAAGTAAAGGTTGAAAAAGTTTCCTAAAATGGCAATTTCATTAAAAGTCAAACTTTCCCAAAAAGTCAACTCTGCAAAAGACTTGAAATTCTTCAATTTTGTGAACTTCCAACACCTTATATGATCAAATAAAGATCATACACAATCAAAATGATGAAGAACACCCTTTGGTTGAGTCATTGGGGGCCTCAGATGCCCTGATTTTACACTGACTTGCTTGAAAAGTCAACCCTTGATCAGATGACTTCCCCATGGAATTTCTTCATGAAAATTGATATGAATACTCCCCATACCATATAGAGACCAATAGAAACAAGAATGACCAAAAAAATTGGAGTTATGGCCTCTGAAACCAAAACCCTAATTCTAGGTCAACTGTGTAGTCAAGCCTGGCTCTGCTTCCATACCATTCTCAGTTCTTGTGATTTCTTGACATCCTTTACTTTTGAGAGGATGTAATATGATGTTTGAACATACATGGACCCCTTTGAAGTGATTTATGGCCTTTGGAGTGGCTCAAGAAGCTCTTGGATTGCTCAGATCACAAACCCTAGGTGCAGATGACTTTGAACTAATGCAATGAATCAAAGATGTGATATGAGATGCTATGATTGAGTTTATGCATATGAAATGATCACAAGCCATGGTGTGAATGGGTGAGGGCAAATTTGGGGTGTTTACAGAGTTCTCTAAACTTCTGGGTATACCTGTTCTTGATCAGAAACCATTCACAGGCTTGGAAAAAGAGCCTAAACCTGAGGTTATTGCTGCAACTCTACATCTGAAGAAGTCTGACATTGTTCTGGAAACGAGAAGCGGAGTCAAGGGTATTCTTGCTAAGGTGTTGATAGAAAAGGCTCAAATGTTCTTGAAAGCTATGAGTCATGATGCTTTTGAGGAGATCTTAGCCTTGCTGATTTATGGCTTAGTGTTGTTCCCCAATCCAGATCAGTTCATAGATGTTCATGCCATCAACATATTCCGGAGTCATAATCCAGTGCCTACATTGCTTGGGGACATACTACATTCTCTTCATACTCGTACTACGAAAGCCCGAGGAACTCTGATGTGCTGCATACCTTTGCTATCTAGGTGGTTTATTTCTCACCTTCCTCGCTCAGTGATGAAGAACGAGCAAGGGTTCAGGTGGTCCAAAAGGATCATGTCACTCTCGCATTCAGATATCCATTGGTGCTCCAGATCTATGAATAATGTCACTATCATTGACCGTTGTGGGGAGTTTCCTAATGTGCCACTTCTAGGCATAAGAGGAGGCATTACCTACAACCCTTCTCTAGCTTTACGACAGTTTGGTTACGCTCGGAGCGATGGTCCACATGACATGTTGATTCAGGGCATTGTGTTTGATTACGACAACGATCATCAAGGTTACCGTCAGAGATTCATACAAGCATGGGGAAAAGTAAACAGGGTTGACAGCAAGACACTGGAACCTAAGTACACTATTCCTATGGAGGCCTATCTCAGATGGGTGCGATCTCGTGCTCAGACTCTCATGATGCCATATCCTGCTATCCTGCCAGTTACCATGGAACCTGTTGCTGAAGGAGACACTGCTTATACCATCCTTCACCCAGACATGCCTACTGACATGGAAGACTTGCAGAGATCCTGGATCCAGTTGAAGGAGCAAAGGGACACTTTTGAGGCTCATTACAAAGCAAGCCAAGAAAGAATCCTGGAACTAACAAAGCAACTTCACGAGGAACGGAATCTCAACTCAGACCTCAACACAAAGAGGAAACGTCCATGGGAGACTTAAAACCCCATCTCTTGTATTTATTGCATTTCATTTTCTGTAAGCCCAAGAGGCAAAACAAGTTTATTACTAATAAAGTTTACCTTCTTGTTTGTCTTAGCAAATTTAAATCCTGCGGTCCTTGAAAACATTGCATACGCATTAAAACATCATATCATTACATCACAGGTTTATTTGTGCACGGGTTTCTCATCTTCTCGTTGTTTATTCAGCAATGGCTCTTGAACAAACAGTTAAGGATCTCCAGGCACAAAATGCACAGTTCCAAGAGCTGATCCTGAACCTGTCCAAGGGGCAGGATGAATTGAAGACGCTGCTGGCCAAGAAGACTAAGAAGACCAGGAGGTCAGGGGGCCTGATCAGCATGGGAAGAAGGTTCAGAGGTCCTGTCAAGACCAAAGAACAGATTGAAGATTATGAGTCTGAAGAATCTGAGAAAGAGGTAGGCAGTCTCCACCACACTATGGGGGACTCTGATTCTGAGGCTAATTACTACCATGAGCCTAATGAAGACAAATTCAAGATGCTGGTGGATAGAATGGATGCTATGGAGTTGCAGAAGTCTTCAGGGTTGGATTTTGAAGACTTGAGTCTGATATCTGGGGTAGTCATACCCATTGGTTTCAAAGTTCCTGCCTTTGTTGTTTATGATGGGGTCTCTTGTCCCAAGCTGCATCTGAGATCTTATGTCAGAAGAATCCAACCTCACACTGCTGATAAGAAGTTGTGGATCCATTTTTTCCAAGAGAGCTTATCTGGAGCTCAATTGGAGTGGTATTATCAATTGGAGAGTGTCAACATCAGGGACTGGAATGATCTTGCTGAAACCTTCTATAAGCAGTATCAATACAATGCTGATTTAGCCCCCACTCGCATGCAGCTGCAAGGCATGTCCATGGGTGCCAAAGAAAGTTTCAAGGAGTATGCTCAGAAGTGGAGAGATTTAGTTGGAAGAGTACAACCCCCTTTAACTGACAGGGAATTGGTTGATATGTTCATGTGTACGCTGAATGGTCCTTTTTACAGTCATCTCATTGGAAGCTTATCATTTGGCTTCACTGAGTTAATAATGACAGGAGAGCGCATGGAAAATGGTATAAAGAGTGGCAAGATTCAAGTGGGTACTTCTTCATCAGGTGCTGCAAAGAAGCCTCCCAATGGGAAGAAAGAATCCAATGCTGTTTATGGTCAACCTGATCATAACAGAAGGCATCAGTCTGTGAGTGCAGTCCATATTTCCAATCCAACTACTACAACACCAGAACAGCCACAGGGCAACCAACAGAGGGCTAGAAGGCAGTTCACAAAGATCAACATGTCAATGGCACAGGCACTGCAACACTTGTTGAAAGCTGAACTTATTACTCTGAAAGAGGCTCCTCAAAATCCTAATGTTACCTCTCCCAGGTACAATCCCAATGCACGATGTGCATATCATTCAAACTGTCAGGGTCATGATACTAATAACTGCTGGGTCTTGAAGAACAAAATTCAAGATATGATTGAGGCTGGAGAAATTGAGTTTGACCCTCCGGGTACTCCAAATGTGATTACTGCTCCAATGCCAAATCATGAGAAGACTGTCAATGCCATTGATGAAGATTCCCATATCTCCTCAGTTGCAGAGTTGACTACACCATTGTCTATTATCAAGAAGAAGTTAGTGCAAGCTGGGTTCTTTCCAGGTTGTCGAGAAGATTGTGTCTATTGTGAGTATAATTCAGATAGCTGTTGGAGGTTGAAGGACGGGATTCAACGCCTCATGAATAATTACACCATAGTATTCGAGAGGACACCACCTTCTGTGGAGAGTATGGTGGATCATATTACTAAGAAGACTGAAGAGGTTGACATGGTTGATAGAGCGCCAGTAAGGATCACTTCTAAGGGACCTGTTAAAATCACTCATAAGGGTCCAATTAAGATCACTGCTGAAGGCCCTGTGAAAATAGTTGCTGAAGCTAGAGTGGCTCCTCTGGTCATTACCACTCCTGGTCCTATTCCGTATACATCTGATAAAGCTGTGCCTTGGCATTATGGGTCTGATGTTTATATCCACGGTGTTAAGCAGGAAACCTTAGCTGATATGCCTGTTGATGTTGATAATATTGCTGGGTCTAGTAAGATCACACGTAGCGGAAGAGTTTTCTCTCCTCCAGTTACTTCCAAGAATGCAGTTACTCCTGCTACCACCTCCACCACTGATGCTCGGGGCAAAGGTCCTGTTATTGAGCCTATACCTGCTGATGTGCCAGCTGCTGATGATCTCTCTAAACAGATGGATGAAGTATTGAAAATCATTCGCAAGAGTGATTATGACATTGTTGATCAGTTGGGGCATACTCCCTCCAAGATTTCCATGCTGTCTTTGTTGTTATGTTCTGAAGCTCATGCAAAAGCTCTGATCAAGTTTCTGAAGACTGCTCATGTACCCAATGTAATTTCTGTTGACCAGTTTGAGAATTGTGTTGCCCACTTGACCTACGATAATGGGTTAGGTTTCTCTGATGCTGATTTGACCCCTGCCAAGAGGGATCATAACAGGGCTCTGCATATCTCAATTGAATGCAGGGGCACTACCCTGTCACATGTATTGATAGACAATGGTTCCTCTCTGAATGTGTTTCCCAAAGAAGTCCTGAATAAGCTGAGTCCTGAAGATGCTGTGCTGAAGCCCAGTAATATAGTGGTGAAGGCTTTTGATGGTTCTAGAAGAGTGGTGCATGGAGAAATTGATCTTCCAATCAAAGTTGGTTCTCAGGTTTTCAATGCCACATTTTATGTGATGGATATTCGTCCTTCGTACTCTTGTTTGCTTGGTCGTCCTTGGATCCATGGGGCAGGTGCCGTAACCTCTACATTACATCAGAAGCTGAAATATCCGGTGGGAGGAAAGGTTGTTACTGTCTATGGAGAGGAAGAATATTTTGTCAGCTATGTGAATACTTTCAAGTATCTGGAAAAGGAAGGTGAATATGTTGAAACTCCGTGTCAGACATTTGAAGTGGTCCCTTGGATTGTTAATGATTATGTAGCTCCTCCGGTTGCCAAGAAAGTTCCTGTGGTCACCAGAGTACCTCCAACAATGGAAATGGCCTCCCTCAAAGATGCTAGAGCTGTAGTGGATGAAGGTGGTTGTACTATTTGGGGTCAGCTTCCTGATATCCCTTACAAGTCTGACAAGTTTGGTTTGGGTTTCACTGCAGAGTCCCAGAAGGCTGTTCGTCGTGCTCGTGCTATTCGTATCACCAATCAAGGGGTTATGAAAGATCAGATCAATGCTGTGGGAGACTATGATGAAGACTACAACTTGGATGCTTGGATTTTTCCTACTGTGGGTGCTGGACTCAATAATTGGAAAGCTGAAGATGTTATCCCTATCTCCTTTAGTCAGGAGTAAATACTATTACTGTGTTGTTACTTTTTAAAGTTTGTAATTTCTTGAACAATTAAAACTTTCAAGCCTTGTGCCTTACCCGGGGCACAATGGTGTGCTTGTTACGGGCTGTCATTTCATTTGCATACTTCATTCAATAAAATCAGTGGACGTTTCGTTTTAGTAAATATTGTGTTCCTTGTCTTTCTTTTATTTTATTTTTGCTTTATCAGCTATGTGTTCTTACACACACCCACATCACTAAAATGCAGATCCTCATCCACTCTGGATCCTGTTGATAACAGTTCTACTATTGCCAATTATAATTTCGAGAATCCGATCTATCAAACTGAAGACGGAAATGAGGACGATTGTGAAGTACCTGTAGAGCTTGCTAGGTTGTTACAACAAGAAGAGAAAGCTATACAGCCACATGAAGAGCCAGTCGAAGTTGTGAATCTGGGAACTGAAGAAAACAGGAAAGAAGTCAAGATAGGGGCTGAATTAGAGGATAGTGTCAAGAACAGGTTGATTCAGATGTTACGTGACTATGTGGAGATCTTTGCTTGGTCTTATGAAGATATGCCAGGGTTGGATACAGACATTGTGGTTCACCGTTTACCAGTAAAAGAAGATTGTCGTCCAAAGAAGCAGAAGGTTCGTCGTATGCGTCCTGAAATGTCAGAGAAGATCAAAGCAGAGGTAATGAAATAGTTCAATGCAGGGTTCTTAGTTGTAACTTCTTATCCTCAGTGGATTGCAAATGTGGTACCAGTTCCTAAGAAAGATGGTAAGGTGCGTATGTGTGTGGACTACAGAGATTTGAACAAGGCCAGCCCCAAAGATGACTTTCCACTTCCTCATATTGATGTTCTGGTAGACAACACTGCTCAGCATAAGGTATTCTCTTTTATGGATGGTTTCTCTGGTTATAATCAGATCAAGATGGCACCTGAAGATATGGAGAAGACAACCTTTGTTACACAGTGGGGCACTTTTTGCTATAAGGTGATGCCATTTGGTTTGAAGAATGCAGGGGCAACATATCAGCGTGCTATGGTGGCTTTGTTTCATGATATGATTCATCATGAGATAGAGGTATATGTGGATGATATGATAGCCAGGTCCCAGAATGAAGAGCAACATCTTGATCATTTGCATAAATTGTTTGAGAGGTTGAAGAAATACAAGTTGAGATTGAACCCAAACAAGTGTACTTTTGGAGTTAGGTCTGGAAAGCTCCTGGGTTTCATAGTCAGTGGAAAAGGTATTGAAGTAGATCCCGCAAAAGTGAAAGCTATACGAGAGATGCCAGCTCCCCGTACTGAGAAGGAGGTTAGAGGTTTCTTGGGACGATTGAATTACATTGCAAGATTTATCTCCCAATTAACTGCCATCTGTGAGCCAATCTTCAAGTTGTTGAAGAAAGATCAGGTGATGGAATGGAATGATGAGTGCCAGATTGCCTTTGATGAAATCAAGAGATACCTGCTAGAACCACCAATTTTGATGCCACCAGTTGATGGAAGACCCTTGATTATGTACTTAACAGTGTTAGACAACTCAATGGGGTGTGTCTTGGGGCAACATGACGAGTCTGGTCGAAAAGAGCAGGCAATATACTACCTTAGCAAAAAGTTTACCGACTGTGAAACAAGATACTCACTGCTCGAGAAAACTTGTTGCGCTTTGGCATGGGCTACTCGCCGACTAAGACAGTATATGTTGACCCATACTACCTCGTTGATTTCGAAGATGGATCCAATCAAGTACATATTTGAGAAACCTGCTCTCTCCGGAAGAATTGCAAGATGGCAAATGATCTTGACAGAATATGACATACAATATACTACTCAGAAGGCCATTAAAGGAAGTGTTGTAGCTGATCATTTGGCTCATCAAGCAGTGGATGATTACCAGTCAATGAGTTTTGAGTTCCCTGATGAAGATATTATGATTATTACCAAAGAACCTGGACAATATGACGGACCTGAACAAGGATCCCGATGGACTATGGTTTTTGATGGTGCCTCTAATACACTTGGTAATGGTGTTGGTGTTGTGATTAGTTCCCCTGAAGGTTGTCATACCCCGATTACTGCCAGACTTTGTTTCTATTGTACCAATAACATGGCTGAGTATGAAGCATGTATCCTGGGTATTAAAGCTGCTATTGATATGAAGATTCAGTTCCTTGATGTGTATGGAGATTCAGCCCTGGTAGTAAGTCAGATTAAAGGAGATTGGGATACCAAGCATGATAACCTCATTCCTTACAGAGAGCATGTGTTTTCTTTGATCCCACATTTTAAAGAGATTACCTTTGGACATATTCCACGGAGAGAGAATCAGTTGGCAGATGCCTTGGCCACCATGGCATCCATGTTTGAGATCAGCTGGGATGATGAAGCTCCCAAGATTACTATTGATAGATTTGAGAAGCCTGCATACTGCAATGAGATTGACACTGAAGGGGCAGAGGAGAAGCCTTGGTTCTATGAAGTGAAAAGATATCTTGAAGCTCAGGAGTTCCCTGAAGGGGCATCTGTCAAAGATAGGAAATTTCTGAGAAGGTTTTCTGCTAAGTTCTTTTTGAGTAATGGGATTCTGTACAAGCGCAATCATGATTCAACTATGCTCCGTTGTGTGGATAAGAAGGAAGCTACAGAAATTATGGAAGATATGCATGATGGGATCCTTGGCACTCATTCTAGTGGTCATACCATGGCAAAGAAGATATTGAGAGCAGGTTACTATTGGTCTACCATGGAAGCTGACTGCTATCAACACTCCAGAACATGTCATAAATGTCAAATCTATGCTGATAAAGTACACATACCTCCATCACCATTGAATGTGTTGACTGCTCCTTGGCCTTTTGCCATGTGGGGCATTGATATGATTGGTGAGATCAAACCTACTGCTTCTAATGGACATTGTTTCATCCTGGTTGCTATTGATTACTTCACGAAGTGGGTAGAGGCAGCTTCATTTGCATCTGTTACCAAGAATGTTGTGGCTAGATTCATTAAGAATAATCTCATATGTAGGTATGGCATCCCTGAAAGGATTATTACCGACAATGGCTCTAATCTGAACAACACTATGATTACTGATCTCTGCACGCAGTTCAAGATTAAGCATCACAACTCTTCTCCGTATCGTCCAAAGATGAATGGGGCAGTTGAAGCTGCTAATAAGAATATTAAGAAAATTGTACAGAAGATGACTATTACTTACAAAGATTGGCATGAGATGTTACCATTTGCTCTTCATGGTTATCGTACCACAATACGTACTTCAACGGGGGCAACCCCATTCTCCTTAGTCTATGGTATTGAAGCAGTTCTGCCCATTGAAGTTCAGATTCCCTCCTTAAGAATTATGAAGGATGCAGGCTTGGATGAAGATGAGTGGATTCAGACTCGACTGGACCAGATAAATTTGATTGATGAGAAGAGGTTAGCAGCAGTTTGTCATGGCCAGATGTACCAGAAACGAATGATCAAAGCTTTTAATAAGAAGGTTAAGCCAAAGGTATATCAGGCCGGTGACTTGGTAATCAAGCGTATCATATTACCACAGGGTGATCCTAGGGGCAAGTGGACTCCTACATATGAAGGACCATTTGTAGTCAAGACAGTGTTTTCAGGAGGTGCTATGATACTCACTACAATGGATGGTGAAGATTTCCCACAGCCTGTAAACGCAGACATAGTTAAAAAATACTACGCATGAAAAGAGACCCGCTAGGTTGACAGGCCTAGGCAAAAATAAGGGCATCCCGGCAAACCAAAAGGGTTTGGGCAAAAATTAGGGATATATATAAAAACATGTACACCCGGCAAGTCGAAAACCTGAAAAGGCGGCTTGGGCAAAAAAGGGTATCCCGGTGGATTGAAAACCTAAAAGGGCAATCCAGGCAAAAGTTAGGGATTAAAGTGTATGACTATGTCTCGTTTGGATCACCCATGAAACTGCAACCAGTTGTGTTACTCAAGCTCGAACAGATAAAGCTCAATCCAATCGTTTTCGTCTCAACAGCAGAAGATGAGATACTTGAAGATAATGGCAATAGTAGAATTGAAACTCAATAGGATTATTTCACACATAGCTGATTCTCCTTGTTTTGTAAAATTTTATGACAAAATCCTCTTACTAGGGTTTATGTCTCCTTGTACAAACTTACCCATGTATGGGTCACTCTTTGATATAAATAAAATTCCATTTTTTGAATCCAGATTTACTTTTACCCTATTTACGTAAGCGAAACGTCCATTGGTTGTGTTTGAATGTATTATGCTTTTGAATATGATTGATGTTTACCAAAAATGCATGTATGCTTAATATGATTGATGTTTACCAGAAATGCATGAAAATGCAGTAATAGTATTTACTAAGGACGAACGAGGGAAGGATTTCAACGAAGCTTCGCCGGTTCATCTCTACAAAACAGTTACAAAACCTCAGTAGGACAAATCCATCTTCATAAAGTCACATCTCCCCTGGAATTTATATCCATCTCTTTTATCCTCATACGGATATTCGGGAATTTACTTTCCAATAGGAGTACGACGAACGAAGACGGGATGTTATGTATACCCTACTATTAAACGAAGACGGGAGGTTATTTATACCTTGTTATCCCCAGCAAACGGGAGGTTATATATACCTTGCCATCCCCAGCAGACAAGAGGTCATGTATACCTTATTATCAGACAAGACAGGAACAAGTTCCTCATATTCTTCAGCAACAAACCGGGATTTATTTTCCCTGGCCAGCAGTTATTATACAAAGATATCCAGACGCTTCAGGCAACATCATGTCATACATACATCATACCATACCATACATATACATAGATACATAATACATTACCTAAGTGCATCATATTATACATGCATACATAATGCATAAACTAATACTACCATATAGAATACTACCTTGATTTCAGGTTAATTCTCCAGCAAACAGACTTCATCAACAACTTGTGACTATCAGGACTGCTTTATCCTCCTGAAAGTTATCATTTCCTCAGGACTGCTTTATCCTCCTGAAAGCTTCTTATACCTCAGGACTGCTTTATCCTCCTGAAAGCTTCTTATACCTCAGGACTGCTTTATCCTCCTGAAAGCTTCTTATACATCAGGACTGCTTTATCCTCCTGAAAACATATCATCACCTCAGGATTGCTTTATCCTCCTGAAAGCTTAATCCCTCAGGACTGCTTTATCCTCCTGAAAGCATATTATTACCTCAGGACGTTGTTATCCTCCTGAAAGCATATTATCTCCTCGGGACGTTGTTTATCTTCCTGAAAGCTATCATCATTTACTCAGGACTGCTTTATCCTCCTGAAAACATATTACTTACTCAGGACTGCTTTATCCTCCTGAAAGCTTCTTATACATCAGGACTGCTTTATCCTCCTGAAAACATATCATCACCTCAGGATTGCTTTATCCTCCTGAAAGCTTAATCCCTCAGGACTGCTTTATCCTCCTGAAAGCATATTATTACCTCAGGACGTTGTTATCCTCCTGAAAGCATATTATCTCCTCGGGACGTTGTTTATCTTCCTGAAAGCTATCATCATTTACTCAGGACTGCTTTATCCTCCTGAAAACATATTACTTACTCAGGACTGCTTTATCCTCCTGAAAACATATTACTATCTCAGGATTGCTTTATCCTCCTGAAAGTACATTATACCTCAGAACGTTGTTTATCTTTCTGAAAGCATATCATTCCCTCAGGATTGCTTTATCCTCCTGAAAGCTTACTCCCTCAGGACTGCTTTATCCTCCTGAAAGCATATTACTATCTCGGGACGTTGTTTACCTTCATGAAAGTTATCATTATATCTTCATATTTTGGACTGCTTTATCCTCCAAGAAATGTATCTGAAGAACTTTTCTCCAAGTGGCATCTTTAAGCCCACTCAAGCATATTCAACTAATCATCTGTATCACTCTACGCACTGGTGAGTGCAAATTTTTGGGCTTTTTTGTTCAATCCCCTTCAACCTTCCAGGTTACGACTGACAAATATACCAATCTAACCCCTCAGGTTTCAGAAAATTGAACAGGGGCAGCTGTTGCACCCCAAAATTTGCCCTCACAAATACAAAACTTTGTGTGCTAAGAAGGTTCACAAGGTTCACAAGATTCACAATGCTTACAAGACCTTTCATGAGGTTCATGAAGTCTACAAGTCACTTTATGAGGTTCACAAGGTTCACAAGATTCACAATGTTTACAAGACCTTTCATGAGGTTCATGAAGTCTACAAGTCACTTTATGAGGTTCACAAGGTTCACAAGGTTCACAAGACCTCCCATGAGGTTCACAAGGTTCACAAGACATTTTATGATGGTTCACAAGGTTCACAAAGTTCACAATTGGTCAGAAGAGTTGACAATTCCCTCATACAATGCACCTCCTAAGCAGTGCATCCAAAACTAGGGTTTTGACCTTAATCAGGCTAAATGGATTTCCAAGACTTCAAGTGAGCTCCATAGAATCTTATATGTGTGTAAGAACCCCCATGACAAGTTTCAAGACTTTTCTCAAAAGTTTGCTCAGTCAGATGATCAGATAAGTCAAAATCAGTCAAAGCAGTTAAAAAGTCAAACTGAGGTCAACTGTGGTCAAACCAAAGTCAAACTTCATGATTTTTTGCCAACATCAAGTATATGAAGTAAAATTCATCATTTGATCAAGGGTTGATCATGATTCATCAAGGAGATTTCAGATCATCAAGAATCAGGAGTTTCTAAATTAGGGTTTCCTCAGTAAAAGTCAACTGAACTTTGACCATCCATAACTTTCACATGCTTCATCACCAAGTATCCATCCAAAGCTCATTTTAAAGGAAATTGAATTCTATACAACTTTGTGTCTCACAAGCCAAGCCCAAAAATGCTTCATTTGGAAGGTATGAGCTAAGACATTATAGGTCCTTTTGAAAGTCAACAAAAAGTCAACAACTTCAAAAGGGCATAACTTGAGAATGGTAAATGATATGGACATGAAACCAGTGGGGTTGGTTAGAGGACTCTTCAAGATTTCCAAAATGTCCAAGAACAACCTCATAGCATTAAAATTGAAGGATGTGTGCCCTTGCAAAGTTGGGAAATTTTTGGTTGGTTTATGAAGAAAATGGAGGTCTAAAACCAATTTCTTCCAAATGGGCTTGCCAAATGATGACCCAATCCATACTATAACTTCATGCACGACCCAAGTAATCAAAAATAAGATTTTTTATTATTTTATTTTTATTTATTTTGATTTAACTCATTTAAAATCATTTTAAATTAAAATAAAATATAAAAATCAAAGATTTAAATATGATTAAGCTTCTAGAAAATCATAAATATGTCTTGGATCAAATTGATATGGGAGTTATGATGATTGTCTTAAAATAGCAAGTGTTTATACAAAAATGTTTGACTTTTAAAGGCTTATCATTTTGAATCTTTTTAGATCAAATCTTCCACACAATGACCTGATTTTTTAACCTAAATTCATCACTCTATAAGTATAGAAGAGAACCCTAACACAAGGACAATTTGGCAGCCTCCAAGAGTAAGTTCCACAAATCAAAAAAACCATCCAAAAACTCAAATTCAGTTTCAATCTTCCAGGGCATTTGAAGGTAATTTGAGAACATAGACATGATCATTAGACATCATTGAGTGGAAACCAATGCTTGGTTGCATCCAAAACCATCCACATAGCATAACCCGAAGCATTCTTGGTCATGAATAATTTTTTTTCGATTGCACTAATTCAATGCATTTTAATGAATTTTGTTTGTCTAATCTTGTTTGTGATGTTGTGTAGAACGTTTCTGGGCAAAGAAATCAAAGAAATCATGATTAACCCGTGAGATGCCATGTTAGGGTTTTGAGCTTGAAATTGGGGTTCTTCGATTTAGCCCATATAAATACCTTCTAAGGACATAAATAACATGAATGAACTGTATTGATCATGTTGGCATGATCAATTTGGCAAAATTGTATGTGCATCATGTATTATGAATTTCGTAGGTTTTTTAAATGCAGGAAAAATCGCAGGTAAGTTCGTAGCAATTTTCGCAGCAAATTCAAATATCCAGAGGTTGAAGATGAAGACCCTGCGCGCGTTTCTGGAATTTGAATTTCATTTTAATATTTTATGTTTTGTTTTCTGTTTAATTTCACAAGCGTACAGCTTGTCCCAGTGGTGAAGCCAGCGTGTGTATTGTTAAAGGGCAGGGGTTCGAATCCTGGCTGCAGCGTTTTTCTTATTTGTTTCCTTTTAATTGTTAAACTTAAAATATAATGATTGGTAATGCCTATATTATCAGATGCGCTCACCCAGCAGGAATGGTAATGTGTTTGTGTATTGCTTGCAAGGTCCTGGGTTCGATTCCCCCCAGGCCTTTTGTTTTCTTTCTATTTTTTTTTTTTGATTTTTCAGGATATGGAATAAAACCAATTCAACCCTCCTTTGTACTGCCTACGCGCATGATGGCCTGGTGGTGTGTGTTTGTGGTCTGGGTATGGGCAAGCAGGCTGTCCTGGGTTCAATTCCCAGCCAGGTAAGTTCCAATTTTTTTTTATTTTGTTTAATTTGTTTTATTAATTATATTAATGTTAAATAACCTATAAATAAATTATATTTTCTAAATACCATTAAAACACTTTTCTTCATATTCTTAAAATATCATAATTTATTTTTTTATTATTTATATTTATTTCATATTTATGTATATATGTATAATTATCATATTTTTGTAAATAAATTGTTTTATTTTGTAAATTAAATACAAAACCCTAATTGTATTATAAATCCTAATGTATTTTTCTAAACAATTAAAAAAAACCCTAATTTCTTTTTTCTTCTATTTTTTGTTTAATATTATTATTAATCTAATTTTTATTAAATACCTTAATTGTTTATAATTTAGAATTTTGTACATAAACATGTTTAAAAATTAAAATGCTTAATTTATATTTTATAATATGTAAATATTCTACAATTGTTTATACTTTAATTTTACATGAAAATAATTTCTATTTGGTGTTTAAAATTGCTAATTTAATTATGTTCATAATTAATTTTATAATTTATACTTAACTTAAAATTTTAT
Source organism: Lathyrus aphaca (assembly GCA_963966055.1). Classification (NCBI taxonomy): domain Eukaryota; kingdom Viridiplantae; phylum Streptophyta; class Magnoliopsida; order Fabales; family Fabaceae; genus Lathyrus; species Lathyrus aphaca. The sequence goes on along the minus strand of OZ014520.1, from coordinate 95,438,372 downwards.
AATAATTGTTCATATTTTTCTATTAACCATTAAAATTTTGTTTATTATAATCTTTTTGTTTATTATTATTATTAACCATGTTTATTACTAACCCCATTTATTTTTTATTTTTTTTAATTATTATTTATTATTTCTACTAACCTAATTATAATTGCTTATTTATTTTGCTTATTGCTTATTTATTTATTTTGCTATTATTTTAAATTGCTTTTATTATTATTTTTGTAACTGTTCCTTGATGTAATATTTTTTTAAATGTTTAAATTATTTTTATGTCATGGTTAGTAAAAATAGGGAGTGTAAACATGTATGTTATATAAAATTAATTTAGATCATTTAAATTTAAAGATAAATATTAAAATTGTACACTCACACACGTAAGTCGATCTTTGATCGCCATCTCACTTCCTTAGGGATACTTCTCATGTTGCCTAAAATAAAAGGACAAGTAGGGTGTATAAAGCAAAAGTCCCTTAAAAGAAAAGTCATCTAGTCCCTTAATAATCAAAGATTAAGTCCCTTAAATGGTTGCCTTCATAATGATCTTGTCCCTTTCGAATAATGATGACATTCCCTCCAAAAATGCTTAATACACCCCACAGTTGCCTATATTAAACAGATGACCCTTCACTTGTCCCACACATCCAAGGTAATGACTACCTATTCCTTAATAATAGGGATAGTCTTACCATTTAAAGGATTCAAGAACAGAAAGACTTAAACTTTAGGGTAGGTTTCTCATAGTTACTTGCTCACTATTCAAAAACTTTTCAAACACTTCACAATTTCAAACAATTTTCAAACACAAGTTTTTTACGCATCCGTACATGGATCATTATCAAACTCTTATGAAAATTTCTATTCACACACTTCACATTCTCAAAAAAACAATTCAAAGTGAGCTAAGTAACTAAGAGCCCATGGTTAACCATGGATGTAAAGGGTGCTAATACCTTCCCTTTACATAACCTACCCCCCGGACCCAAACATCTTTCAAAAAGGTCTTTCCTGTTCTTTTATGCCTTTCCTTTGGATAAAATAAAAGTCGGTGGCGACTCTTGCTATCCGCAACATAACTAAAGTCAGTTCTCCCACCGTGTTACAGAACGTGCTACAAACTTTTGGCTCTTCACGACCTCTTTGGTGTGTGAATGAAAGTATGTTGCTGATCCTTCTTGAATGATGGATTGAATCTCTTGAAGATTGAATGCCAACAGATTAACTGAACCGACTACCCTGCTCCAGGTTTGAAATTAAGGGTTTTTGCGTTTTTGAAAAAAAAACTCCTACTTCTAGGCTCGAAGGGGTTAGCAAGGGATCATCATCCTTATTTCACAGGTGTTTGGGAATTTGAAACAATGCCTGTACATCATTGGCAGGTGTAAACACCCCAAATTTACCCTCACCCATTCACACCATGGCTTGTGATCTCTTCATATGCATAAACTCAATCATAGCATCTCATACCACATTTTTGATTCACTGCATTGGTTCAAAGTCATCTACATCTAGGGTTTGTGATCTGAGCAATCCAAGAGCTTCTTGAGCCACTCCAAAGGTCATTAATCACTTCAAAGGGGTCCATGTATGTTCAAGCATCATATTACATCCCCTCAAAGTCAAGAATGTCAAAGAGTCACAAGAACTGAGAAAGGCATGGAAGCAGAGCCAGGTTTAACTGCACAGATGACCTAGAATTAGGGTTTTGGTTTCAAAGGCCATAACTCCAAATTTTTTGGTCATTCTTGTTTCTATTGGTCTCTATATGGTATAAGGATCATGCATATCAATTTTCATGAAGAAATTCAATGGGGAAGTCATCTGATCAAGAGTTGACTTTTTGAGCAAGTCAGTGCAAAATCAGGGCATCTGAGGCCCCCAATGACCCAACCAAAGGGTTTTCTTCATCATTTTGATTGTGTATGGTCTTTATTTGATCATAGAAGATGTTGGAAGTTCACAAAATTGAAGAATCTCAAGTCATTTGCAAAGTTGACTTTTTGGGAAAGTTGATTTATAATGAAAATTGCCATTTTGGGAAACTTTTTCAACCCTTGCTTTTTGATTCAAAAAGGCTTCAAATGGAAAAACTTTGGTCATGAAAGTTGTAGAATGGATCATTCCCTTTTCAAAAAGTACAAGAACATGACCTAATTCATTTTGGATCAAAAGTTATGGCTTGTCAAAGTTGGCTAAAATCACATAATTTGAAGTTTTCTACCAAAGAGGCATTTTGCAAAAAGGCATGATCAAGTGTTCTAAAGGCCTCAAATGTGTACAATTTCTTCACAACATGATCACATGACCTCTAAAATTCAGAATGGGCCAAAGAACTTTGCATTTTCATGCCTTGAACTTCATGAATTCACAAAGGGGCCAAACCTTGTGAAAATTGCAAAACATGTCACAAACCTTGATCAACTTGCTGAATCATCTCATAAACAATTCCATGGTTCTCCCTAAACTCAGCTGAGCCAAAGCAAGCCAAAAAGCAAGTTGTACCATTGCCCATACCTCAAGTACAAATCAAGTTGACATTTTGGCCAAAGACCCATACCAATCACAATAGGCCAGCACTCACTCTCTGACCTATCACACTTGTTTATACAAATCAAAAGCAAGCCATTTGACATAAGACACAAGCCTGAAAGCTCCAAGAAGACAACATTCTCATTTTTCACCCTATTTGCAATTTCATTCGAAATACTCAGCACAACCATCAAACACACAAAAAAACTTCACAAAACATCTCAACACATCCTCCTGATCATTTCCTTGTCCTCACTTTGCCCTGAAACCTCACATAAACCAAACACGATTTCTCACCTCTCCTGAACAGAACTTGAACAAGCTCCCAAACCAGCCAAAAGAAATCCTTTCCAAGCATCAAGACTACATCAGGAGCTCAAGAGGAGTGGTTTGCACAAAGAGAGGAGGCCTGAAAGTCCAGAACTGAGAAAGCTCAAGCTCAGGTACCTCCTTGAAACATTTTTCCAGAACTCTTATTTTTTGTTTCTAAATGATAAAGCATGCTCTCCTGATCATACTGAACTTTGTATTTTTGAAAATGGTGGAGAGATGAGTATTTACTGAGCTTATGAAATTTCTACCATTTTTGATGTTTTCTTCGAATCTTGATTTTGGGTGAAAAGAAATGAAGTTTGGGAGTGGATTTGATCTTAGGGGAGTGAGAGGAGTGAATCTGGAGCTTTAGAGCTCCAGAAAGTACCTAGGGAAGAAGTTGGCAACTTTCAGGTGAGGGTCTGGCCGGAGAAGATGACCGGAAGTCTTCTCCGGCCACCTGAAAGTGATTAGTGTCTTAAATGCGTTTAGGGCTCAATTTGAATATGGACCCTTGATTCAGTGGACTTTCGTTGACCCGCGCGCGTTTTGATGGCCTGGATTGCTTCATTAAAACCCTAATCCACGTCATTAGTTAATTAATCAGGATTTTATATTAATCTGGCCAGTTTGAATGAGAGCCGTAGGATAGCGCGCCAGTCTTTCCCTCCATTCCCAGTTTGAATCTCAGCCTCAGGATGCACTGACTTTCTCTCTATTTGTTTTTTTTATTTCATTTTATTTCATTTGTTTTGTACATTTATTTAAAAATAGTAAAAATCATTGAAAAATTCTGAAAATTTTTATTCAAGCTTTTATTAATTTTCAGAAACCAAAAACATTTTTATTTTTATTTTTTGCATTAAAAAATATTTTTAAATCATTTAAAAGTTTATTTTTAATTAATTAATGAGAATTAATTAATTAAAAATACTTTTAGGTATTTAAAAATCATAAAAAAATTCATGAAACATTTAAAATCATTTAGAAACATTTTCCAACTCTCAAACCAAATTTCTTTTTTGATCTTGATGTCTTTTGACAATTTTCCATGGAATTAATTTTATTTCAAGGCATTATTTTGATCCAATCTTCAAAAATTCATTTCTGCCTAGCCTTTAAGAGTTGGGCAATGATTCTTCTTGCATTGCATCTTGTATAGCATGTAGTTTGTTGGATTTAATTGGCATGAATTGATCTTGCATTTCCATTTTGTTTGACATTTTTCTTGACAAGGTACCTTAAAACCCTAGCAATCTTAAGAAATTCATAACCCTCATTAGGTTAAGAGTTGGATCCCCTCCTTTGGGCAGTGAGTTTGTATAGGTTTAGGGTTCCTTTGAATGCATTTTCAATTTTTTATCATGATGTTTGCTTCTGGTTTTGATTTTTGTTTTGTGTATTGATCATAAACCCTAATTTGGGCTTTCATTTGCATCCATATTCCATTTGCTTGCATACTATGACTTGCCATGATATTTTGTGCATCCATTTGATTCATAACACATCTTAGGACATGTTAGAATCATGTTTGATCATTGCATCTTGCATTTGCCATGTTATATGTCCATTACATCTCATAACTTTTCATGTATGTCCATGTTCCCAAGCATGCTTCTTTTGCATCCATATGTTTGTAAGATCATTCTCATGCCTTGCCTCATGTTTGCATCATCTCTTAGCATCATCAACATCATACTCATGCTTCTGGTTTTGGTTTGCATCATGCCATTTCATTTCATTTTGCATTGCATTGCATTCCTTTCACTAACTTTTCAGGTGGTAAGTTGCTTTGAGAAGTGAATTTGCCTTCACTTCTCACAATCTCTTTTCATCTCTCTTATGCATCATTGTTGCATTTTATCTTGTGTTTGGATTGAGCTTGCTCATTCTTGTTCATCTCTTACTTTCTTTCTTCAAGTGACTTGTCTTCTTAAATGAAGCAAGTTACTTTGCTTCTCTTTGCTCCTTTCATCTGCTTCCTGGTGGTTTCTCTGAAGATCTTTCTTGCAAACCTCATAAACCTTAGGAACAACCAAGAATGACAATAATTAGGGTTTTGATTAGTCCCCCACTTATCTTTTGCCTTTGTGTCTCATTTAGTCTTCTCTTCTCACCTCATAATCAGGGACTAAACCCTAAAGGCTTTAAGGCTTTGTGATTAAGCTTATGCCTGCATCCTTCTATTAGGATGGAGTGTATAACTTTAATCCTAAGTGTTAAACCCTTAATGTGTTTAAATCCTTTAATCAACTCACTTAATAATCATCAAGACATCAAGCTTGTAACTTGGGCCTTGCATTAGGGTTCTAATTCTTCCTTAATTGGTTAAGAAGGACTAACCCTAGTGTTAATGGACAAGTCCCCCTCAAGTTGTCTTACAAATCATAAAACTCACTTCATCATCTTATCATTAATTAAAATCCATTTAATAAAGGCTTTGTTATGTCATGAAGTTAATCCCTAATCATGGATTAAGTTGAGGAGTCTTCCTCAGCTTAAACATTCTCATCTATTATCCTTCTATTAGGATGGTGTAATGAGTCTGTTTAATTCTTGATTATGGCTTAATATCATTACTCAACACTAAACAAAAACAACAAAAACATCTAAATAAACACAAGTAGGTTAATGATCTTAATCCTACATCATGGTGATTAAGTGTGAGAAGCTGACTTCACACTTAAGGTATTCTCATTACCCCTAATCAGAGGGAAGATGTGATGAGTTTACTAAATCCATTGGTTTAGGCTTAAGCTCATTAGCTTATGACAAACTTTCAAAAGCAATAAAAGACTGAAAACTCAAAAACAAACAATAATCGTCTCCTTCGGGATTCTTTTCTCATCTCATTCACTCACAAATGAGAACTAGCTTCTTCCGTCTAAGGCAAGACAGTTTGCACCTGAGCCAGACAGGTCATACACTTGAGCATAGATAAGTAAGCAGTTCACAAGTCAATCTTTCTTTCAGTCTCTTTGGGTCGAACTATGGTGTTCTGACTTCCTCATTGCACGAGAGGATACGTAGGCATGACTTAACAGTTATCGAACAAAAGTCTCTGTATATCCCCCCTCTTTCTAGCATCATTTTTCTTAGCCTCATGGTCATGAGCATTTCATTCTTGTTCTTACACTGACACTATACATATCACACTTCACTTCTTTTACACTGACCCCTGTACATCCTTTTCCAGCTTTGATACACAAATTGCACTGACACTACCCCTTTAAAATACAAATCTTTTAAGCGTGGATCCCGTCGAGTACGACGGACAATCTGGGTGCTAATACCTTCCCAGGTTGTAACCAACCCCCTTTCTCAGTCTCTCTGGTTCGCAACCGTCTTATCCATATCTTTTCCTAGGTTTATGCAGCATTACCTTTCCTCCGGAATAAAAATGCCTAGCTGGCGACTCTTTCTTTCTCATGAGTTCACTCCTGTGTGTTCTCATATCCCTTTCACCGACCGTTCGCGTCTGTACCCCTTTCTGACACCGGGTGTCATTTTGGTGGGAGCGACAGCTTGGCGACTTTGCTGGGGACTCCTCATATTGTAACCAGGGCTTCTGGTTCTTTTTGTGGGTTCCTCCTAGCGCTTGTTTGATTTGTGTTTACTGGGGTGTTATGTGTTATTTGTGTTTGTATATTTGCTTTATTTACTACTTTATGTACAGTTATTTATTGCTTTCTTTTACAACTTTATATACATCATACTGTCATACTGTTTTGGCTGGATCTGGTTTTGTTGCTTTGGTGGGTGGGTGTTCTATTGAGAGTTAAGGTCCTATACCTGGGACCTGAGTGACACCTAGGCTAGAGTGGTTCATGTTCTTTCCCATTCCATTTCGGTCTGGTGCGGGAATATGAAACACGGTTCAGATGTGGGTTTCTTCTTGAGAACTCTGTGCTACAGATCTCCTGTAGTGCTAAGGCTATCGGGGAAGCCTGCTAAGTCTGGATGACCTTTATTGTGACCTTCAGAAACTAAGGTGAATTAGAGGAGGATCTTTTATGGTTATTGTAAACACTGTACCTCCGGGTTAGAAGTGTTTACACTTCTCATAACTGATCCAAGTCTGAGGATACTTGTTCTAGAACATCACCTGTGAGGGGGTTGGGTTGTTTACAGGTTTGCAGGTACCCTTGACCTCAGCATACCCTGTTACTTGTTTGATTAAGAGTACTCCACTTTGGACAGTTCTTGTGATTTTAACCCTGGACATGTGACTCTTTATTTGAGTCCCCCACCTTGGTTACTGGACTTTTGAACCTCCATCTGGACTTCTTAGACATACATGGACTTATATCAAGGCAGTTAATCAGATCCAGCTTGATCACAAACCCTTGCATATCATTCGCATACATCATCATTGCATCATTTAACATTTGCTTATTTGTTTTTCAGGGTATCCACATCATATTTGGTTTGGTTTTGACCCCTTCACCTGCATAGACCTATCTTCATCAGTATCTGCTTCAGCTATCTTCATCAGCTACCTGCTTCAGTCACCTGCATCACCAGTATCAGCCTATCAGTGGCTCATCTTCTAGTATCAGTCATCATCATCAGTATCTGTCTCAGCTCTTCATCAGCAGACATGGCACCCAAGAAAAGCAACATCTCATATCATTTCTTTGAGCCTGAGCTGACTGGCATCAGGAAGGTCCAGGCCCTTATCACTCCAGACCATATACCATTATTCAGAGAACATCATGGAGGCATCCTTGACATGGTTATGGATTTGGACCCTTCTCAGAGGAGCTTGATTCACACTTGCCTACAGTTCTATGATCCTCCTTTGAGATGCTTCACCTTCCAGAATTTTCAGTTGGGACCCTTGTTGGAAGAGTATTCATCACTAATTGGTGTACCTGTCAGGGGTGGTGTCCCCTTCAACCCTGAGATGGCTTTTCCCAGTAATGAAGAAGTGGCAAAAGCACTGTATCTGGAACACATACTGATTGAGCAGAACATGACAGCAAAGGCTGGAATCTCTGGTCTACACTTGGATTTCTTGACTTCTCAGGCTACCCTGAAGGCCTCCCTGGGAGAATGGAAGGCAGTCTGTGCATTGTTAGCCCTCAGTATATATGGGGTTATACTTTTTGCAGATGAGCCTAAGTTTATTAGCAAGAATGCCATTCATCTTTTCATTCTGAGGAACCCAGTGCCCACCTTACTGGGAGATTTCTACTACTCTGTTCACCAAAGGAATGAAAAGCAAAGAGGAAGGTTGGTGAGATGCTGTGCTCCCCTGTTCCATACCTGGCTACTCAAACACTTGCCCAAGACTGATGCCTTCTTGAATCCTCACCAACAGAAGAATTGGGCTAGGAGACTTGTTGCTTTGACCTCAGATGACATCAGGTGGTGCACCCAGAGCACCAAGGGCAGGGACATCATTACTAGTTGTGGGCAGTTCCCCAATGTACCTCTGATAGGAGTGAAGGGTTGCATCAACTACAACCCTTTGCTATTCAAAAGACAGTTGGGCTATGCTCTGGTTCACCCTCCAAGAGTACAAGACTTGGCTGAAACCCTTTATTGTGAGATTAAGCCTAATCTAGTTGTTGTCAGGCAAGCATCCTGGGCTTGGGACAATATCCAGACCAAAGGGGTAACCATTCTTGGGAGATGCAACAATGCGGCCTCAACACAGTATTATGAGTGGTCTCATGCAAGGGCTCAACTTTCTGGGATGCCCTTCACCATTGAGGATGCACCTGGACCATCCACAACACCACCTCCAGCCACTGTCGGCCTGGAAGAGTTTGAGAAGCTGAAAGAAAGGAATGAGAATCTGGCTGAAGCCCTGAAGAGAACCCTCTGGGAGAGGAGTGATGGTCGTCTGGACATTGAGAGGTTAGAAAAGCTTAAGGTGGAGCATCTAGCCAGGATTGAAAAGTCAGAGGACTACATCAAAAAGTCAAGGGCAGGGGAACAGATTTTGAAGAATGCCTGTAAAGAGGCTCAGTTCCAGAAGGCTAGGACTGATCTCTATCTGAAAGAAAGCCAAGCTAGGTGGGTCAGGATCACTGAAGCTCGCACTCAGGAGGATAAGAGAACTCAGGACAGGATTGAGCAGTTGGAGGCTAATGCAAAGGAGCAACAGGAAGCCCTACTAGCAGCCCAGAAGGAGATCTCAGAATTGAAGCTTAGGGCTGGTGTGAAGAGGTCAAAGGACCAAAGCAGGCACAGGAAGCTAACCACTGCTATCACCACCAGGAACCTTCTTATCAGGAACCTCACAGAGCATCCAGCTGATCCCGTAACTGAAGCACTTCTGAAGGAGGTCAAGGAGGATGAGTTTGGTCTTGGTGTTTGACTTTTGCTTATTGTTGCTTTCATTACATGTACTTTACTTTTATGTTGTATTTTTGACCCCTCCGAGGGCATATGTTGTAAAAAACAAACTATGTATTGATTCACCATTTGTAATATATTCATTAGTTTGTTTTATCTGAGTTCTTCTTCTATCAAGCAACATCAAAGCATCTTCCTCAGGGGTCTGGAAAGGTCAAAACCAAATGCCAAGCCGGATACCTCGGAGACAAATAAGCATACTGCATTGCATACTAACTTTTGTCCTGTTTTGTAGGTTTTTTGTTGTGTTGTTTGTTACTAAATCTGTTGTGGTTCAGGAACTATTGCTCGCCGTCGGGTGTTCCCACTCAATCGTCCGCACAGATATCCCACTCGCAACAACCTTCCGGGTATACAAATGGACCAAGTACAGCAGGACCTTACAGAAGTCAGGACTCAAATGGCCAATGAGAGGCTAGAAATGAGAAACCAGATGACCCAGTTCATGGAGGTGATGAATGGCCTGGCTCAAAGCCAAGAAAGATTAAGGGAATTAGTAGAAAGGCAGACCCAAGAAGACCCCCACCTAGGGACTGGAGGAACAAGCAACAATGAGAGGGTACAACCTCATGTCAATCCACCAGTGTATGGGCCCCATCTTCATCCAGAGATCAACATCCCTGCTAATGTACAAGGGAATACTACTGCGGCCAGAGTATTACAAGAAGACCCCCAAGAAGATCAATTCACTGTGATGGGAGCTGGGGATGAAGCCTATGACAGAAGGCTAGATGAAATTGCTGAGAAATTGAGATCTCTGGAGTCTCAAAATTCCCTGGGCTTTGATGTCATGGACATGGGTTTAGTGGACGGGGTGAGGATTCCCCACAAGTTTAAACCCCCGTGCTTCGAGAAGTACAACGGAACTTCCTGTCCACGAACCCATTTACAATCCTTTCTGGGGAGGCTGAAGGCATACACCATGGATGAGAAAATATGGATGTTTTACTTTGAAGACAGTTTGACAGGGGCTTCAAGGGAATGGTACTCACATTTGACTAGAGCAACCATCAGATGCTGGAAGGACCTGGCTGAGGCCTTCATCAGACAATACCAGTACAACTTGGACATGGCTCCTAACAGGACCCTCCTGATGGGAATGTCTCAATCATCCAGGGAAAGCTTCCGGGAATACGCCCAGAGGTGGAGACAGCTTGCTGCTGCTGTCCAACCACCCATGTCGGAAAGGGAAATGGCCGACATGTTTATGAACACCCTTCAAGGGACATATATTGACAGGCTAGCTGCCTTTTCTTCCACCAGCTTCGCTGACGTAGTCATAGCTGGAGAAAGAATTGAAAGCCTATTGAAGATGGGCAAGATTTCTGACAATGGTGCAAGCTCGTCCAGCAACCCCAGAAAACCTTTTGTGGGGCCTAGAAGAACAGGTGAGACTAATGCTATTCATGCCAACAGGGGCAGACCTCAATATGTTCATAGGTCAGTGGCAGCTGTCACTATTCCCGCTCCAATTCCTCAGCAACTCGCGTATCAACGACAGCAACAACCCCATTACCATCAACAAGTTCAATATCCGCCTCAGAGAAACTACAACAACACCAGCAACAACAATCAACAAAGACCTTTTCAGCAGAGACCATCTCAGGCCAATAGGGTGATTGATCCAATCCCTATGCCTTATGCCGCTTTATTGCCACAACTCCTGAAGCTCAACTTGGTTGAGTTAAGGACGTTGGCACCACCAGATCCTTCCAGTCTGCCCAGAAATTACGACGCCAACGCCAGATGTGCTTTTCACTCCAATGCACCTGGCCACAGTACAGAGAAATGCAGGGCCTTACAAATGAAGGTACAGGACCTAGTGGATTCCAAAGCCCTCAATTTTGCACCCCCGCCAAATGTCAACAAGAACCCCATGCCCAACCACGGAGGACCAAGGAACAATGCTATTGAGGAAGATAAGCCGTCTTTCTTAATAACCAGTGTTGGGCAGATCCGGACACCCCTGGTAGAGATTAAAGCTCAACTCCTAGAATGCCAGATATTCCCCGGGTGTGAGCTCGGGTGCGGTTATTGCAACATTTCGATAAATGGGTGTGATAACTTGAGAAGCGGTATAGATGGTCTTATCCAGAGTGGCATACTCCAAATCACAACATCAACACCTTCAAATCCGACAATCTCTCCAACAACAATTCCTGAGTCTCCTACAACTGCAACAACAATCGTTCCAAACAATTCTTCAAATTCATCAACAAATGCTTCATCTATCACTTCAACAAACCAGATATCAACAAACACTCCTTCTACAACATCAGCACCCCTTCATTCAGAATCTTCTACAACGCCAACAGACATCTCGGCAGTCACCATCTATTATGATTCGTCCTATGTTCCACCTAACAACAATTTTCAACAAAAAGCAGTGGTATCTCCTGCCAGGTCACCAGTAACCATCTACTATGACCCGCACACTATTTCAACACCCTCCTCTGCTGCAGTCAGTCCGGTTACCATCACGGTGCCTGGACCAATTCCGTATGAAAGCAATAATGCCATCCCTTGGCATTATGGCTCTGACCTTTACTGCAATGGGGAGAGAATCACTCTTGACTCTTCAACCTCTTCTCCACAGATTGATAATGTCGGGGGAGGCGGAGGCTTCACCAGAAGCAGACGCCTTTTTGCCTCGCAAACACAAAGACCTAATGCTGAAGCAGAAGCTGCTGCCAAAGCAAAGGGAAAGAGTGTAATATCTGAAGAGCCCATTCTCAAGGAAACTCAGAAGACATCTTTTGAACAAGATGTAGAAGAGTTCATGAGAATTATAAAGAGGAGTGATTACAAAGTGGTGGATCAGCTTCACCAAACTCCCTCAAAGATCTCCATTCTATCCCTGCTGATGTGTTCCGAAGCTCACCGGAATGCATTACTAAAAGTATTGCACGCAGCATATGTGCCAGAGGAGATCACTGTTAATCAGCTGGAGACCGTGGTAGCAAATGTCAATACCAGCCATGGATTGGGTTTTACCAATGCTGATTTAACAACTGAGGGGTGTAACCACAACAAGGCTTTACACATCACTCTTGAATGCAAGGGTGCTGTTCTATCACACGTACTGGTAGACACTGGGTCTTCACTCAATGTTTTACCAAAGAAAGCCCTGGTGAAGCTGGAATATGATGGCTTGGCATTGCGCCCAAGTAATCTGGTGGTAAGAGCATTTGACGGCTCTAAGAGATCAGTGCTAGGAGAGATTGATCTGCCTGTGATGATTGGCCCACAAACTTTTAAAATTATCTTCTATGTGATGGACATTCAGCCGGCCTACAGTTGTTTGTTGGGTAGACCTTGGATCCATGCCGCTGGCGCAGTTACGTCTACCCTTCACCAGAAGTTAAAATTCGAGTGGGAGGGCCAGATCATCACCATCTGTGGTGAAGAAGATATCTTTGTTAGCCATCTGGCTACATACAAATACATTGAGATGGATGGGGAGATCCATGAAACCATGAGCCAGGGATTTGAAGCCCTGAACATTAATGAAGCATCTGCTGTACTTGGGACTTCCATGACATCTTATCAGCAAGCCAGGAAGGTTGTTGAAGAGGGGACTGCCCAAGGCTGGGGCAAGTTGATGCCCGTTGAGAAGAAAGAGGACAGATTTGGGTTGGGTTACAGACCAACTCAACAAGATCAACCAGAGGCTGCTAAGAAGCCCAGTTTTGTCAGTGGGGGGATGCTCACCCCTGATGCAGTAAACAACTTGGAAGATGAGTCGGAAGATGAACGCAACCTGGAGAGCTGGATACGTCCAAGGATCCCGGGGAGCCGTATCTCAAACTGGTCTTCCCAGGAAATTATAAGGGTTACTCCTGCAGAGTAATTATTATTTCCTGTATATTTTAAGCATGCATCAAGTCTTGCATCTTGCCCAAGATGACAAGACTCATTTTGTAATCGGGCCATCTTGTAATTTTGTGCAAATAGATCAATCAATGAATATCGGACGTCTTTTGCAAATGAGTCTTTTTCTTTTCCGCTCACTGTTTTTCATTTTTCTTTTTGTACAAAAATAAAATGGCAATGTTTTCCAAAATGGCAAAACTTCATTTCACTTTTTTTCTAAAAAACAAGATTAAAATCAATCACTAAAATGAACAATCTAAACCCTTGCAGAGAGTGCCTTTCAGACTGCACCGACAACAACACTGCTATGACATCGTATGACTTTGACAATCCAATCAATCAAGCTGATGAAGGGGTTGAAGAAGATTTTGAGCTTCCTGAAGAGCTAGCCAGGTTGTTAAGACAAGAGGAGAAGGTTATCACTCCTCATCAGGAGGAGATTGAAACGGTTAATCTTGGTTCGGAAGAAGACGTGAAAGAGGTTAAGATCGGGGCCTGCCTACAAGACTCAGTAAAAGAACAACTGATTGATATGCTTCGGGAGTATGTGGATGTGTTCGCTTGGTCTTATCAAGACATGCCAGGGTTGGACACCGATATTGTCATGCACAAGCTGCCTTTGAAAGAGGACTGCCCGCCGGTTAAACAGAAGCTGCGCCGTACTCGCCCAGATATGGCAATGAAGATAAAGGAAGAGGTGCAAAAGCAGTGGGACGTCGGGTTCCTTGCTGTGACTAGTTATCCGCCGTGGGTTGCTAATATTGTACCTGTGCCTAAGAAAGACGGCAAAGTGAGGATGTGTGTTGACTACCGGGATCTGAACAGAGCCAGCCCGAAAGATGATTTTCCATTATCTCACATTGATGTACTGGTTGACAATACGGCTCAGTTCTCGGTGTTCTCATTCATGGATGGATTTTCAGGATACAACCAGATCAAGATGTCACCTGAAGACATGGAGAAGACAACTTTCATCACGCCCTGGGGCACGTTCTGTTATAAGGTGATGCCATTCGGACTGAAGAATGCTGGTGCAACCTATCAACGAGCTATGGTGACATTATTCCACGACATGATCCACAAAGAAATTGAATGTTATGTGGATGACATGATTGCCAAGTCCCTCACAGAAGAAGACCACCTGGTAAATCTGTTGAAGCTATTCAGGCGTCTGAGGAAGTACCAACTGAAATTGAACCCTAACAAGTGCACATTCGGGGTGCGATCTGGTAAGCTGCTGGGCTTTATTGTAAGCGAGAAAGGGATTGAAGTTGACCCTGATAAAGTCAAAGCCATTCAAGAAATGCCTGCACCGAAGACAGAAAAAGAAGTTCGAGGGTTTCTAGGTAGATTGAACTACATTTCAAGGTTCATATCTCACCTTACAGCAACTTGTGAACCTTTGTTCAAGCTGTTAAGAAAAGAACAGACGGTCAGGTGGAATGAAGACTGCTAGAGGGCTTTTGACAAAATCAAGGAGTACTTGCAAGAACCTCCAATCCTAATGCCTCCAGTTGAAGGAAGACCTCTAATAATGTACTTGACAGTATTAGAAGAGTCAATGGGGTGTGTGTTGGGCCAGCATGACGAGTCTGGTCGAAAAGAGTATGCAATTTACTACCTAAGCAAAAAGTTTACCGACTGTGAACAACGTTATTCACTGCTCGAGAAAACTTGTTGTGCTTTAGCGTGGGCTGCTCGCCGACTAAGGCAGTATATGTTGACCCACACTACTTTATTGATCTCCAAGATGGACCCAGTTAAGTACATTTTTGAGAAGCCAACACTTACCAGACGGGTTGCAAGATGGCAAATGATCCTCACAGAATATGACATCCAGTACACATCTCAAAAAGCCATCAAGGGCAGTGTATTGTCTGATTATCTTACTGAGCAACCCATTGATGATTACCAGCCTATGAGATTTGACTTCCCTGATGAAGACATCATGTTCATAAAAGCAAAAGATCATGAAGAGCCTATTCACACTGAAGGGCCTGACCCGGAGGAAGAATGGACTATGATGTTTGATGGGGCTGTTAATATGAATGGTCGTGGTGTTGGTGCAGTACTCATTACACCTAAGGGAGTTCATATGCCTTTCTCGGCAAAGCTCACCTTTAACTGCACTAATACGAAGCTGAATACGAAGCCTGTATTATGGGTCTTGAGGAAGCCATTGACCTCAGGATCAAGACTTTGACTGTATTCGGAGATTCAGCTCTGGTAGTTAATCAAACCAACGACAAATGGTACACCCACCAGGATCATCTGATACCTTACAGGGATTATACAAGGAGGTTATTGACTTTCTTTACAACGGTCAAGCTTGAGTATATTCCCCGGGACGAGAATCAGTTTGCAGATGCTCTTGCCACCATTTCATCCATGATCAAAGTTCAAGCTGCCAACTTTGTGCCTCGGATTTCAGTGTCCAGACTTGACAGACCAGCATATGTGTTCGCAGCAGATGTTGTCAAAGATGATAAGCCTTGGTTCCATGACATTAAATGCTTCTTGGAGGATCAAACATACCCACCTGGGGCATCTTCCAATGATAAGAAGACTTTAAGAAGGCTAGCTGGTAGTTTCTTCCTGAACACTGATGGTTCCCTGTACAAGAGAAACTTTGATATGGTACTCCTCAGATGCGTTGATAGAACAGAAGCAGACTTGTTGATGCACGAGGTGCACGAAGGATCCTTTGGTACCCATGCAGGAGGGCATGCCATGGCTAAAAAGTTGCTAAGATCAGGTTATTACTGGATCACAATGGACGCCGACTGTTGTGCCTACGCCAGAAAATGCCATAAATGCCAGATTTATGCGGATAAGGTGCATGTGCCTCCCAATCCTCTGAATGTGATGTCTTCACCCTGGCCCTTTGCCATGTGGGGCATTGATATGATTGGCAAGATTGAACCGACTGCTTCAAATGGCCACAGATTCATCCTGGTTGCCATTGACTATTTCACCAAGTGGGTTGAAGCAGCTTCCTATGCAAACTTTACAAGGCAAGTGGTAGCCCGATTTCTGAAGAGAGATATCATCTGTCGATATGGAGTTCCCTAGCGAATCATTACTGATAATGGTTCCAACTTAAACAACAAAATGATGGCAGAGCTATGCCGGGACTTCAAGATCCAACATCACAGTTCTTCTCCTTACAGGCCAAAGATGAATGGCGCTGTTGAGGCAGCTAACAAGAATATCAAGAAGATTGTGCAGAAGATGGTAGTCACCTACAAAGACTGGCACAAAATGCTACCATTTGCCTTGCATGGGTACCGTACGTCAATCAGAACATCCACTGGGGCAACACCGTATCAGCTTGTGTATGGTATGGAGGCAGTCCTACCTGTTGAAGTTGAATTACCCTCCCTGCGGGTACTGATGGATGTTAAGCTGAACGAAGCAGAATGGGTCCGGTCCCGATACGAACAACTGAGTCTGATTGAAGAGAAACGGTTGGCTGCAATCTGTCATGGGCAGTTATATCAGAGAAGAATGAAGAAAGCCTTCGATCAGAAAGTCAAGCTCCGAGAGTACCAAGTAGGAGATCTTGTGCTGAAAAGACTCCTCCCTCCTCATACAGACCACAGGGGCAAGTGGACCCCGAACTATGAAGGACCATTCGTAGTAAAGAAAGTTTTCTCTGGCGGAGCACTCATGCTCAGCACTATGGATGGAGAAGACTTCCCGTCCCCTGTGAATTCAGATGCAGTTAAAAAATACTTCGCATAAAAATGACCCGCTGGACATAAAAACAGAATGTAAGTCCAGGCAAAAATAGGGCATCCCGGCGAGTCAAAAACAGAATAAAAGACTCGGGCAAAAATAAGGGAGAATAAACAAAAAAGATGTACACCCGCTGAGTTGAAAAGCCGCATTGGACAACTCAGGCAAGAATGGGTATCCCGATGGATTGAAAACCCGAAAGGGTGATCCATGCAAAATAAGGGAATAAGCGAACAACTGCATCTTGAATTCGTCTGTATCACTTACAACTTGGTAAGCTTCGAAAGGATCAAGCTTCTTTCAGAATCAGCCTTCTTCAGAAAGCAAGACGAGAAGAGCGTCAGATGTCATACGAGTCATAGCAAAAGGGAAGCTCCTTGAAGCGTCGTCAACATTGCCAATATTTCGTTCTCAATTTGTAACAATCTCCTCATTTCAGGGGATATGTTTCTTTGACTGTATCTTGCCAATTCAGGGCATACGAATTAATAAAATCAGATTTTCAGTCATGTCTCGTCTCGTACATTTTATTTTCATTTGCAAAATGTCCGATGTCTTTAAGATACTGATTGCATAAATACAGATGTTTCTAAAAGTACGTGCTTGCAAGAAATATATTTACTCCCGGGAGTGTCTGAACTCTTACGACGGAATCCGGTAAGGGATACCTCGGGATTACTTGTGCGTTTCTCTGTCTTTGCAGGATTGCAGGTATTCAAAACGCAACATGGGGCATGTAACTTCATCCCAGCAAGCTGGCAAATCAATACTCACTCAGTCTTAGCACCCGGAGTGTTTTCTCCCCAGCTGAGGTGCCACTTGTTGTTTCTCCCCAGCCGAGTTGCCGTTCGTTCTTCCTCCTCAGGTCAAGTACAAAAGTCAGGGAACCTTCTCCCCACAGAGCTTCAGCCTCTATCCAGAAGAGCAACGCGAAGGAATCACAACAGAGTGACAAAGGCTTCTACAAACCCCAGCTGGGTCCCTTATTACCAAGATGGGTCTATCAATGACCTATTCCCCCAAGCAAATACACCACATCAGATCTACCAATGATCTCATCCCCATCTGGGATGTTCACTTCAAGCAGATCAACCAGGATCTTTGCAGCAACAGGACCCGAATCCCGGATCATTATTCTTGCATAATCATAGCATCCGCATCATATTCACCCCACAAAGCGTAGCATTCAGTCTAATACGGAGCATTACGGCAAAAAAATCAAACATATTGCATAATCATAAGCCATGTTCTGAATCAAACACTTATGAATAATGACAATCCATCAACAATATACAGAATGCTCCCCGTATTCCCCGGCAGAGAGCCCAGACATTTCTTTTACAAATACAAATACCTCTTGACACCCGTCCGTGTCATATCCCCAGCAGAGAGCTAAAGCTAAAGCAGTTGCCTTACACTCATAAATGCAAACACCACTCCTATATTGGCACCCGTCCGTGTCATCATTCCCCAGCAAAAGTCGCCCGAGCACTCTTTACAAACAGACCACTCATATATTTACAGATGCTTCTTGACACCCGTCCGTGTCATACCCCTAGCAAAAAGCCGAAGCGTCCTCTTTGCACTCACAGATACCTCTTTATACAAATTCCCCGACACCCGTCCGTGTCGCTTTCCCAGCACAGTAACCCGGACACTTTGTATATCACATACTTGTTTATATTATACTTTTCTCCTTTTGGCACTCGTCCGTGTCACCCTCCCCAGCAAGTTAAACACTCATCTATACACCACTCATACTTATTTCGCTCATACAGATACTCGTCCGTATCTTATATATACCACTTAAATCCCCTCAGAGTCGACACTCGTCCGTGTTCTTTGTTAACCAGTTGGTACTCGTCCGTACCATCATCTCAGAACATGCGTCAAGCGTTTGTTTCTACCTGATACTCGTCCGTATCATAGTCCTAAGGATGCTCGTCCGCATCTTTAATCCATACACGTGTCAAACACTCTTATCTTCTTGAATTTAGACACTCGTCTGTGTCTACTATTCCCCAGAGGAGTCCCCACAGAGTCAACACTCGTTCGTGTTCTTTGTTAACCAGTTGATACTCGTCCGTATCATCATCTCTGAACATGTATCAGTATTTGTTTCTACCCGATACTCGTCCGTATCGTAGTCTTAGGGATGCTCGTTCGCATCTTTAATCTATACACAACATCAAAACACTTATACCTTTTATTTCTTGGATATAAACACTCGTCCGTGTTTACTATTCCCAGTAGGTCGCCAGCAAAGCAAAATTTCTTTTTATATGACATTCGTCCTATGTCATGATAAACCCTGAGAGCAGCCGTCCCCTGCTAGGTGATCGTCCTTCACCTCTTGATGATCGTCCTTCATCATGCTCATCCGATGGCCGTCCCCATCGTTGATCTTTTTTATCCGACATTCGTCCTATGTCGTGATATTTTTAGCAGCCGTCCCCTGCTAGGTGATCGTCCTTCACCTCTTGATGATCGTCCTTCATCATTTTATCCGATGGCCGTCCCCATCGTTGATCTTTTTTTATCTGACATTCGTCCTATGTCATGATAAACCTTGAGAGCAGCCGTCCCCTGCTAGGTGATCGTCCTTCACCTCTTGATGATCGTCCTTCATCATGCTCATCCGATGGCCGTCCCCATCGTCGACTTTTTATCCGGCATTCGTCCTATATCGCGATACTTTCGGCAGCCGTACCCTGCCAGGTGATCGTCCTTCACCTTAGATGACCGTCCCTCATCTTATCCCCAACAGAGCAGCCGTCCCCTGCTAGGTGATCGTCCTTCACCTTTTGATGACCGTCCCTCATCATTATTTCATTTATTCTTTAACCCGATGGTCGTCCCCGTCGTGGTCCCTTTTCCTTTTCCTGATGATCGTCCTTCATCAGTTTAGCCCGATGGCCGTCCCCATCGTTGTTTACATTACTTTATGAACCTGATGACCGTACCTCATCATTTACTTTTTACATATTCCCCAGAGAATCTTGTATCTTCGCTCGATGGCCGTTCCCATCACTAATCTCTTACATCCCCAGCATGTCGGCCGTCCCCGTCATTGCTTTATTTCCCGCATTTTTCCCAGCATGTCGGCCGTCCCCGTCATTGCCCTTTCCCCAGCAGTCGTCCTCTGATCGACGGTCGTCCTCCGTCGCCCACACTATATACTTTATTTTTCTTTTACAATTTATATCCCTTTTCTTCTTCATTCTGTGAGTGCAAATTTTGGATTGTCTTTGGTATTCAACCACAAGTTATCTTGTTCGCCTGATAAGCCGTCGCTTACATCCTGCACAGCTAACTCATGTTTGAATAGGGGCAGCTGTAAACACCCCAAATTTGCCCTCACCCATTCACACCATGGCTTGTGATCTCTTCATATGCATAAACTCAATCATAGCATCTCATACCACATTTTTGATTCACTGCATTGGTTCAAAGTCAACTGCATCTAGGGTTTGTGATCTGAGCAATCCAAGAGCTTCTTGAGCCACTCCAAAGGTCATTAATCACTTCAAAGGGGTCCATGTATGTTCAAGCATCATATTACATCCCCTCAAAGTCAAGAATGTCAAAGAGTCACAAGAACTGAGAAAGGCATGGAAGCAGAGCCAGGTTTAACTGCACAGATGACCTAGAATTAGGGTTTTGGTTTCAAAGGCCATAACTCCAAATTTTTTGGTCATTCTTGTTTCTATTGGTCTCTATATGGTATAAGGATCATGCATATCAATTTTCATGAAGAAATTCAATGGGGAAGTCATCTGATCAAGAATTGACTTTTTGAGCAAGTCAGTGCAAAATCAGGGCATCTGAGGCCCCCAATGACCCAACCAAAGGGTTTTCTTCATCATTTTGATTGTGTATGGTCTTTATTTGATCATAGAAGATGTTGGAAGTTCACAAAATTGAAGAATCTCAAGTCATTTGCAAAGTTGACTTTTTGGGAAAGTTGACTTATAATGAAAATTGCCATTTTGGGAAACTTTTTCAACCCTTGCTTTTTGATTCAAAAAGGCTTCAAATGGAAAAACTTTGGTCATGAAAGTTGTAGAATGGATCATTCCCTTTTCAAAAAGTACAAGAACATGACCTAATTCATTTTGGATCAAAAGTTATGGCTTGTCAAAGTCGGCTAAAATCACATAATTTGAAGTTTTCTACCAAAGAGGCATTTTGCAAAAAGGCATGATCAAGTGTTCTAAAGGCCTCAAATGTGTACAATTTCTTCACAACATGATCACATGACCTCTAAAATTCAGAATGGGCCAAAGAACTTTGCATTTTCATGCCTTGAACTTCATGAATTCACAAAGGGGCCAAACCTTGTGAAAATTGCAAAACATGTCACAAACCTTGATCAACTTGCTGAATCATCTCATAAACAATTCCATGGTTCTCCCTAAACTCAGCTGAGCCAAAGCAAGCCAAAAAGCAAGTTGTACCATTGCCCATACCTCAAGTACAAATCAAGTTGACATTTTGGCCAAAGACCCATACCAATCACAATAGGCCAGCACCCACTCTCTGACCTATCACACTTGTTTATACAAATCAAAAGCAAGCCATTTGACATAAGACACAAGCCTGAAAGCTCCAAGAAGACAGCATTCTCATTTTTCACCCTATTTGCAATTTCATTCGAAATACTCAGCACAACCATCAAACACACAAAAAAAACTTCACAAAACATCTCAACACATCCTCCTGATCATTTCCTTGCCCTCACTTTGCCCTGAAACCTCACATAAACCAAACACGATTTCTCACCTCTCCTGAACAGAACTTGAACAAGCTCCCAAACCAGCCAAAAGAAATCCTTTCCAAGCATCAAGACTTCATCAGGAGCTCAAGAGGAGTGGTTTGCACAAAGAGAGGAGGCCTGAAAGTCCAGAACTGAGAAAGCTCAAGCTCAGGTACCTCCTTGAAACATTTTTCCAGAACTCTTATTTTTTGTTTCTAAATGATAAAGCATGCTCTCCTGATCATACTGAACTTTGTATTTTTGAAAATGGTGGAGAGATGAGTATTTACTGAGCTTATGAAATTTCTACCATTTTTGATGTTTTCTTCGAATCTTGATTTTGGGTGAAAAGATATGAAGTTTGGGAGTGGATTTGATCTTAGGGGAGTGAGAGGAGTGAATCTGGAGCTTTAGAGCTCCAGAAAGTACCTAGGGAAGAAGTTGGCAACTTTCAGGTGAGGGTCTGACCGGAGAAGATGACCGGAAGTCTTCTCCGGCCACCTGAAAGTGATTAGTGTCTTAAATGCGTTTAGGGCTCAGTTTGAATATGGACCCTTGATTCAGTGGACTTTCATTGACCCGCGCGCGTTTTGATGGCCTGGATTGCTTCATTAAAACCCTAATCCACGTCATTAGTTAATTAATCAGGATTTTATATTAATCTGGCCAGTTTGAATGAGAGCCGTAGGATAGCGCGCCAGTCTTTCCCTCCATTCCCAGTTTGAATCTCAGCCTCAGGATGCGCTGACTTTCTCTCTATTTGTTTTTTTATTTCATTTTATTTCATTTGTTTTGTACATTTATTTAAAAATAGTAAAAATCATTGAAAAATTCTGAAAATTTTTATTCAAGCTTTTATTAATTTTCAGAAACCAAAAACATTTTTATTTTTATTTTTTGCATTAAAAAATATTTTTAAATCATTTAAAAGTTTATTTTTAATTAATTAATGAGAATTAATTAATTAAAAATACTTTTAGGTATTTAAAAATCATAAAAAAATTCATGAAACATTTAAAATCATTTAGAAACATTGTCCAACTCTCAAACCAAATTTCTTTTTTGATCTTGATGTCTTTTGACAATTTTCCATGGAATTAATTTTATTTCAAGGCATTATTTTGATCCAATCTTCAAAAATTCATTTCTGCCTAGCCTTTAAGAGTTGGGAAATGATTCTTCTTGCATTGCATCTTGTATAGCATGTAGTTTGTTGGATTTAATTGGCATGAATTGATCTTGCATTTCCATTTTGTTTGACATTTTTCTTGACAAGGTACCTTAAAACCCTAGCAATCTTAAGAAATTCATAACCCTCATTAGGTTAAGAGTTGGATCCCCTCCTTTGGGAAGTGAGTTTGTATAGGTTTAGGGTTCCTTTGAATGCATTTTCAATTTTTTATCATGATGTTTGCTTCTGGTTTTGATTTTTGTTTTGTGTATTGATCATAAACCCTAATTTGGGCTTTCATTTGCATCCATATTCCATTTGCTTGCATACTATGACTTGCCATGATATTTTGTGCATCCATTTGATTCATAACACATCTTAGGACATGTTAGAATCATGTTTGATCATTGCATCTTGCATTTTCCATGTTATATGTCCATTACATCTCATAACTTTTCATGTATGTCCATGTTCCCAAGCATGCTTCTTTTGCATCCATATGTTTGTAAGATCATTCTCATGCCTTGCCTCATGTTTGCATCATCTCTTAGCATCCTCAACATCATACTCATGCTTCTGGTTTTGGTTTGCATCATGCCATTTCATTTCATTTTGCATTGCATTGCATTCCTTTCACTAACTTTTCAGGTGGTAAGTTGCTTTGAGAAGTGAATTTGCCTTCACTTCTCACAATCTCTTTTCATCTCTCTTATGCATCATTGCTGCATTTTATCTTGTGTTTGGATTGAGCTTGCTCATTCTTGTTCATCTCTTACTTTCTTTCTTCAAGTGACTTGTCTTCTTAAATGAAGCAAGTTACTTTTCTTCTCTTTGCTCCTTTCATCTGCTTCCTGGTGGTTTCTCTGAAGATCTTTCTTGCAAACCTCACAAACCTTAGGAACAACCAAGCATGACAATAATTAGGGTTTTGATTAGTCCCCCACTTAGCTTTTGCCTTTGTGTCTCATTGAGTCTTCTCTTCTCACCTCATAATCAGGGACTAAACCCTAAAGGCTTTAAGGCTTTGTGATTAAGCTTATGCCTGCATCCTTCTATTAGGATGGAGTGTATAACTTTAATCCTAAGTGTTAAACCCTTAATGTGTTTAAATCCTTTAATCAACTCACTTAATAATCATCAAGACATCAAGCTTGTAACTTGGGCCTTGCATTAGGGTTCTAATTCTTCCTTAATTGGTTAAGAAGGACTAACCCTAGTGTTAATGGACAAGTCCCCCTCAAGTTGTCTTACAAATCATAAAACTCACTTCATCATCTTATCATTAATTAAAATCCATTTAATAAAGGCTTTGTTATGTCATGAAGTTAATCCCTAATCATGGATTAAGTTGAGGAGTCTTCCTCAGCTTAAACATTCTCATCTATTATCCTTCTATTAGGATGGCGTAATGAGTCTGTTTAATTCTTGATTATGGCTTAATATCATTACTCAACACTAAACAAAAACAACAAAAACATCTAAATAAACACAAGTAGGTTAATGATCTTAATCCTACATCATGGTGATTAAGTGTGAGAAGCTGACTTCACACTTAAGGTATTCTCATTACCCCTAATCAGAGGGAAGATGTGATGAGTTTACTAAATCCATTGGTTTAGGCTTAAGCTCATTAGCTTATGACAAACTTTCAAAAGCAATAAAAGATTGAAAACTCAAAAACAAACAATAATCGTCTCCTTCGGGATTCTTTTCTCATCTCATTCACTCACAAACGAGAACTAGCTTCTTCCGTCTAAGGCAAGACAGTTTGCACCTGAGCCAGACAGGTCATACACTTGAGCATAGATAAGTAAGCAGTTCACAAGTCAATCTTTCTTTCAGTCTCTTTGGGTCGAACTACGGTGTTCTGACTTCCTCATTACACGAGAGGATACGTAGGCATGACTTAACAGTTATCGAACAAAAGTCTCTGTATATCCCCCCTCTTTCTAGCATCATTTTTCTTAGCCTCATGGTCATGAGCATTTCATTCTTGTTCTTACACTGACACTATACATATCACACTTCACTTCTTTTACACTGACACCTGTACATCCTTTTCCAGCTTTGATACACAAATTGCACTGACACTACCCCTTTAAAACACAAATCTTTTAAGCGTGGATCCCGTCGAGTACGACGGACAATCTGGGTGCTAATACCTTCCCAGGTTGTAACCAACCCCCTTTCTCAGTCTCTCTGGTTCGCAACCGTCTTATCCATATCTTTTCCTAGGTTTATGCAGCATTACCTTTCCTCTGGGATAAAAATGCCTAGCTGGAGACTCTTTCTTTCTCATGAGTTCACTCCTGTGTGTTCTCATATCCCTTTCGCCGACCGTTCGCGTCTGTACCCCTTTCTGACACCGGGTGTCATTTTGGTGGGAGCGACAGCAGGGTTTTAATTGAGAGCATACAAATGGAGAATTCAAGTATCTGGTTTTCATCATCCTCCCTCCAATATTTGCTAAAATAAAAGTTTGATAAACAAAAGACATAAATATATATTTTTGCTTTTCTGTAACAAGAAAACGAGTGAATACGAATGGATTGATTCAAAATATGCATAAACATTTCATTAATTTTGCCAATTCAAAAATAACAATGCTAACAAGAAAATACAAAATCAACATGCAAAGAAAAATAACAACAATGCTGAAACAAACAGGTGATTGCCAGCTTTAGGGAATTGAAAAATTCTTGATTTACTGTCTTCAAGAGATGCCCCGAAGAGTCTTTGTATTCACTTAGGCGAGATGTTGACATGCACCAACAGGTTTCCTTCTGAAAAGGATATGTACTTTTTGTCGATCAAATGTTGTACCTTGGCTTGAAAAGCTCTGCAGTCTTCAGTTGAATGCCCCATTGATCCAGCATGATATCCACATTGCTCATGTGGATTATACTCAGGCGGGTGTGGCTCTGTCAATGGCTTGAGGGACTTGGGAACCACTAATGAGCTTTGAATCAAAGGTTGCAAAAGCTGAGTGTACGATAAAGGCACTAGATGAAGAGGAGCATTCCTTCTTTCCAAATTGTTGCGAGGCTTATGTGGACTCTGATACTGATTCGGATATCCTCGGCTTTTGGCTTGCTGACTTTGATGAGGAGAAATCCAGGGTTGCTGGTAAGGTACCCTAAACATTGTTGGTTGCCTACAAGGATGATGGGGCATATGGAATAATGATTGTTGAGAAGACGGAGGGTCATAGGGTCTTGTCGATGCACCACAAGAATACTCGACGCCTGCCATGACTGCATTGATTACATCCTCTTCCTCCTCATGGGAACTGCTGAGGGATTCGTTCTCACTGGCCTGGTTGCTTGAGGCGCCTTGGATCTTCCTGCTTTTGAGACTAATCTCAATACGTTCTCCCGTTTTTACCAGGTCAGAGAAACTCGTTGAGGCGGTGCCTACCATCTTCTCAAAGTACGGGCTCTGCAGAGTGTCCATAAACAGGTTAACCAACTCCTTCTCTGATAGCGGTGGTTGAACACGATCAGCAAACTTTCTCCACCTCTGGACATACTTTTTGAACGGCTCATCATTCCCTTGAGATATGTCCTTCAAGTGAAAGCGACTGGGAGCTTCTTCCAAATTGTAATGGTATTGCTTCACGAAAGCATTGGCTAGGTCTAACCATGACTGAATATGACTTCTTTCCAAACCCATGTACCAATTCAACGGTGCCCCACTCAAACTGTCTTGAAAGTAGTGAATCATCAACTTATCGTCAAAAGCATATGCATTCATTTTTCGACAGAACATCACCAAATGGTGTTTTGGACAGATATCCCCTTTGTACTTCTGAAAAGCAGGTGCTTCAAATTTAGGAGGTATAACCAAACCGGGTACTAAGCATATGTTTAAAGCATCCAGGTCAAAAGCATTTTGCCTCTCTAAAGCTTTGAGTCTTTCATTCAGCATTCGACATTTCTCATTCATCTCAGCAACATCTGGTCCCTTGGTCCTTCTCACTGGGATTGCCCCTTGGTAAATTGGCTCAGAGAACCCAAAGCTTTGGTACTCGACGACATCGTGAGGTAAGGAGTTTCCATCTCGAATAATGGTATGCTCTTGAATAACGGGCGCCCCAACTAGGGTCCTGGCAGACTGAGGATGAACAAAATTGTTCCCTTGAGGTGAAGAGACATCTCCAGTTACGGCAGCCTGTTGAACATTATCCCCTCTCCTGATCAAAGCTGTCACAACATCCATGAGCTGGTTCATCTGGTCCCTTGTCAAATCAAAGTCTCCCCTTGACGCAATCTGCTTTTGTCCTTCAGGGTCCATGATCAATCAGGAATTACTTCAAGTCCAATGTAGGTGTCGGTAAATCAAACTGCGGATTATGGACACAGGACGAGGATGAGCTTACTCTGAGGAAGGAAAAAAGACATGCAATGCAGATGCAATGGTATGCAAACGGATGCAATGCAAGGATGCTTAGGGATCACAAACACAAACAGACACGGAAGCTGGAAAAGCTCAAACTTCCTATATGGTAGGCCGTAAGAGATTGGTTATACATTTTACTACCCATAGATCCCGCTCACAGGATGGTTTCTACGGTGATGGTTTAAGGAAACTCGAGGTCACGGACGTTTATCGTATCAAGGTCCCGCCGCAGGCTAGCTGCATTGTGACGATAATAACAATAAGGTCCACCTTGAGTGGAGTTCTCATGCTAGGCGTGCAAGGAGCGAGTCCTCGGAGCCTAACATTACACAACTACCAAAATTGAAACAGGTCCTAGGGGGTCCCAGAATCACATCCCTTTCGTGAATCAGGTCACGCGACAGGCTAGCTGCGTTGCGACAAGATCTACGAAAAGTCTAACTATCTGGGGGAGCTTTCATGTTAGGCGTGCAAGGAGCGAGTCCTTGGAGACTAACACTAATAACATCCAATTCTAAACTTAGGTTTTCCCTTTGCTTTTTCACCACTCAAAATTTACTTGTAAAGTGACCCCGAGATCCTACAGACAAATAATATAATGAGCGATAAAATGGAAAGCAGTAAAAAGAATAAACAAACATGAATAATAAACATAGAGAAGACAAGAAGAGATAAGGTCAAACAAATAAACACACAAAGCTAAGTTAGGCTCGACTCTCTCTAGCATGGAGCTATCCCCAGCAGAGTCGCCAACTGTCGTACCTTGAAAAATACGATCCTAAAATAAACAACAGAGCCGCCACCTAATTCTATTTATTCTACGAGAGAAAAGGGAGATATAGATACAACCTAAAGGATGGATAAGAAATGGTTTACGAAACCAAATTCTAAGTTCGGGAGTCGGTTACGCAAAGGGAAGGTATTAGCACCCCTCACGTCCGTTGTACTCAACGGGAACCTCTTAGCTAATTATGCGATTAAATGTTTGATCTTAAGTCTATGTCTTCTAAATGATTATTAATATGTTTGTTCTCAAAGGGGATTAAAGTTTTAAATTATTATGACGGAGAAAAGATTAATTTTTTTATTATTGTGCTCGCGAAGGATAAAAATCCTCGTGCCTACGTATTCCCTTGTGCAATGGGAAAGTCAGAGCTTCGTAGTTCGTGCTACTACGATTTGTGATTTTTAATTGAACGATTGTTTGAAATGCATTCTACTGTTAAGCATTGGCTTATACTCGCGGTGGAGGCTGAAGCGCTAGCTTGTTCGAGAGATAGAATGATTTAAACAATGTTCGTTTTAGAGAAAAGGTGTTTGAATTTTGTTAAGATGTTTTAAACGAAAGGGCGAATGAACCACGTTGCGTGGGGCTAGCCCAGCTGCAATCCATTCTAGAACGTGCGGAATGATAGACTCCGGAGTTCAATTTCCGTGATTTAATTTAAAAAGTTAATTTGAATATTTTGATATACGAATGGTGATTGGACACATCGTGTGGGGCTAGCCCAGTTGCGGTCCAATCCAGAAAGTGCGGAATGCTAGACTCCGGAGTTCTGTTTTCGTAATTTAATTTAAATGAATTGAATAATTGTTATACGAATAGTGATTGAACACATCGCGTGGGGCTAGCCCAGTTGTGGTCCAATCCAGAACGTGCGGAATGCTAGACTCCGGAGTTCTGTTTTCGTAATTTAATTTAAATAAATTGAATAATTATTATACGAATAGTGATTGAACACATCGCGTGGGGCTAGCCCAGTTGCAGTCCAATCCAGAACGTGCGGAATGCTAGACTCCGGAGTTCTATTTTCGTAATTTAATTTAAATAAATTGAATAATTATTATACGAATAGTGATTGAACACATCACGTGGGGCTAGCCCAGTTGCCTTTCAATCCAGAACGTGCGGAATGCTAGACTCCGGAGTTCTGTTTTCGTAATTTAATTTAAATTAAATTAATTGAATAAATTGTCTTTAGACGTTTTAAAATTGATGTGTTTAAAACAAAGGAGTGAACGAAGCAATACACGTGGGGCTAGCCCAGTTGTAGTTCGTTCTAGAACGTGCGGAGTGCTAGACTCCGGGGTTCTATTCCTTGTTAATATAATTTGTAAATCCGCAAAACATGCAGACGGCGATCGCATAATGATCGACTTACGTATGTGCAGTGTAGGCGCGATGAATTGTTTGGAAACAATGATGATGTACAATTAATCGAATAAACACAAAGGTGGCATCAGGACTAAATTGAAAAAGGGATAAAGTTGAGTTTTAACGATACCTAACGGAGAAGGTCCACTGCCTCTTCTATGCGCGCAAAAAGAAACTCAAACATAAGCATCAAGAAAAGAAAACTTCACACAGTCAAACTTCAATTGGTTCTCAAATGCATAATACCGAATTCTACTCAAGATTCAACTTTGACCGACAATCAAACTTAATTAAGATAAAACCTCACCAAGTAAATAATAGGGTTTAAACAAAATTATAAAAATTCAAACTTTATCTAAGGTTTATGTCAAAAAATCTAATAATAAAAAAAGGTCTATCAAATTTAAATAGAGAAATGATAATAAAAAAAATACATGTTAGACCCTAATAACGATTAAAGAAAATAATCAAGATTCTAATGAAAAATCTAAACATCAACTAATCTAGAACTTTAGAGCTAATTAATTAAAACAAAAGCTAACTAAAAAAATCTATATATAAAAATGAGAGAATGAAGAAATAAATAATGACAAACAAAAATATAAATAAAACTTAAAAAAAAACTAAGGGAAAGGTGATTCAATGAGTCTGAAATGAGGTTAGAGATTCAGATGACGGGCTTATAAAGCCCAGAACAAACGAACGACATGGGGTGTGAATCGCAGGCAGGTTTGTCTGCAAATAGCAAGTCAAGTCCAATGGCCCTACAGCCCATAGATCCTAATATCAATCAAATTTAAACTTATTTTTAAAAATAAAAAAAGAAAAGGAATCATGAGGAGAGAGGCACAGCAAGTCAGCATGAGGGTTTAAAAATAAAACTAAAATCTAAAAAAGGGAAAAGAAAAGAGCGTTAAAGGGAAAGGGCTTGCGGTCAAAAGGAAAGAAGAACGAAGGTCAAATAATCCGAACAACATCATCTGCGAAATTGATCTATACCTCTTTCGCTCTCGGTTTCTTGCGGTTGTTGATGTTTCGAGTGGGTGATTCGCGGCGGAAGGTTGATGGCGGCCGGAAGCGGTGGTTTCGTAGTGGTCACGGTTGAAGAAGGGTTTCGCGATGGTGGTGGAGGGTAGGAAGGTTTCGTCGGAGATTTCGGTTTTGGAGTCTGAGTTAAATGGATTCGGTGGTGAGGGTTTGTAGGCAGTGAGATTGGACAGGTCGTGGATTGGATGGCGGTTGGAAGTCTGCAGGTATGTCGAAGATTTCGCGGTGGCTTTGGCTTTCGGTGAGAGATTAGGGGGCGGTTTTTGAGAAGGGTGGCGGAACTTTGTGCGATGAAGGTTGGTTGCGGGTTATGATGGTGGTGGCTAGGTTGGAGGGAGAACGGCGGAGGTTTATCGGCTTGGCGGAGGTAGATGGAGAAGGTGGTGTTGGAGGGTGGACGAAGGTGTTTTTTTAACTGTGTTTTTCGTGTGGCTTAGTGATGATTCCCCTGTTTCCCCCCTGTTTTCTGTCTTTTTTTTCAAGTCATGAAGCCCCCCCCCTTTTGTTTGGTTTGAGGATGGTCAGCGATGGAGATTGAGAGTTCTGGTTTTTTTTTGTGATTATGCAGGTTCAGCTGTTTCTTGGATGTGCTGCTGAGTTTTTCGTCCGGGAGTTTTGGTTTTGAGTAGAATGGCGGTTGATGATGGGTGAAGGAGGGAGAAGTTTCATCTCACGGCGGCGGGAAGGTGATGGCTTCGGACTTGTGATTGCAGGGATGAGGGAAAAGGGGTTTTGTGCGCGGTGGTTTGTGGGTGTTTCGTGGTGAGTTTGAGTGGTGATGTGTGGAGCTGTTGTTGTTTCGGAGATGAAGGTGATTTTTTAGAAGTTGGTGATGGGATACAGTGGTGGGAGAGAATGAAGTTTTCTGAGGTTTAAAGGTGATGATAAAAAAAACCTGTCGTCTCGAGTCTGTTTTTTTTAGATGAAGAAGGTGATACGTTTAAAGGTTCCTTGGTCTCCTTTTTGCAGTGTCCCCTTTTTTCCTCTGTTTCAAAGAAAAGGCTGTAGGTTGCAGGAAATTGGCTGTTAGTGTTTTTTAATCACTGGTTCCTGCTGTGAAAAAGTCCTTCCTCTCCTTTTTCCGGTTTGTTGCATAAAAAAAGAACAGAGCAAGAGCAAAGTTTTTTTCCATTTTTTTTTACCCTGTGAACTAGCCCCTTTTTTTTTGAATGAAAACTTGTTGATTAAGCAAAAATATCAGAATTTTGTTTGGTACTCATGTTGGATCCCTTTCAATGCAGGTGATATGTAGAAATAGCAGAC
Source organism: Lathyrus aphaca (assembly GCA_963966055.1). Lineage (NCBI taxonomy): Eukaryota > Viridiplantae > Streptophyta > Magnoliopsida > Fabales > Fabaceae > Lathyrus > Lathyrus aphaca. Next base: position 95,406,764 of record OZ014520.1, on the reverse strand, counting down.
TTTTTGTGGCAGATTTTGGATTATCACATTTTGGTGAAAGATTGGGGGCTTGTGTGGATAGTCAATTAGACCAAGAAAATGAACACATGATTATTTCAAATAAATAAATGAAAAATAAATCTAAGTAACTGATTTTAATATACTAATAAATTAAAATAAACAATTAAACTAATTAAAATTAAAAATTAAACTAAATTATCTAAACTATTAAACTAAATTTAAAATTAAATTAAATCTAGTTAACATAAATTAATTCTAATATACTAATAAGAGTAGGCTAAATAATAAAAACAAACAAACAATTAAACTAATTAAAAAAATAAAAAATAAATCTATATAAAATATTAAATTAATTGGACTATTAAACTAAATTAAATTAAATGAAAAATACAATGGAACTAATTAAAATGAACTAAGCTAAATATTAAGAGATTAAAAATAAGATAAATATTCGAAACAAAATTCTTAAAAAACATTTATGACATGAAAAGATAAGATCGACTAAAAAAAACTGATTAATGATCAAACGACAAAAAAGTAGAAATGACTGACTATTGATACTGCGATAAAAATGTCCAATGATGAAAATTTCGAAAAAAGTTTCGGTCAAAATTTAGGGTGTGACACAGACGAACTCAGAATGCAGTTGTTCGCTTATTCCCTTATTTTGCGTGGATCGCCCTCTCGGGTTTTCAATCCATCGGGATACCCCTTTTTGCCCGAGCTGTCCAATGCGGCTTTTCAACTCAGCGGGTGTACATTTTTTATTTACTTTTCCCTTATTTTTGCCCGAGTCTTTTATTCTGTTTTTGACTCGCCGGGATGCCCTATTTTTGCCTGGACTTACATTCTGTTTTTATGTCCAGCGGGTCATTTCATGCGAAGTATTTTTTAACTGCATCTGAATTCACAGGGGACAGGAAGTCTTCACCATCCATGGTACTGAGCATCAGTGCTCCACCAGAGAAAACATTCTTTACTATGAATGGACCATCGTAATTCGGAGTCCACTTGCCCCTGTGGTCTGTATGAGGAGGGAAGAGCCTTTTTAGCACAAGATCTCCTACTTGGTATTCCCGAAGCCTAACTTTCTGATCGAAGGCCTTCTTCATTCTCTTCTGATATAAATGCCCATGACAGATTGCAGCTAATCTCTTTTCTTCAATCAGACTCAGTTGCTCGTACCGGGATCGGACCCATTCTGCTTCATTCAGCTTGACATCCATCAGTACCCACGAGGAGGGTAATTCAACTTCAACAGGTAGGACTGCCTCCATACCATACACAAGCTGGTACAGTGTTGCCCCAATGGATGTTCTAATTGACGTACGGTACCCATGCAAGGCAAATGGTAACATTTCATGCCAGTCTTTATAGGTGACTACCATCTTCTGCACAATCTTCTTAATGTTTTTGTTAGCTGCCTCAACAACGCCATTCATCTTTGGCCTGTAAGGAGAAGAGTTGTGATGTTGAATCTTGAAGTCCCGGCATAACTCTGCCATCATTTTGTTGTTCAAGTTGGAACCATTATTAGTAATGATTCGTTCGGGCACTCCATATCGACAGATGATATCTCTCTTCAAGAATCGGGCTACCACTTGCCTGGTGACATTTGCATAGGAAGTTGCTTCAACCCATTTGGTAAAATAGTCAATGGCAACCAGGATGGATCTGTGGCCATTTGAAGCAGTCGGTTCAATCTTGCCAATCATATCAATGCCCCACATGGCAAAAGGCCAGGGTGAAGACATCACATTCAAAGGATTCAGAGGCACATGCACTTTATCTGCATAAATCTGGAATTTATGGCATTTCCTGGCATACGCACAACAGTCTGCATCCATTGTGGTCCAATAATAGCCTGATCTTAGCAACTTTTTAGCCATAGCATGCCCTCCAGCATGGGTACCAAAAGATCCTTCGTGCACCTCGTGCATCAGTAAATCTGCTTCTGCCTTATCAACACATCTGAGAAGTACCATATCAAAGTTTCTCTTGTACAAGGAACCATCAGCATTCAGGAAGAAACTACCAGCTAGCCTTCTTAATGTCTTCTTATCATTGGATGATGCCCCAGGTGGGTATGTTTGATCCTCCAAGAAGCATTTGATGTCATGGAACCAAGGCTTATCATCTTTAGCAAGGTCTGCAGAGAATACGTATGCTGGTCTATCAAGTCTGGATACTGAAATTCGAGGTACAAAGTGGGAAGCTTGAACTTTGATCATGGATGAAATGGTAGCCAGAGCATCTGCAAACTGATTTTCATCTCGAGGGATATACTCAAGCTTGACTGTTGTGAAGAAAGTCAGTAATCTCCTTGTATGATCCCGGTAAGGTATCAGATGCTCCTGGTGAGTGTACCATTTGCCGTTGGTTTGATTGATTACCAGAGCTGAATCTCCGAATACAGTCAAAGTCTTGATCCTGAGGTCAATGGCTTCCTCAAGACCCATGATACAAGCTTCGTATTCAGCTTTGTTGTTAGTGCAGTTAAAAGTGAGTTTTGCCGAGAAAGGCATGTGAACTCCCTTAGGTGTAATGAGCACTGCACCAACACCACGACCATTCATATTAACAGCCCCATCCAACATCATAGTCCATTCTTCTTCTAGGTCAGGCCCTTCAGTGTGAATAGGCTCTTCATGATATTTTGCTTTTATGAACATGATGTCTTCATCAGGGAAGTCAAATCTCATAGGCTGGTAATCATCAATGGGTTGCTCAGCAAGATAATCAGACAATACACTGCCTTTGATGGCTTTCTGAGATGTGTACTAAAAGTCGTATTCTGTGAGAATCATTTGCCATCTTGCAACCCGTCCGGTAAGTGCTGGCTTCTCAAATATATACTTGACTGGGTCCATCTTTGAGATCAATAAGGTGGTGTGGGTCAACATATACTGCCTTAGTCGGCGATCAGCCAACGCTAAAGCACAACAAGTTTTCTCGAGCAGTGAATAACGTTGTTCACAGTCAGTAAACTTTTTGCTTAGGTAGTATATTGCATACTCTTTTCGACCAGACTCGTCATGCTGGCCCAGCACACACCCCATTGATTCTTCTAATACTGTTAAGTACATGATTAAAGGTCTTCCTTCAACTGGAGGCATAAGGATCGGAGGCTCTTGTAGGTATTCCTTGATTTTGTCAAAAGCCCTTTGGCAGTCTTCATTCCACCTGACCGTTTGTTCTTTTCTTAACAACTTGAATAAGGGCTCACATGTTGCTGTAAGGTGAGATATGAACCTTGAAATTTAGTTCAATCTACCTAAGAAACCCCGAACTTCTTTTTCAGTTTTTGGTGCAGGCATTTCTATAATGGCGTTGACTTTGTCAGGATCAACTTCAATCCCTTTCTCACTTACAATAAATCCTAGCAGCTTACCGGATCGTACCCCAAATGTGCATTTGTTGGGGTTCAACTTCAATTGGTACTTCCTCAGATGCTTGAATAGTTTCAACAGATTCACCAGGTGGTCTTCTTCTGTGAGGGACTTGGCAATCATGTCATCCACATAACATTCAATTTCTTTGTGGATCATGTCGTGGAATAATGTTACCATAGCCCGTTGATAAGTGGCACCAACATTCTTCAGTCCAAATGGCATCACCTTATAACAGAATGTGCCCCAAGGTGTGATGAAAGTTGTCTTCTCCATGTCTTCAGGTGACATCTTGATCTGATTATATCCTGAAAATCCATCCATGAATGAGAACACCGAGAACTGAGCCGTATTGTCGACCAATACATCAATGTGAGGTAAAGGGAAATCACCTTTCGGGCTGGCTCTGTTCAAATCTCGGTAATCCACACACATCCTCACCTTGCCATCCTTCTTAGGCACAGGTACAATGTTAGCGACCCATGGCGGGTAACTGGTCACAGCAAGGAAACCAGCGTCCCACTGTTTTTGTACCTCTTCTTTTATCTTCATGGCCATATCCGGACGAGTACGGCGTAACTTCTGTTTTACTGGCGGACAGTCTTCTTTCAGAGGCAGCTTGTGCATAACAATGTCGGTGTCCAACCCCGACATATCCTGATAAGACCAAGCAAAATCATCCACATACTCCCAAAGCATGTCAATAAGTTGCTCATTTACTGAATCTTGCAGACAGGCCCCGATCTTAACTTCTTTCAAGTCTTCTTCTGTACCAAGATTAACCGTCTCAACTTCCTCCTGATGAGGAGTGATAACCTTCTCCTCTTGTCTTAACAACCTGGCTAGCTCTTTAGGTAGCTCATAATCTTCTTCAACCCCTTCATCAGCTTGATTAATCGGATTGTCAAAGTCATACGAAGTCATAGTAGTGTTGTTGTCGGTGCAATCTGGAGGGCATTCTCTGCAATGGTTTAGATCGGTTCTTTTTAGTGATCAGTTTTATCTTATTTAGAAAAAGTGAAAATGAAGTTATTTATTTTGAAAAACATTGCCATTTTATTTTTGTACAAAAAATGAAAAATGAAAAACAGTGAGCGAAAAAAAAAGAAAAGATTCATTTGCAAAAGATGTCCTGATATTCATTAATTGATCGTTTGCACAAAATACAAGATGGCCCGATTACAAAATGAGCCCTGACATCTTGGGCAAGATGCAGGACTTGATGCATGCTTAAAGACATGAAATAATAATTACTCTGCAGGAGTAACTCTTATAATTTCCTGGGAAGACCAGTTTGAGACATGGTTCCCCGGGATCCTTGGACGTATTCAGCTTTCTAGGTTGCGCTCGTCTTTTGACTCTTCTTCCAAACTGTTCACAGCATCCGGGGTGAGCATTCCCCTGCTGACAAACTTGGGCTCCTTTGCAGCCTCTGGTTGATCTTGTCGAGTTGGTCTGTAACCCAACCCGAATCGGTCTTCTTTCTTTTCAACTGGCAGCAGCTTACCCCAGCCTTGAGCGGTACCTTCCTCAACAACCTTCCGGGCTTGTTGATATGATGTGATGGAAGTCCCAGACACAGCAGATGCTTCATTGATGTTCAGGGCCTCAAACCCTTGACTCATGGTTTCATGGATCTCCCCATCCATTTCAATGTATTTAAAAGTAGCCAGCTGGCTAACGAAGATATCCTCTTCCCCACAAATGGTAATGACTTGGCCTTCCCACTCAAATTTTAACTTCTGGTGAAGGGTTGACGTTACGGCGCCAGCGGCGTGTATCCATGGTCTACCCAATAGATAGCTGTAGGCAGGCTGTATATCCATCACAAAGAAGGTCGTTTTGAAAACCTGTGGGCCAATCATTATTGGTAACTCTATCTCTCCCAGAACTGATCTTTTAGAACCGTCAAAGGCTCTCACTACCAAGTTGCTTGGGCGTAGTGCCAATCCATCATACTCCAGCTTCACAAGGGCTTTCTTGGGCAGGACATTGAGTGATGACCCTGTGTCCACCAATACGTGAGAAATAACTGCACCCTTACACTCCAAGGTAATGTGCAAAGCCTTTTTGTGATTGTGTCCTTCCGTTGTCAGATTAGCGTTGGTAAATCCTAGTCCATGACTAGCGTTGACATTTCCAACCACAGCCTCTAACTTATTGACAGTAATCTCCTCCGACACATAAGCTGCGTGCAGGACTTTTAATAGTGCATTCCGATGAGCCTCGGAGCACATTAGCAATGATAGTATGGAGATTTTGGAAGGTGTTTGGTGAAGCTAGTCCACCACCTTATAATCGCTCTTTTTGATTATCCGCATGAATTCATCAACCTCTTGATCAAAAGGAGTCTTCAAAGTTTCTTTAGCAACTGATTCTTCTTGCACCACGTTCTTCCCTTTTGCCTTAGCAGCAGGTTCAACTTCAGCAATGGGTCTTGGTATTTGCGAGGCAAATAGACGTCCGCTTCTAGTGAAGCCTCCGCCTCCCCCCACATTGTCTATCTGTGGTGAAGAAGTTGATGACTCTAAAGTGATTTTCTGCCCCTCGCAGTATAGATCTGAGCCATAATGCCAAGGGATGGCATTATTGCTTTCGTAAGGAACTGGCCCAGGTACTGTGATAGTGACCGGACTGATAGCAGCTGCAGAGGGGACCACAATGGTGTGTGGATCATAATATATGGTAACTGGAGCTCGGACAGGAGTAGCATTTTGTTGTGAGTTGTTGGAAGGAACATTTGCGGGATCGTAGTATATCGTAACCGTTGAGACGCTTTCATTAACTGTTGCTGATATTGTAGACGGTACTATTGACTGGACGGGTGTTGAAGTTGTAGCAGGAACTGATGGAATAATGGGTATTTTCGTTGCAGAAGTAATTGTGACTGAACTTGTATCCGTTGAAGTGATTGATGGAATATCTGTTGGAATTGTAGCAGAATCTGTTGGAACAATGGTTGCTGACGTTGTAGGAGTATTTGTGATTGTTGATGAAGGAATTGTTGGAGTTGTAGTCGTTGTTGTTGTAATCTGAAGAATGTCATCTCTAATGAGGCCATCTATGCCGTTTCTCAGTCTCTCACATCCATTAACGGCAATATTACAATATCCACAGTCGACCTCACACCCAGGGAACACTTGGCATTCTAACAGTTGAGCTTTGATTTCAACCAAGGGTGTTCGGATTTGTGCAACACTGTTGATTAATGTGGATGGTTTGCCTTCCTCAATAGCATTGATCCTAGGCCCGTTGTGACTAGGAATTGGATTTCTTGTGACGTTCGAAGGAGGCGCAAAATTGAGAGCTTTTGAGTCCACCAAATCCTGGACTTTCATCTGTAAGGCCCTGTATTTTTCAGTATTATGCCCCGGTGCGTTTGAGTGGAATGCACACCTAGAATTTGCATCATAGTTCTTTGGCATATTGAGAGGATCTGGAGGGGCCAACGTCCTTAACTCAACTAGGTTGAGCTTTAGGAGTTGTGGCAAGAGTGCAGCATACGGCATTGGGATCGGGTCAATTACCCTGTTTGCTTGTGATGGCCTCTGTTGGAAGGGACGCTGCTGTTGGTTGTTATTACTGTTGTTGTATGACCTTTGTTGCGGATAATGAGCTTGCTGTTGATATTGTGGTTGTTGTTGTTGAGGATATGATGATTGTTGTGGCATTGGAGCTGGGATGGTAACAGCTGCTACTGACCGGTGAACATATTGAGGCCTGCCCCTGCTTGTGTGAATGGAATTTGTTTCACCTGCCCTCCGGGGTCCCGCAAAAGGTTTTCTGGGATTGCTGGAGGAACTTGCACCACTGTCGGAGATTTTGCCCATCTTCAAGAGACTTTCAATCCTCTCACCAGCTATGACCACATCAGCAAAACTGGTAGAGGAGAAAGCAACAAGTCTATCAATATAAGTCCCTTGCAATGTGTTCATGAACATGTCAGCCATTTCACTTTCCTACATGGGTGGTTGGACAGCAGCAGCGAGCTGTCTCCACCTTTGAGCATAATCCCGGAAGCTCTCTCTTGAAGATTGAGACATACCCATCAGGAGAGTTCTATTGGGAGCCATGTCCAGGTTGTATTGATATTGCCGGATGAAAGCCTTGGCCAAATCCTTCCAACATCTTATGGTAGCCCTAGACAAATGCGAATACCATTCTCTTGAAGCTCCAGTCAGACTGTCCTCAAAGTAGAACATCCATAACTTCTCATCCATGGTATAAGCCTTGAGTCTTCCCAAGAAAGATTGCAGATGAGTACGTGGGCATGAGGTACCATTGTATTTCTCAAAGCATGGGGGTTTGAATTTGTGGGGAATTCTCACCCCATCTACCAACCCCATATCCATCACGTCGAAACCCAAAGAATTATGAGATTCCAAAGATCTTAACTTTTCAGCAATCTCGTCCAATCTTCTATCATATACCTCATCTCCTGCCCCTATAACAGTAAACTGTTCTCCCTGGGGATCCTCCTGCAGGATTTGGCCCCCAGTAGCATTACCTTGGCCATTCCTCGGGATGTTAACTTCTGGATTCAGATGAGGTCCATATTCTGGTGGGTCAATACGAGGCTGTCCCCGTTCATTGTTGCTAGTTCCTCCTGTTCCTAGATGAGGTTCCTCAGGAGTTTGCCTTTCCACCAGCTCTCTTAACCTTTCTTGACTCTGGGCTAAGCTAGTCATCACTGCTATAAATTGAGACATCTGATTTCTCATCTCTACTCTCTCATTGGCCATCTGATTTCTGACCTCAGTCAGATCCTGCTGTACTTGTTCCATTTGAATGCCGGGAAGATTGTTACGAGTCGGGTACCGGTGCGCGCGGTTGACAAGGAACACTCGGCGACGAGCAATGTTTCCTGAGATCACAACAAAGTTAGAAACAATAATAATAACAAAACCTACAAAACAAAAACAAAGTTAGTATGCAATGCAGTATGCTTATTTGTTTTCCAAGGTATCCGGTTTGGTTCTTGGTTTTGACCTTTCCAGACCTCGAGGAAGATGCTTGATGTTGTTGAGAGAAAACCCAAATGAAAAACAAACTAAAATATATTACAAATGATGAACAATACATAGTTTGTTTTACAATACATGCCCATGGAGGGTCAAAATACAACAAAAGGAAAAGTACATCAAATGGAAACAAACAACAAGCAAAGAATCAGACATCCAGTCCAAACTCATCCTCTCTGACCTCCTTCAAGAGTGCCTCAGTCACTGGACCAGCTGGGTGCTCTGTAATGGTCCTAATGAGGAGGTTCCTGGTAGCAATGGCAGTGGTCAGCTTCTTATGCTTGTCCTGGTCTTTGATCTTTTCAACCCTGCTCTGAGCTTCAACTATGATATCTCTTTCTGTGTAGCCAACAAGGCTTCCTACTGCTTCTTCTCACTGGCCTCTAGCTGTTCAATCTTGGCTTGAGTCTTCTGGTCCTCTTGTGTACGGGCTTCGATGATCCTGACCCGTCTAGCCTGACTCTCTTGCAGATAATGCTCAGCCCTAGCTTTCTGAATCTTGGCCTCTTTACAGGCATTCTTCAATATCTGTTCCCCAGCCCTTGCTTTCCTTATGTAGTCTTCTGTCTTTTTAATTTTGGCAAGATGCTCCACCCTGAGCGTTTCCAATCTCTCAATGTCCAGACGACCATCACTTCTTTCCCAAAGATTTTCTTCAAGGCCTGGGATAGCTGCTCATTCCTTTCTTTCAACTTTTCAAATTCCTCCAGGCTAACTGTTGCTGCAGGCTGTACTGTGGATGGCCCAGGTATGTCTTCCAAGGTGAAAGGCATTCTGGTAATCCGAGCTCTAGTACGGGACCAGTCTGAGTACTGAGCTGAAGCAACATTGTTACATCTTCCAAGAATAGCTACCCCTTTTGTCTAGATGTTGTCCCAGGCCCAGGCAGCTTGCCCGACAACAGCTGAATTAGGTTGAACTTCACAATATAAGGTCTCAGCTAAATCCTGTCCTCTGGGAGGGTTAACCAAGGCATAACCCAGTTGTCTCTTAAACAGTAAAGGGTTGTAGTTGATGCAACCCTTCACTCCTATCAGAGGCACATTTGGGTATTGTCCACAGCTGGTGATAATGTCCTTGCCTTTGGTGCTCTGGGTGCACCACCTGATATCATCTGAAGTCAAGGCAATGAGCCTCTTGGCCCAATTCTTCTGCTGGTGGGGGTTCAAGAAAGCATCTGACTTAGGCAGGTGTCTGAGCAACCAGGTGTAAAACAAAGGAGCACAACATCTTACCAACTTCCCCCTTTGTTTCTCATTCCTCTAATAAATGGAGTAGTAGAACTCTCCTAGCAATGTAGGCACTGGGTTCCTTAGAAGAAACAAATGGATAGCATTCTTGCTGACAAATTTGGGCTCATCTGCAAACAGTATAGCCCCATATATGCTAAGGGCTAACAGTGCACAGACTGCCCTCCACTCTCCCAATGAAGCCTTCAGGATGGCCTGAGAAATCAAGAAGTCTAAATGCAAACCAGGAATCCCAGCTTTTGTTGTCATACTTTGCTCAATAAGGGCAGGCTCCAGGTACAGTGCCCTTGCTATCTCTTCATTTCTAGGAGAAGTCATCTCTGGGTTGAAGGGGACTCCACCTCTGATAGGTACTTCAATCAATAAAGAAAATTCTTCCAGCAGAGGCCCTAGCTGAAAGTCTGGAAATGTGAAACATCTCAATGGAGGGTCATAAAACTACAAGCATGTGTGGATCATGCTCCTCTGAGAAGGATCAAGGTCCATAACCATATCCAGGATACCTCCATAGTGCTCTCTAAATAGTGGGATATGGTCAGGTGTGATGAGTGACTGGACCTGCCTAATGCCAGTCAACACAGGCTCAAAAAAGTGGTAGGATATGTTTCTCTTCCTGGGAGTAGTCATGAATGCTGCTGAAGAAGCTGAAGATAGGTGCTGATGAAGATCACAGACTAAGATGCTGAAAGTGGACCACTGACAGACTGGTGCTGATGAGGATGGAGATAACTGAAGCAGATAACTGGTAAAGACAACTGAAGCAGAGGTCTATGCAGAAGAAGGGGTCAAAACCAAAACCAAGATACAATGAAATGGATACCCTGAAAAGCAAATAAACAAATGTCAAATGATGCAATGATGATATATGCAAATGATATGCAAAGTTTTATGATCAAGCTGGATCTGATTATCTGTCTTGATATAAGTCCATGTAGGTCAAAAAGTCCAGATGAAGGCTCAGAAATCCAGTAACCAGGGTGGGGGACTCAAATAAAGAGTCACATGTCCAGGGTTAATCACAAGAACTGTCCAAAGTGAAGTATTCTTAAACAATACAGTAACAGGGTATGATGTGGCCAAGGGTTCCTGCAAACCTGTAAATAGCCCAACCCCCTCACAGGTAGTGTTCTAGAACAAGGATCCTCAGACTTGGATCAGTTATGAGAAATGTAAACACTTCTAACCTGGAGGTACAGTGTTTACAATAACCATAAAAGATCCTCCTCTAATTCACCTCAGCTTCTGAAGGTCATAATAAAGGTCATCCAGACTTAGCAGGCTTCCCAGATAGCCCTAGTACTACAGGAAATCTGTAGCACAGAGTTCTCAAGAAGAAACCCACATCTGAACCATGTTTCATATTCCCGCACCAAACCGAAATGGAATGGGAAAGAACATGAACCACTCTAGCCTAGGTGTCACTCAGGTCCCAGGTATAGGACCTTAAACTCTCAATGGAATCCCACCCACCAAAGAAAACCAGATCCAGCAAATGACAGTATGAAATATGCAAAAATTATAAAGAAAGCAATAAATAAAGTTGTACATAAAGCAGTAAATGAAGCAAAATAAACAAACACACATAGCATATAACACCCCAGTAAACAAATCAAACAAACGCTAGGAGGAACCCACAAAAAGAACCAGAAGCCCTGGTTGCAATATAAGGATCCCTAGCAGAGTCGCCAAGCTGTCGCTCCCACCTGATGACACATGGCCAGAAGGGGTACAGATGCGAACGGTCGGCGAAAGGAGAGAGAACATGAAGCTGAACTGAAAAGAGTCGCCAACTAGGCATTTTTATCCCGAAGGAAAGGTAATGCTGCATAGACCTAAGAAAAGATGGATAAGACGGTTGCGAACCAGAGAAACTGAGAAAGGGGGTTGGTTACAACCTGGGAAGATATTAGCACCCAGATTGTCCGCCGTACTCGATGGGATCCACGCTTGAAAGTTTGTGTTTAAAAGGGGTAGTGTCAGTGCTATTTTGTGTGCAAAAGCTGGAAAAGAATGCAAGTGTCAGTGCAAAAGAAATGTGAAGTGAAATAAAAGAGTGTCAGTGTAAAGGAAGGATGTGAAGCTCAAGATTATGAAGCTTAAAAAATAATGCTGGAAGGAGGGGGAATATACAGAGACTTTTGTTCGATAACTGTTAAGTTATGCCTATGTATCCTCTCGTGCAATGAGGAAGTCAGAACACCGTAGTTTGACTCAAAGAGACTGAAAGATAAATTGACTTGTGAACTCCTTACTTGTCTATGCTCAAGTATATGACCTGTCTGGCTCAGGTGCAAACTGTCTTGCATTAGACGGAAGAAGCAAGTTCTCGTTTGTGAGTGAAGAGGATGAGAAAAAGAATCCCGGAGGAGGCGATTATTGTTTGTTTTTGGTGTTTTCAATCTTTTATTACTTTTGTGTTTGTCATAGGAAAATGAGCTGAAGCCTAAACCAAGGGTTAGTAAACTCATCACATCCTCCCTCTGATTAGGGGTAATGAGAATACCTTAAGTATGAAGTAAACACCTCACACTTAATCACCATGATGTAGGATTAAGATCATTAACCTACTTGTGATTATTTAGATGTTTTTGGAGTTTTTTTTTAGTGATAAGTAATGAGTTTAAGCCATAATCAAGGATTTAATGGACCCATTACACCATCCTAATAGAAGGATAATAGATGAGAACATTTAAGCTGAGGAAGGCTCTTCAACTTAATCCATGATTAGGGATTAACCTCATGACATAAAAAAGCCTTTATTAGAGTGGAGTTTAGTTAATGATAAGATTAAGAAGTGGATTTTATGGTTTGTAAGACAACTTGAGGAGGACTTGTCCATTAACACTAGGGTTAGTCCTTCTTAACCAATTAAGGAAGAATTAGAACCCTAATGCAAGGCCCAAGTTACAAGCTTGATGTCTTAGTGATTATTAAGATGGATTGATTAAAGGATTTAAACACATTAAGGGTTCAACACTTAGGATTAAAGTTATACACTCCATCCTAATAGAAGGATACAGGCATAACCTTAATCACAAAGCCTTAAAACCTTTAAGGTTTAGTCCTTGACTAAGAGATGAGAAGAGAAGACACAAAGGTAAAACTAATGGGGGGACTAATCGAACCCTAATTGTGATCATGCTTGGATGTTACTAGGGTTTATGAAGCTTGCAAGAAGATCTTCAAGAAGGGCCACCAAGGAAGAAGCAGATGAAAGGAGGAGAAGCAGCAAGAAGCAAGACAACTTACTTCACTTAAGAAGATAAGTTGCTTGAAGAAAGAAAGAGGAGAAGGAACATGAATGAGCAAGCTCACTCTAATAAAAAAGTAAAATGCAACAATGAATGCATAAGAGAGGTGAGAATAGATTATGAGAAGTGAAGGCAAATTCACTTCTCAAACACTTACCACCTGAAAAGTTAGCAACAAGAAATGAGATGAAATGAAAATGAGATGAAATGCAAAGATGAAAACCAAAGTCAGAAGCATGATTTGGATGTAAATGATGCTATGAGATAGTATTAAAGCATGTCAAGAGATGAGGATGATCATACAAGTAATGAAGATACAAATGAGACATGAAAGGAAGCATGAAAGCTCATGAAAACTTATGAAATGCAATGGATGCATAACATGGAAAATGGATGATGCAATGATCAAACATGATTTCAATATGTCCTAAGATGTCTTATATGTCATGTGGATGCACAAAATGTCATGGCAAGTTCATGTATGCAAGCATATGAAGAATGAATTCAAATGAAGGCAAAAATTAGGGTTTATGTACAAGATGCAATGCAAAATTCAAAATCAGAAGCAAAACATGAGATAAAAAATTGAAAATGGGATCAAAGGTACCCTAAACCTACATAAGTTCACTGCCTAAAGGGAAAATTCCAAAAAAATGGAAAATGAAAGATAAAAATGAAACAAAAATGTTTTTGGATGCTTGAAAGTATGCTTAACATAATGCAAAAAGAGCCATTCACAAACTCAACTTGAATCAAAAGTTATGAATTTTTGAAGTTAGGGTTAAAAATATTCAAATTAAAGAACCCTAATTCAAATGAAAATTGTCAAAGTATGATCAAAACCAAAAAGAAATTTGCTTTGTGAGTTTGTAAATGTTTTAAAATGCTCTCTGAATTTTTTGGGATTTTTAAATACCTAAATGTATTTTTAATTAATTAATTCTCATTAACTAATTAAAAATAATCATTTAAATGATTTAAAAATATTTTTTAATGCAAAAAATAAAAATAAAAATATTTTTGGGTTCTGAAAATTCATAAAATATTTAATAAAAATTTTCATAATTTTTGAAGTCTTTTTGCTATTTTTTATAAAATGTACAAATTAAATAGAAAGAAAATAAAATAAAACAAAATAAAAGGAAAAGTAAACAGATTCAATGCTCAGCATTCAAAGTTGAAAGGAAATGGTTGACCAGCGCGTGTTTGAATGGCTGGGATTTGTCCTGATTAATTAAACCTAATTAATTAATTAAATGATGGATTAGGGTTTAATCAAGTGATCTGGGGCGTCCATACGCGCGGGTAACTTAAGATCCAAAGGCCAAAATTCAAACTTAGCCTAATTACAGGATTATGCCCTAATTACCTTCAGGTGACCGGAACAGTGTTTCGGTCATCTTCTCCGACGAGTCAACATCCCATCTCCCTCCCTAAGCATCTAAAACATGATTTTTCTGCCAAGAAATGAACCCCACGCATCCCTAAACCTAAATCCCCAAACATAATCCATTTTTCATTCATAAAAAAGCCAAATCGAAGCAAAACGTTTCTAGGGTTAAAACATTCAGAGGCTTCATACATGCTCAATATCCCACCATTTTGAAAAATAAATACATCAGGATCATCAGCACAACATAAGGATTCAATTAAGAACTTAAAAATAAGGTTCTGGAAAAAAGAGTTCTTGAGCTATACCTGAGATTGAACCTTCTGATTCTGGGCTTTCTGGATCTTCCTTTGATGCAAGTCCACTCCTCTGAACCTCCTGATGATGAAATGAAGCTTAGGACAAGCTTGTATGGCCTGGTTTGAAGGTTTTGGCTCTGGTGTAGCAAATTTGGAGGGTTGTGTAAAGATGTTTTAGGCTGTTTCAGTGCTTGATTCTTGATCCATGGATGGTATATGACTTGTTGGTGAAGAAACGTTTGAGGTTTGATGGCTGTGGGAAGAGTTTCGAAAAGGTGAAGAAATTTTCAGTTTTTTGTGAATCCTGGCTTATGGGAGGATGCTGGCTTGTGTGTGTGTGTATGTTTCAAGTCCTTGAGGTCCACATAACATGTTCTGATTGGGCAGAGAGTTGTTGTGGAGCAGTGTGATTGGTATGGCTCATTTTGCAAAAAGTCAAGAAAGTTGTATTTGGAGGTATGGGCTCATGGCAGGCTGAGGACAAGGGGGTGTCTGGCGCAGCTTGATTCATGGGCAGCCATGGAATTCAGATTGGGGAAAAATATCAAGTGGAACGAAGTTTGTGGGTGGTTTTGCAATTTGTGAAGGTTTTGGCCCCTTTTGAAATACTTGATGATCAAGGCATGAAACTTGGGATTTCTTTGGGCAATTCTGAATTATAGGTCATGTATTATGTTTGTGTAATCGTTAGAAGTCAATTAGAGGTCACAAATTGGTTTGACATGAGTTTTTGCAAGTTTCCCTCTTTGGTACATAAGTGAAATTTTGTGATTTTCCCCAACTTTGCAAGGCCATAACTTGCGTTCTATGATGAATTAGATCAAGTTCTTGTACTTTTTGAAAATGGAATGATCCAATCTACAACTTTCATGACCAAGAATTTTTCATTTGAAGCATTTTTGAATCAAAAAGAGGAGGTTGAAAAACTTTCCCAAAATGGCAAGTTTGCATTACAAGTCACTTTCCCAAAATGGCAACTTTGCAAATGGCTTGAAATTCTTCAATTTAGTGAACTTCTAACTTCTTCTAAGATCAAATAAAGACCATATACACCCAAAATGATGGAGAAGACCCTTTGGTTAGATGATTGGGGGCCTCAGATGCCCTGATTTTGCACTGACTTGCTCAAGAAGTTATCTATTGATCAGATGCCTTCCCCATTGAATTTCTTCATGAAAATTGGTATGTATGATCCTTATAACATATAGAGACCAATAGAAACAAGAATGACCAAAAAATTTGGAGTTATGGCCTCTGAAACCAAAACCCTAATTTTAGGTCATCTGTGCAGTTAAGCTTGGCCCTGCTTCCATGCTTCCTCAGTTCTTGTGATTTTTTAGGCTTCCTTGATCTTGGGAGGATATAATATGATGCTTGAACATACATAGACCCTCTTAAGATGATTGAAGACCTTTGGAGTGACTCAGATAGCTCATGGATGGCTCAGATCACAAACCCTAGATGCAGATGACTTTGAACCAATGCAGTGAAGCAAAAATGCAATATGAGATGATATGATTGAACTTATGCAAATGAAAAGAATCACAAGCCATGGTGAAATGAGTGAGGGCAAATTTGGGGTGTTTACACATAGCACTAGAATGACCTCAATTGGCACATGTTGTATATCTTCTACCAAGACAAACCCAAGTATGACTATGAATTCATAAAGGTGGTGGTTTAGAGGCACAAAAGGTCAATGCACGTGATGGTGTTTCTTCTCATTCTCATTGTGCATAGATTGAGGTTAATTAAGATATATGTGGTAAGCTTATCACAAAAATAAAATTGGAATTTGAATCTAGAATAAGAATATCAGGAAAATCAATGGAAAATCAATTGAAAATAATAGAAAACAAGTTCAGTTACAAGAAGAAACGCAAAATTAGAAAACTTTAACACAAATCAGTTGTAGGGACATAACTGAAAACTCAACAAAGATTTTGTGGCTCTCGATAATAGAAAAAGGAGAAAGACAAGAACGTTGAGATCCCATTTTCCCTTCACAATCCTCTTCACAGCTTCTTCCATCTAACTCACAACGTAGTAACAACCACAAACTAATATAACAAAGCCGAAAAAAACACTTTCACCATCTTCGTCTCAAGTCGTCATCATTTTCATCTCATATCAACACCAAGATCTTCAATGAACTCTCATATCTCATCATCAATTTGTGCCTCATATATTCCTATATCTATCATGGATCTTCAACTTTCTTCAACTCTTCACTCTTTAAGTTAATAAAAGAATAAAAATTGGTTTTCTCTTCTCCAATAATCAGGCATCTTCACAATAACAGAGAATCACAATTCAGTTAGAAATTTTGTTACAAATGGGAATACAGTTACAAAATGGGAAGGGAAAATAGGAGAGAAAATCCAGTTATAACAAATTGATGAATGGGTCTTTCTTCATAGGATTTTCTTTTTTCAATGACTCTCTACCACCTTAAAACCCTCTCTCTGAATCATCATTAGGAGGCCACTTTCGAATCATCATCAAAATCCCTTTCTCTCTCAGAAGTTGAATCTCCCTCTCCAATCTGTTTCCAATTTCCACCCTTCATTCACATTAAGAACTGCATACTCCTAATAAACAACAAAACAAAATGAAAGTTAATAAGTATTCAAAAGAAGGAAAAATCAATCCATCATAACTTTAATACCAATCAAAAATAGAAATTTAGAAATAAAAGAAAAACAAGTCATAATCGATTGCTAACAGATTTTCAACCAAGTTTATAACAGAATCATAACAAACTTTCACCTTGAAAAATTCCAGAACAATCTTCCAGCTGCTATAAAATCAAAGATCACCACAATCTTCATTCTCTTCTTCTACACTTTTTTTCTCAATCAATCTTCATTCTTCAACTGCACTTCTTCCTCAATCCGAATATCTCTCCTTCCATAGCTTCCTTCATCTTCAATCTTCCTTCAATCTCTCCTCAAACTCATCCTCAATTCTTCG
The DNA here is from genome assembly GCA_963966055.1 of Lathyrus aphaca. NCBI lineage: Eukaryota > Viridiplantae > Streptophyta > Magnoliopsida > Fabales > Fabaceae > Lathyrus > Lathyrus aphaca. The sequence continues at coordinate 95,389,191 of OZ014520.1, read as the reverse complement.
TTATTCTTCATCTCCTTTCCATCAATCTTTCACATATCCTTCACAATTTCCCAAGTCCCTGCACGATCTCTTTTGCCATTTTTCTTCATCCTTCTTCAAGATTCAACATCATCTTCATCAAGATAAGGTTTTCTTCAATTTCAATTCGTCTATACCTCATACCTTCATCAAATTTGCAAACAATCCGCAAGCAAATCCATAAGTCAGAATCGTAGAGCATAACAGAGATACGTCCGCACAAATTCAATGATTACAGAGGCGAAGTAGAAGAAGGATCGTATTGAGTGGATATTGCGGAATATTATGAGTACCTGAAACCGTGGATTTCGATCGTCTTCGAAGCAGTCGTTTCTGTTCTGCGGCGGAGCGCATCATCTTCTACAATCCTTCTTCATTGACACGCCGGAAAGTAAGATCATACACCTACGAGAAGCCTTCGGTCGAAGCTACGCTTCCGTCGTCTTCGGCGAACAACATCATCGTAGCATCCGATTCAAGGTACATGAAGGTCTTTAAGAGTTTTGGTTTTCCCTAGATTTTGTCGATCCGATTTGATGGTTTATTGGAGTATGAGGGTGTTGAGTTTTACGAATTCATGGTTATGCGTGAGGAGGGTTAGGTTAAGGTTTATGAGAGGTGAGGTTTAGCTGTAAAGAAATCAACGGCAGCGGAGTGGAGAAGTGGAAGAGGGTGAGGGAAGATGAGGTGCGGCGGCGGCAGAAGAAGGGGGAAGAGAGAGGGCTGCGGCGTGAAAGAAGAAGGAGAAGAGGATTTAGGTTTTAGGGTTCCTCAGTAATGTTTCTTTGTTTGTTTGTAATTTTTTTAAAATTATAAGATTAGATTAATAGAAATTTTGAATCATTAAGAGAATAATAAGAATAATGATCATTAAAGTCTAATTAATCTTCTTAATTCCCCTTTAATGCACCGTTACTTTTCTCTAAGGGTAAGATTTGAATTCCTTTGTGCCACACCGGCGTTGACACGTGTCACCGTCCGGTTGGCTTCCCCTGCGGCGGATTATACGTGTGTTCTCCACCATAACAATCATATGCATGCGTAGTAAGAACCACATGATCTGAATACTATAAGGAACCCTAGATCAGACGGCCAAGATCAGAGTCAACATAGTTGACTGAAGCCTACCACATACACCCTCAAGAGCCTGTGCAGACTGGGCCCATATCATTGCTACTCACACCTCCATTTTAAAGCCCATTGGAAAAAATAACTAAAAAAATACTTCTTGAACCCCCTTTTATTTTCTTTTAGTGTTTTTAGTTTTAGTTAACATAGTTTAGGAATAATTCAATTAAAAATAGTAAAATCCATTATAAAATTCCATAAAAAATTAAGTAGCTTAATAATCCATTATAGGAATTTTTGACACTTTTATTTTCTGAATTTTGCTTATTTTCGATTTAATTTTCATTTTTCTTTTAATTAGCTTTTATTGAATTTCTTTTAACTGTACATGATTTTGTTCATTTTATTTTGTCCCCTTCCAGTAGGATTTTTGACCCATTCTTTTTGCTATGATTAGAGGACTAATAAGAGGACTTATGATATTTTTTGGTAGATTTTTAGGTCATTTTATCCCATGTTTTGGTAGCCTAATCCATAGAAAATTATAGTTAATCCTTAAGTAGGTTTACATGATTTTTAGACATAGTTAACTTCTGATTTTTTAGGATATTTTTTAGCACATTGTAATAATCAATTTTAGGACCCCATAGGATTAATTTCGTTTTTTTCCAGGACCTTTAATATTTTTAGTGTATTAATCTTTAGGTTAGTTATACATGTAAAATTCACCTAGTTTAGTTTAGAATATTAGGATCCATTAAGAACTAGTTTACTTAGATTTAATATTAGGATATTAAAATGACTTAGCATAGTTTAATTACTGATTTTTAGGGTGTTAATATTAGATAGTTCCCTTAGTTTTAGGACTTAGGCTGAGTATTTCTAATAAATAGACTTAGATAAGTTTAGGTTTGTTTTTGGTTTTATACTTTAATATGTTTTGGCTTAGAATTTTATTTCTTATTTCAATTTTAATGCTTTGCCATATTGTTTGAATATTTCACTTGAATAGGTTTCCCATTGTTTTAGAATCAACTTAACTTCCTTAGGAAGTAAGTTGAATTCTAGTAGTTTCTAGTTCCTTTCTTCATTAGGTTTAGAAAACCTCACAAACCATTAGGACCACTTGTAAATAAATAAATAAAATTAGGATTGAGTCTTAGTCCCTTAGATTTTGCCTTTTGCAATTTGAGTCATTCTTTCTCATATCATAAAGAAAAGCAATAAAACACTTAATGAAAATCGAACTTTCTTGTACGACACGAGACTTTGTTGCGGAGTGCTTATACGCGTCCTGTTTCGGGGAGAGGTGTAAGTACTTACTGCGATGGATAGGTCTTAGTATGAGAATGTTCACAAACAAATTCAAAATATTTCTCATAAAAGACAAAAACAAACAATAAGCGACTATCCTGCGGGAACTTCTCTTCTCACCTCATACTTTCTCAACACGAACTCGCGACGACTTGTCTCACATGCAAGACAGTAAATGCACTCGTACCAGACGAGCCTGCAACACCTGAGCATAGACATACGCAGTTCCAGCTATAAAAAACACAAACAAATAGTTCTCGCCTTAGTTAGGCGAACTACGTCGACTCTGATCCTCATTTTCCCGATGAGGTACGTAAGCAGCGGGGTAGGGCCCGTTCGAGCACATTCTTTATTTTCCCTACATTTTCCCCATTTTTTCTTTTCATTCTCTCTTTTCCAGTTCCTTTCTCATTTCCCTTCTCATTCCAGTTAGCAGTTTATTTGTTGAGCAACATCTTATTTCTCACCCTTTGAAACAAAACAAGCAAGCGTGGATCCCGTCGGGTACGGCGGACGATCTGGGGTGCTAATACCTTCCCAGGTCATAAGCGACTCCCGAACCCAGATCTTTGGTTCGCAGGAACTTGTCCTTTCCTTCTTCCTCAGGTTTGTGCAGCATTACCTTTCCCATTCCTTCGGGATAAAAATTCCTGGCTGGCGACTCTACCTTTTTCGTGCCACTTTCGCGTTTGTACTAGGATGAAAATCCCGGGAGCGACACACCGTTGCATCTTTAGATAAGTTGTGGATAAGAATTTCTTGGGTGGTCCACTCCGACGGTGACACTTGTCACCATCCAGTTGGACCACCACATCACAATCACACACACGTTATTCCACCACTTGTTACCATGCACCTCGTGGTGGAACCTTCAGATTAGAGGACTGGATGAAGACTTAGATCATAGGGCTAAGATTAAGTCAACAAAGTTGATTAGAGAGCATACCACGGGTTTATATTTTTGTTTTATTTTGATGTATTTTTGTGGTTTTTATCGCTTTTCATTCCTCAATGATGTAATAACTTAGGATATTTTTTATTTTTGATGTATGCTTGTATGGTATATGTAAATAAGGTAGAAAAGGATAAAAACAAAACTCTTAGAAAACCAATTTTTTCAAAGAGAAAAAGATATATTCGATTCAAAGTCGAATTATTTTCAAAATAATAACTGGATTTCACATGTTCTTAGGATTTCCCACGTTTTCAAACTCGTTCCACTCCATTAAACCCAAAGCAAAACCTTGTATGATTTGTACCATAAGTCACCTATCTAGCACAACGCAACCGACCCACACGATCCATCACTCCACTCATTTTCCGATTCATTACACGATTTACCTACCATAACATAGAAGAACCATGATCACTATCTATTTGAATTTCCATGTTTCATGTTTATCGTCCACTTACTTTTGATTGCCTTGTATGATCCCTTAGGATTCGTAACTTAGATTTAATTCTCGATTAAAGCCAAGATGTGATACAATTTAGGATAGTCATCCATGTATGCTAACTTAGGTAGATCTTTCCTTCAATCCTCACTAACCTTAGGATCTCCATTGCATCACAACATAGGGTGAGTCTTAGTTTCCCTTAGTGTTTTTCCTTTCTCAAATTTGAGTCTATATTCTCATCTTCAAAGAAAAGCCAAAAAACACTTAATGATAAAAGTGTTCACAATACGCCACTATGCCTTAAGCTATATAGGAAATGATTAGTGGAGGTCTCCTCCACTCTTCTAGAATGCTTGCAAAATGTTCCATTGGGGCGACATTGGAAAGTATTCGCTCTTGTATCATAGTCTTTAGTGTTGTGCATACGACAAACACATAATCAAAACACTTCTTCTAAAAAACAATAAGCAGACAACACATCTTTGTCGGTGTGTAATAAATGGACCTCGTTAAATAATTTTGTCATTTTTCGGTGTGTAATAAATGGACCTTGTTAATAGTAGTGTTTTGAATAAGGAGATGAGAAGAAAGTATCTCAAATCTCCTCATTTAGATGTGTTGGTTACTAAGTTAATAAAGAGAAACAAATATTATTATTTAGTTAAAACTAATACCAAAAAAGAAAAAATTCTATAAAGTTGTTGAGTGCAACAACCATGGGAAAAATAAAAGGAACATGTTCAAAGAGTTGTTTGTTTGAAAAAGAGTGAAAATGACAAAGTTAAATGAAACAAGAAGACAACACAATATAAAAATGAGAAAAAAAATGTAAAATGTATGATTTCTTTGACTTAGAAAAGAGAATAGACCTTGTAACCTTAATTGCATAGTTTAGCCCTTTAAAATCAACTCGATTGAATGTAAGAACATGTTTCACATTCCTAAGAGTTAATTATGTATCGAAGTATTGAGGATAATAACTTCAAATGTTAGTTGAGTCCTACATTGATTATAAATGAGGATAATTGAGAATTTATAAGTGAGAAAACTCGCACATCTATCATCTTAAAATTTTGAACGAATATTTAATATCTCTTTCATTTATAGTGCTCTTGATCCAATATTGATAATCATTCTAATAAAAAATATTCAACTTAACCTCGACAAGGCTAACACAATTTATCTCACCTATATGAGCCAACTTCACATCACCAAATTTACACGAAGTACCACTTTCAATAATCCGGATAAGTTCGCTATCAACGATTTTAATATCATGCTCTTGAATAATAAACAAAATCCGTAAAAACTGTGTAGAAAAAAGAAAAAATGGACGTTTTGAAAAGAGTTTTGGCATGTATATTTAATATTTTGTAGTTTTAACTATTTTTATACGAGCGATTTCAATTGATTAAATTAGGCACTGTAGAATTTGAAACTACCAGTAAATAAATGCATGTATTCGAGGTTCAGTTAGTAAATATAATTAGGTATGACAACAAAATTTATATTCGTGGGTATCCATTCGACTAAGTTTAGATTTGGGTTTTGGGTTTCCCCAATTAAAAAATATGAGGACGAGTCAGGTAATGGGGATAATAGTATCCAGCCAGAATCCACCCTATTTATTTCACTATATATATTATTATTTAGTTTTGTTAATTTGAAATATTAAATATTTGATTAATGTTTTAATATTTTGATATTTATTAATTATTTAAAATGTATGTTATGAAATATTTTGAGATTGCTTTATTTTATTATTTGAAATGTAATTTGATTTTGGAAAAAAAATATTCCTATTGAAAAAAAATTATTTTACTAAATAGATGGTGGTTGGGTGGAGATACTGTTAGCTCCTATTAAATATCTAAGTGGTTCTACAGTTATGAGAATTGAATATTGTGTGCCTATTTCCATGTTAAGTGTTGTTAAATTTTTGGGTTAATACATCTATTTTCATGTTTAAGAAAAATATGTTGCATTTATGATTTATTAGAAAATTTATAATTAATTAAATTTTTTTAGTAAGCAAGTGATATATTGAAACATGTACAAAGGGTGCCCCGCCTGTTTACAAAAGAAGGCCGGGTAACTAACTCGCCAAAGCAAAAGAAATTACAAACCAAATGTACCTATGTCATAAAAAACAAGGGGTCCATGTCGAAATCGTATAGGCTACAGTTGGACTGAGTAATATCTCCCATCCTAGACCACTTCCAAATATAAAATTTAACCTTCCACACTATGTCAACAATGTTCCATTGGGTCTTACCAAAAATGATATCATTTCTAATTATCCAAATGGACCAAACCACTGCCAACCAAAAGCTTCCCTCTCTACCACTCCTAACTTTACACGATTTACCAAACTTCCACCAATGCAAAAAGCTCTTCTTAAGATTCAGATCCTCAACATCAACACAACCACACCAAATAGCTGCATCCTTCCAAACCAACCTTGCAACAAAGCAATTTAACAACAAGTGATCTAAAGTTTTGATCTCCTCTGCACAAAAAGGACAAAGTAAATCATTACTCTGAAATAAGATACCTTTATGGGAAAGAGCACTTTTAGTCGGAATCCTATTCAAGAGGCACCGCCAACCGAAAGCTCTAATTTTAAACGTCATCGTCACTCTCCACACCCACTCCAATGCCGAGTCAAAACGATTAAAGGGACCAAAAGGAATATTGGATGCCATTTCTATAGAATAAATAGATCTAATCGAGAACGAGTCGTTGTCCTCGCACTTCCAAAAAATTTGATCTGACACATTCCCTAAACACCCGAATAGCTCCAAGAATTGGCTAAAGGAGACATTCAAAGTGGTAGCTTCCGTGGCATTTACAACAGAAACCGATGCAGCTGTTGAATTCGAGTAATGCGGAACAAATGCAGACCGAACCTCTGGAACAGACACAGACGCTGCTGAGTTCGAGTGAGAAAGAAGCACCTGACCCGGTACTAATTGCAGCAGATCCTTCGGAACCAACACAGACCTCGCCAAAGTGTAACACCCCAAATTTGCCCTATCTTGTTTAGCATCATCATCATATCATGATCATCATAAGCATGTCATGTCCTTAGCATTTTTACATAGAAAGATGAAGCATAGCACTTGCACGTTCTAGCATAAGGCATGTGATCGACTATCCGGGAAATTTGAAGCATTATAAGTCAAATTCAAGAGCATAGGTGACTTGGCAGAAAGCTCTCAATGCATGTTATACAAGCTCTGTATCATGGTCAAGGCCCCTAAAAATATTGAGGATCAAAATCAGATCAGAACGGTTGGCGCCGGGTTATTATTGAGGTTTCCCACCAAATTGAGGGAAAATTCAAAATTCACTGGCGTTAACCGGTTAACGTTTTGGTTAACCAGTTAACGGCTGCGAATTTTGAATTCCAGCAACAAATTCAGCATGTGTTTTGACTCCAATTTTCCAATTTTCTAATTTTTATTCATTTTTAATTAAGGAGAAGGATCTAGAGCATTTATCCAAGCCTAATTCCAATGCTAGATCCTAATCACTTTCCCAAACCATATTTTTTTGGATCCCAAGCCTAAATTTTGGGCCCCAAACCTAAACCATATTTAATCTATTTTCGTCCAAACCAAGGGGGACTCTCTCATAATTCACTCCTCTTCATTTTTTGAATTTTGATCTCACTCACCAGTCTCTCATTTTTTTCTCTCAATTTTCCAAATCACTCAAAGTTCCTCTTTGAAGATCACATAACTTTGCCTTAAAGTGTGCAGATCTTGGGACTAGACCTCTATCCATAGCTTCTTTGCATCATTTTGCTGGTTTACTTGGTGATTCAGATCTGGTTTGGAAATTAGAAGTGCTTTTGGAGCCAAAATTCTGCATCAAGACCCTTTGCTTGCATTTATTTTGCATGGAGTGTGAAGCTTAGCACCGAATCTTCAAAGTTCTCCGCGAAATCTCTCATCTCCAGCTCAAACAACAATTACCAAAGCATGCCTCAGCTTTGTAGGTTGGTTAAATTCAGATCTAGCTCTATTTTAGCATATTTGCATGCTTGTGCTTTAGATCCACCATGTGCTTGTGTATTTGCTTGTGTTGCTTGAATTGATTGGTTGATTCGTAACCAGATCCATGTGCTAATGTTCATGAGCTTAATGATGTTAATTAATGTGAATTGATCCACTTATTTCATGCTTAATTGATTGTTGGTCTGTGATGGAATTATTTGGATAAGCTGGTTTGAGCTGATTTTCTGCAGGAAATTGTTGTTGTTTTGACAATGTTAACCGGTTAACGCTTTGGTTAACCGGTTAACGCACCTGTTTTCTGTGTATTTTGCTGCAGGTTTTGGACTAGTTAATCGGTTAACGCTTTGGTTAACCGGTTAACACTGATGCAGAATGTCATTTTGGAGCTGTTTTGAGCTTGTTTGATCCCCTTACATGTTTTAATTGCCATGGATCATTGTATGATCATTGAATATGCTAGTTTAGGGTGATTTGCTTGCTGGTTGATGTATGCTTTCATGTTCTCGACGTGTAAATGCTTGTATGTGCAAAGTTTGGCATGTTGTTTGATCTTTGTTGATTTGAACTTTGAGCATGTTAATTCCATGATTGTGTTGATGAATATATGTTGGATTTTTGCTAACACTTGCAGGGGCTCATGGGAAGAGAAGTGTAGATGTTTATTCATATTTCAACTCTTCCCCTTTCCTTTTTAAGTTGCTTTCTCTTTGTGGTTTTTGATGTGCTTTATGCCATCATGTGATGTAACTCTTTTCTTCCCCCTTTAGGAGCAGCTTATCTCCTTTAGAGGAGTAAGTTGCTTGCTAGCTTTCTTTTCCTCTATTTTGCTCCTCTTTGGTTCTTATTTTATTTTAGGATAGTTGAAACCTCACTAACCTTAGGACCACTTTTTTGCATGATAACTTTAGGTTTAGTCTTTCCCCATTAGACTTTTGCCTTTTGCTACTTTGGTTCTTTCACTTCTCATCTCAAAACAAAATCTAAAAAACATTAATAAAGAAAGAAGTGACTTCTTGTGTAATAGCCTTATTCCACAGGGCCTATGTATTCATTCCATCTTGGAATAGTGCATTTGTCTAGCATGATGCACAAGTTGGATCATGAGATCATCTTCATCAAGAAAAACCCTATAAACTACTTCTTCATTTTTAATCACTAAAACACCTAATAAATTCAACAAGTCAATGAATTTAGGCCCTTGCCCTTGGAAACAAGTCTTGGATAAATTCTCCTTACTTGGTGTGCTTGTTCTATTATTCCATCTTGGAATGTAGTAGCAAGTACACATTCCATGGAAAAGAGTTTGAATTCATTCTCTTGTGCCACACCAATAAAAGATTTCTAAAAAACACAAATAAACAATAAGCGTCTCTCCATCGGGACTTCTTTTCTTATCTCCTTCGCTCTGTCCGCGGACTTGCCCGTACTTGTCATTTTGCAAGACGGTTACGCACTCATCATTCGAGCCTGCAACACCTGAGCATTGATATAGGCAGTTCAAGCCTTAAGACACAAGTAATCTTTTCCACCCCTAGTTAGGGGAACTACTGCGTCTCTGATCCTCATGTCCAGATGAGGTACGTAGGCAGCGGGGTAGGGGCCGTTCGAGCACACTCTTTTATTTTCCCTACATTTCCCCCTTTCTTTTCTTTCTTTTCCAGTTTAAGTTTCAGTTTTGCAGCAGCTTTCATTCTTTCACTCTTTGAAGCAGTTTCTTTGCAAGCGTGGATCCCGTCGGGTACGGTGGACGATCTGGGGTGCTAATACCTTCCCAGGTCGTAATTGACTCCCGAACCCAGATTCTTTGGTTCGCAGGACCTTTGTCCTTCTTGTTCTTTTCTTCTTGTTTGTGCAGCATTAACATTCCCGTTCCTTCGGGATAAAAATGCCTGGATGGCGACTCTACCTCTTTCCGCGCCACTTTCGCGTTTGTACCAGGATGGAAATCCAGGGAGCGACAGCTGGCGACTCTGCTGGGGATCGAACCCAAAATCTCTAGTTTCACTTGAGAGTCTCTCCTAGCGCTGGCGTGTTTCTGTTTCGTTGGGTGTTGATTGTTTGCTGCCGCGTGTTTATTTTACTGTTGATTATTTACAGTTTTGTTTACAGTTTTATTTACAGCTTTCAGTATTTATTTTCATGCATCATATTATACTGGACTGTCTGGCTACTGGTTTCCTTTTTTCTGTGGGATTGGGAACTGTTACTGAGAGATGAGCTCGTAACCGGGGCTCGAGTGCACCCTAGGACTTAGAGTGGACAGTCACTTTGGCTTCATGGCATCTTGCAATGTTGGTAGTAGTGAGTTCCACACCCAGACTTGCGACCGTCCTTGAAATGTATTGATGCCAGAATCTTTCTGGGGTCATACACAACCTCGATAGTTATGTGCATTTGGGGACCGATCATTGAGGACCTTTGTGGAAACATCCCTCTCCAGTGGTGACAGTTGCAGAACACATTATGTGGCAAACCCATTCGCACCCGAGGGCCCACTGGGAACTCGCATATGATGGTCTGGTTCTTTTATAGGAACTCAGTCAAAGCATCTGGTCGTATGAAGATAGTAATGTACCTTTCGGGATGAATGTACTATTGTTTCTCGATTCCAGCGCTTGAAGCTGGGAACTTATAAAGGATGCTTATTTTTCCCGAACTCATGCTGAGACCTCCCTGAGTAGTACATAATGCCAAACTGATTCCCTGATTTGGTCATGAGCCATTTCTCGGAAATGGTGAACATATTATTTCTATTCGGCTTTGAGAGTCCGTGATGTTTGACCCGGAGCACACCTGTGAGATTGGGAGGGGTTTACAGGTTTGCAGGAACCCTTGACCTCATCATACCTCATTGCCAGTACAATTCTATGATTTGATAAGGCTACATGGATTTTGGAGTTCTTAAGTCATCTGATATCTTATTTTTGGGCTTTTGAGACTGAATTCTTGTTCATGGGGCTTTATTCAGAGGATCTTGGTTCTTGGTCACTTGGGTCCAGTGTTCCGTATCCAGACAGTCCCGGTCATTGATCATATGCCTGCATTGCATTTGCATCACATCATACTTGCATTAACTGTTTGGGTTTCCATTACAGGTCATCATTTATTCTTTGTACCCAGTTCTGGTATTCATTGTTCGTCCACATGACAGAAGTCCAAGAGATACCCAGAAAAAGGAATGCTCATTACACTTTCCCACAACCATAAACCGAGGATATTCAGAAACTGGTGGGCTTGATGAGTGACAAGGTTTCAGATGATTTCAGAAATCGGTATGGGAAGATTTTGGGTTACATGAACAAACTTACTGTCGATCAGAGAGATAGTCTTCATTATTTGTTGCAGTTTTATGATCCTCAGTTGAGAGTTTTCGTGTTTGCTGATTACGTCTTGGCTCCTACTATGGAAGAGATTTCTGACATCCTGAAGATTCCTATCAAGAATGGTGTTCCCTATTATGCTGCGGAGAAGTGTCCCCCGTACAAGGACATTGCAGGTGCTTGTCATTTGAGTATGCTTAGAGTGAAGATGGAGTTGGAAGCCAGTAAGGGGAAGGGATTTAATCTGAATTTTCTTATCACGGAAGCTCATGTGTTTGCTTTGGGAGGGAAGTGGTTAGAGTTCAGTGCGCTGTTAGCCTTAATGTTCTATGGGATAAGTCTGTTCCCAGGAGAAAAAGGATGGGTAAGCATGGATGTTATCACCCTTTTCATTAAAGGGAACCTGATGCCTACGTTGTTGGTGTCGCTCCCACCTGATGACACATGGCCAAGAGGGGTACAAACGCGAACAGTCGGTGAAAAGAGAGAACACAAGGGTGAACTGAAAAGAGAAGAGTCTCCAGCTAGGCATTTTTATCCCGAAGGAAAGGTAATGCTGCATAAACCTAAGAAAAGATGGATAAGACGGTCGCGAACTAGAGAAACTGAGAAAGGGGATTGGTTACAACCTGGGAAGGTATTAGCACCCAGATTGTCCGCCGTACTCGATGGGATCCACGCTTGAAAGATTTATGTGTAAAGGGGTAGTGTCAGTGCTATTCTGTGTGCAAAAGCTGGAAAAGAAAACAAGTGTCAGTGCTGGAATAAGGTGTGAGGTGAATAAAGGAAGTGTCAGTGTAAGAAAAAAGTACAAAGCTCAAGACTATGAGGCTCAAAGAAAGGAGCTGGAAGAGGGGGAATATACAGAGACTTTTGTTCGATAACTGTTAAGTTATGCCTACGTATCCTCTCGTGCAATGAGGAAGTCAGAACACCGTAGTTCGACTTAAAGAGACTGAAAGATAAATTGACTTGTGAACTGCTTACTTGTCTATGCTCAAGTGTATGACCTGTCTGGCTCAGGTGCAAACTGTCTTGCATTAGACGGAAGAAGCAAGTTCTCATTTGTGAGTGAATGAGGTGAGAAAAGAATCCCGAAGGAGACGATTATTGTTTGTTTTTGTTTTCAATCTTTTATTGCTTTTGGAATTTGTCATAAGAGAATGAGCTTAAGCCTAAACCAAGGGCTAGTAAACTCATCACATCCTCCCTCTGATTAGGGGTAATGAGAATACCTTAAGTATGAAGTAAGCACCTCACACTTAATCACCACGATGTAGGATTAAGATCATTAACCTACTTGCAATTATTTAGATGTTTTTGGAGTTTTGTTTGGTGTTAAGTAATGAGTTTAAGCCATAATCAAGGATTTAATGGACCCATTACACCATCCTAATAGAAGTATCGTAGATGAGAACATTTAAGCTGAGGAAGGCTCCTCAACTTAATCCATGATTAGGGATTAACCTCATGACAAAACAAAGCCTTTATTAAAGTGGATTTTAGTTAATGATAAGATTAAGAAATGAGTTTTATGGTTTGTAAGATAACTTGAGAGGGACTTGTCCATTAACACTAGGGTTAGTCCTTCTTAACCAATTAAGGAAGAATTAGAACCCTAATGCAATGCCCAAGTTACAAGCTTGATGTATTAGTGATTATTAGGTGAATTGATTAAAGGATTTAAACACATCAAGGGTTTAACACGTAGGATTAAAGTTATACACTCCATCCTAATAGAAGGATGCAGGCATGAACTCAATCACAAAGCCTTAAAACCTTAAGGGTTTAGTCCTTGATTAAGAGGTGAGAAGAGAAGACACAAAGATGACACAAAGGTAAAACTAATGGGGGACTAAATAAAACCCTAATTTTTATCATGCTTGGGTATTCCTAGGGTTCATGAGGCTTTCAAGAGATCTTCAAAGAAAAGCCACCAAGGAAGAAGAAAGATGGAAGGAAGAGAAGAAGAAAAAGCAAGTCAACTTACTTCACTTAAGAAGATAAGTTGCTTGAAGAAAGAAAGTGGGGGAGGAACATGAATGAGAAAGCTCACTCTAATACAAAGATAAAATGCAGCAATGATGCATAAGAGAGATGAGAAGAGATTGTGAGAAGTGAAGGCAAATTCACTTCTCAAACACTTACCACCTGAAAAGTTAGTGACAGGAAATGAAGATGGAATGAAAATGAAAAGCATGCAATGATGCAAACCAAAACCAGAAGCATGGTCATGATGCTAATGATGCAAAGAGATGGCACAAATGTATATTATAAGATGGAGATGATCATACAAAGGATGAGAATGCAAATGAGACATGTAAGAAGCATAAAAGTTCATGAATGCATATGACATAAAATGAAAGAAAAAACATGGCAAATGGATGATGCAATGATCAAACATGATTCTAATATGTCCTAAGATGTCTTATATGTCATGTGGATGCACAAAATGTCATGCCAAGTTCATGTATGCAAGCATATGAAGGATGAATGCAAATGAAGGCAAAAATTAGGGTTTATGAACAAGATGCAATGCAAAATTCAAAGTCAGAAGCAAATGACAAGATAAAAAATTGAAAATGGGATTAAAGGTACCCCAAACCTATACAAGTTCACTGCCCAAAGGGGAAGGTCAGAAGCTAAACCCTAAAGGACTTATGATTTTTCTAAGTTGGCTAGGGTTTTAAGGCACCTCATAAGGAAAAATGCAAAACAAATTGAAAATGAAATATAAGTTCATGCCAATTTTATCCTAGAAACTACATGATATGTGGAATGCAATGCAAAAAGAACCATTATCAAACCCTTCATGGTTAGGCAGAAAAGATTTTTCTAAGTTAGGGCCAAAATATTGATTTTTTAAGAACCCTAAATCAAAAGAAAAATGTCAAAATGGATCAAGAACCAAAAAGAAATTTGTATGAATGGTTTGACAATGTCTCTAAATGTGTCAAGATGCAATGTGATTTTTTTGGTGATTTTTAGAAACTTAAATGGTATTTTAATTAATTAATTTCCATTAATTAATTAAAATAAACATTTAAATATTTTAAAAAATACAAATTTTATGCAAAAAATAAAATAAAAATTATTTTCAGAATGAGAAAAATATTTAGAACCATGATGCAAAAAATTAAAACTTTTAGATGAGTTTTGCTATTTTTAATAAAATGATAAAGAAAATGCAAATAAAATGAAAATTAAATTGATTTAAATGAGAAGTCAACGGATCCAAGGGCTATGGTTTAAACCAGGGACGCGGGAATTGACCAGCGCGCGCATCTGAATGACTGATATTCAAACTTCACTAATTACGCAATTAAACCCTAATCTGAACCCTAATGACCTTCAGGTGACCGGAACAGTGTTCCGGTCATCTTCTCCGGCCAGTTCAAAAACCTAACTTCTTCCCTAGGCAATTTTAAACCCCCTAAAGCTCCATATCACATCCTCTAAACACCCTAAGCAAGAATCAAGCATGAAAATTCATTTATCTTTCAACATAAACAAGATTCGAATCAATCAAGTTTTCAGGTCAAACTTTCAGAGACATGGTTCAGGCTCAAAACTCAATCATTTTTAAAACCAACAAGCACAGAATGATCAGTGAATCATAAGCAACATTTCTACGGCATAAAAAACGATTTCTGGAAAAAATGTTCTTGGTGATACCTGAACTGAATCTTTCGAAAATGGTACTGGCTGGCTGTTTCTTTTCTTCAAATCAGCTTCAATGATCCTCCTGAAGAGCTTGCAGTGCTTGGTTGGAGTTTATATGGCTTCTATGTGAAGTTGGCTGAAACTCAGTTCAAGAAATGTGAAAATCGTGTTTTTGATTTGAGGTATTTCAAGGCAAGATGAAGGGTGGGAAATGATCAGTGATGGATGTGTAGTTGAATGGTGGAAAAAGTTTGAAGATTTGTTGGATGAGCTATGAGTTTCGAAATCTTTTGCAAGTTAGAGTGATTTTGTGTATGCCCAACAATCTAAAGTTTTTGCTTCCAAACTTATGTGAAATGGCTTGCTTCTTGGCCACATAACATGCTGGGATAGGTCAGGGTAGTTGTTGTGGGCTATGCTGATTGGTATGGGGCAAAATGCATAAAGTCAAGAGTTGGTGTACTTTAGGTATGGGCAAGTGGCTGATAACGAGAAAAAGTATCGTTTTTATTGCTATGTTTCAATAACGTTTTATCGCACATTTGCCGTTTTAACACCCGATTCCTCGAGTTTTCTTTGTCGTTTTGCAGGTATATCAATTACAGAGCTAAATCATGAGCCTCAAGTGAAATGAACAAAAACAACCATGAAAAGAAGAAGAAAAGAGGAATTCTGCATAATCTGCACTTTTTGTAACAATCACGATCGTCACCTAGGAGTCACGATCGTGACACGCTAAAAGGAGCAGTCACGGTCGTCACCAGTCCCTCACGACCGTGACGCGCGTAATACACGGGAGACGAGCGTGACACCCTTGTCACGAACGTGACAAGGGGAATTTAGGGTAATATGCTGAGACTTGGTCATGTACGTGTGTGTTACGTGAAGTCAAAGTCCCTATTCTCCCGCAGACCAAGCAATGCAACTTCTCCCTGGATTTTCTCAGCATTTACGAAGCCCATGCAATTATTCCAACTGCCAAGCCCAATTATGATTCTATAAATAGCTTAGTTTCAAAGAACAATTAACAGAGTTTTTATTTTAATTTTCTTGCGGAAGCTCTGCCGTATTTTCATTTCACCCTGTTCATTTATTTTTCCAGCATTTATTTGTTCTTGTTTTAGTTTATATATCCCAACCAACCATATAACAATTTCCAACATTAGGAAATTGTTATAATTTAATTTCTTTCAAAGCCTTCAGAATTCTTTTAGAAATTTTATTTCCGATTCCGGTTCGTACTCCGAGCTTGCCAGATTGTGGAAGAAGGAGTCTAACATTTTAATTGTTATTCAGGTTTTTATTTAAATTGCATTTATATTAATGTTAAGAATTTATTTTTCTGTTATGCATATTTTATTTTGTATTTCTCTGTTTCTGTCTCTGTCTGGTACAACAATCATGAGTAGCTAAACACCTTAGGGCAGTATGTAATTAAAATCAACTAAATCGGTAAAATCAACTCTAGGCTTAAAATAATTAAGAGCTTAAAATTCTGGCTGTGACTTTTTATTATAAAATCAACCTTTTTGTTACGAGAGTAAGGAAAGTGTTATAGGTTAGGTCAAGACCACGAGAATGTGAGATTTTAACCAGATAGCTAAAGTTAGGCATTTAATTTAAACACAGCGAGAGCGCTTTAAAATGAATTAGAATTACTAAGTTTCCAAAAATTATTTCTAAACACTTATGGGCTAGCGAGAGCAAGCATAGGGCTTTAGGGGTAAGATCTGAGATAAGACCACGAGAGTATGAGTTAAAGATATTTAAACTGGTAACCTCTACAGAATAGATTAAGTGAACCATCTCTATAAGCCTAGTTTAGATTGACCCGCCTAAGTTAACATAATTACATACCGACCGCCTTAGTATTATTTTATTAAACTTAAATTTAATTCCCGCCTTTAATCTTTAAAAACAACCAAAAAATCGTGACAACCATTCACCTTAGCTAAACTAGTAAATCCTCTAGCACTAAGTAATCATAAAGTCCCTGTGGGATCGATAATCTTAAATATTACTTCGATAGGCTGTGCACTTGCAGTTAAGATACCGCTAGACACATATTAGAGTACGTCTTTAGCCCATCAAGTTTTTGGCGCCATTGCCGGGGACCTTAATTTAGTTACTAGTGCACTTTAGAGTAGCATTGTCTAGACTAAGGTAACAACTATTTTCTTTTCTTAATCTAAATTCCCGAGTGTATGCCAAGTACTCGCTCTCGAGGCGAAGACTTGCAACCTCTAATCCCAGAATCGGAACGCTTCTTACACGTAAGAAGACGGATATTCGATTACGAACAAAATTACAACATTCCAGATCTTCAAATAGATTCACCTAAACCAGTCGTAACATTAAAGGACGCAGAGATGGCTGAAGAACAGAATCACCCACTCAAATATTACGCTAGTCCTTCGCAAGCTGAACCGCATTCCAGCATTGCCGCACCGGCTATCAACCGAAACGATTTCGAATTGAAACCTTCGCTGATATCATCCGTGCAACAAAATCAATTCGCCGGAAATCCTACCGAGGATCCGAACCTTCATCTTTCGATATTTGTGCAGTACGCAGATACCGTAAAAGCCAATAGAGTTACCCAAGAAGCTATTAGACTACGTCTTTTTCCTTTTTCCCTTCGAGACAGAGCGAGAGCCTGGCTTCAATCTCTACTCTCGAATTCAGTAACTACGTGGGAGGAACTAAAGAGAGTTTTCTTGACCAGATATTTCCCACCTAGCAAGACAGCTATGCTAAGAGCTCAGATCAACGGATTTAAGCAAAAGGAAAACGAATCACTTTTCGAAGCTTGGGAACGCTATAAGGATATGCTGAGACTTTGTCCACATCACGGATTAGTAGAATGGATGGTCATCCATACCTTCTACAATGGACTCTTGCACAATACAAGAATGAAAATTGACGCTGCCGCAGGCGGTGCACTAATGGACAAAGAATATAACGATGCATATGCACTTATTGAAAGTATGGCTCAAAACCATTACCAATGGGGAAGCGAGAGAGTCGCAACTGAGAGACCAAAAAAAGGAGGTATGTACGAAGTGAGTAGTATGGACCAAGTCAATGCAATGTTTGACCAACTAAACCAAAAGATCAACAACTTGGCCATAACACCAACAGCCACCGTGGCTGCAGTAACACCTAACTGTGAGTTATGTGGAGTTCCAGGACACGATGTTCCTGATTGTCAACTATTAGCAGGAATTCCCACAGATCAAGTGAATTATGCTCAAGGAAACACGTACTCAAACACATACAACCCAGGTTGGAAGAATCATCTGAACTTCTCCTATAAGAACAACAATGCTTTATACGCACCAGGTCAAGCACCAGCTGCACCACCAGGATATCAAAAGACTGCTCCTAATGTCCCTAGAAAATCGAACCTTGAGTTGATGATGGAGAACTTCATAGCTAACCAATCTCAAACAAACAAGGACTTCTTAAACCAAAACATACACACTAGTGAGCAGATTAAGCAATTAGTGAGCAAGGTAGATGCATTAGCTACACATAACAAAATGCTTGAAACTCAGATTTCACAAGTAGCTCAACAACAAGCACCTACCGCTGCACCAGCTGGAGTATTTCCTGGACAACCTCAACCTAATCCGAAAGGACAGGCCAATGTTGTGATATTAAGAAGTGGCAAGGAACTTGACAGACCTACCGATCCGAGACTTAACAATCCAGCCATGTACCAAAAACCGGATAAACCGACTGAAATGGTGAATGAACCAGAAGAAAAGGAAGATGATAATCAAGAGGCAGTGGAGAAAGAAAAGCCTTATGTGCCTCCACCACCCTATAAACCACCAATTCCGTACCCTCAGAGATTAACCAATTCCAAGACGATGGGCCAGTTTAAGAAATTTGTTGAACTTCTGAAACAGTTGAATATTACTATTCCATTTA
Organism: Lathyrus aphaca; assembly: GCA_963966055.1. NCBI lineage: Eukaryota > Viridiplantae > Streptophyta > Magnoliopsida > Fabales > Fabaceae > Lathyrus > Lathyrus aphaca. Next base: position 95,370,453 of record OZ014520.1, on the reverse strand, counting down.
CAGAAGCTATCACTCAAATGCCCTCGTACGCTAAGTTTTTAAAAGAAATTTTATCCAATAAGAAAAAGATAGAGGATAACGGAACCGTTACACTTACTGCTGAGTGTAGCGCAATAATTCAGAATAATATGCCTCCTAAGCTAAAATATCCAGGAAGTTTCTCTATACCCTGTGTAATAGGAAAATTCGTCATTGAAAAAGCTCTATGCGATTTAGGAGCCATTATCAGTGTTATGCCCTTAACGATTTGCAAAAGGCTAGACATGGGAGACCTAAGACCAACTAAAATGTTTGTTCAACTAGCCGATCGCTCTGTTAAATATCCTGTAGGCATACTAGAAAACGTCCCAGTACGTATAGGACAATTCTACATCCCTACTGATTTCATAATCATGGACATCTCTGAAGACTCCACTACACCTATCATACTAGGAAGACCATTCTTAGCTACCGCCGGAGCTATTATAGACGTAAAGAAAGGAAAGCTAACCTTTGAAGTAGGTGAAGAGAAAGTTGAATTTATTTTAACACAATTCTTACAATCACCAGCTATAGAGGATACATGCTATCTATTGGACGTAATTGACGAATGCGTAAGAGAAATGGAAATGAAAGAAACTACCTATTCTGAAATTATGAAAATTCAAATCCCTCCGATTTTCGAAGATGATAATTGGCGTGAACCATATCAGGATGATAGTCTAAGCGAAAGTTTAGCACTTACACCGGATCCCATGCCAAGTAAGAATAAACCTACATTAGGGTTAAAAACTTTACCTAAGAACCTAAGATACGAATTCTTAGACACTGAATGTACAAGACCAGTTATAATCAATTCCAGTTTAGGAACAATTGAAACAAAGAAACTTTTAGATGTCTTAAAGAAATATCCGACTGCATTAGGATATAACATATCTGATCTCAAAGGAATATGCCCTTAAATCTGTATGCATCGTATTCTGCTAGAAGAAGATTGCAAAACCTCTAGAGAATCTCAAAGAAGAATTAACCCAATCCTTAGTACTGTAGTAAAGGAAGAAGTTAAGAAACTACTAGATGATGGAATAATATATCCAATCTCTGATAGTAAATGGGTTAGTCCAGTACATGTAGTACCAAAGAAAGGAGGTATCACTGTTGTGAAAAACACTAAAGGCGAATCGATATCACAAAGAGTAGTGACAGGACATAGAGTGTGCATCGATTATCGTAAACTGAACAAAGCCACTCGAAAAGATCATTTCCCACTACCTTTTATAGATCAAATGTTAGAAAGATTAGCCAAGCATTCATATTTCTGTTATCTTGATGGTTACTCAGGATTTTTCCAAATCCCTATCCACCCAGATGATCAAGAGAAGACTACATTCACATGCCATTATGGAACGTTCGCTTATAGACGAATGCCCTTTGGATTATGCAATGCTCCTGCAACCTTTCAAAGATGTATGATGTCAATCTTTGCAGATTTTATAGACAACATCATGGAAGTGTTCATGGACGACTTCTCTGTATGCGGGCAAAGTTTTGAAGGATGTCTATCAAATTTAGAAATGGTATTAGAAAGATGTGTAAAAGTAAACCTCGTGCTTAACTGGGAGAAATGTCATTTTATGGTCAGAGAAGGAATCGTACTAGAACACGTTATATCCGGCAAGGGAATTGAAGTTGATAAAGCTAAGATAGAAGTCATAAAAGATCTTCAACCCCCTAAAACCGTTCGAGAAATACGAAGCTTTTTAGGACACGCCGGTTTCTACCGACGATTCATCAAAGATTTCTCGAAGATCACTAAACCTCTTACCGGTTTATTAATGAAAGACGCTGAGTTCATATTCAATGAAGATTGTCTTAAAGCATTCGAAACTCTAAAAACAGCCCTCATCACCGCACCAATCATGCAACCCCCTGACTGGAAATTACCTTTCGAAATCATGTGCGATGCGAGTGACTATGCTGTAGGCACAGTTCTAGTCCAGAGGAAGGAAAAGAAACTTCATGCGATTTACTATGCCAGTAGAACCTTAGATTCTGCTCAGATGAACTACGCCACTAATGAAAAAGAATTGTTAGCAGTTGTCTTTGCGCTTAACAAATTCCGTTCTTACCTAGTGGGAGCGAAAATAATCGTTTACACGGACCATGCTACTATCAGATATCTATTAACTAAGAAAGATGCTAAACCAAGAATTTTGAGATGGATTTTACTCTTACAAGAGTTTGATCTCAAAATAAAAGATAAGAAAGGTACTAAAAACGTCGTAGCGGACCATTTATCTAGAATAGAAGGTATTAAACCAGAACAAGTGCCGATTAACGATGATTTTCCGTATGAACAGCTGATAGCACAAATAGGAAGCGACCCAGTTCAGTTAGACATAGATGAACCAGAACCCGTGGAAACAATCCAAACAACTGTAGGACTGCCATGGTACGCTGACATTGTCAACTACCTAGCTGCAGGAGCTCTTCCACCTGACTTAACCTATCAGCAGAAAAAGAAGTTCTTTTACAATCTCAAACATTACTATTGGGATGAACCATTATTGTTCAAAAGAGGACCCGACGGAATCTTTCGTCGATGTATTCCCGAAGAAGAAATAGAAGATGTCATTGCTCATTGCCATTCATCTCCTTATGGTGGACATGCAAGAACTTCCAAGACCTGTGCAAAAATCTTACAAGCCGGCCTATTCTGGCCTAATCTATGGAAAGATGTCCACATCGCTGTTATAAATTGCGATCGGTGTCAACGCACCGGTAATATTTCAAGAAGAGATGAAATGCCTCAAAAAGGAATATTAGAAGTAGAAGTCTTTGACGTCTGGGGAATAGATTTCATGGGACCATTCCCATCATCTTTCGGTAATAATTACATACTTGTAGCTGTCGATTACATTTCAAAATGGATTGAGGCTATAACTTCTCCTACAAATGACACACGAGTAGTAATAAAGCTTTTCAAAAATATAATCTTTCCCAGATTTGGTGTGCCTAGACTCGTCATAAGTGACGGTGGCTCACACTTCATTTCAAAAATCTTTGACAAATTACTATCTAAGTATGGAGTCAGACACCGTGTGGCTACACCATATCACCCACAAACAAGTGGACAAGTCGAAGTCTCAAACAGAGAAATTAAACAAATCTTAGAAAAGACTGTCGCCATATCTCGGAAAGATTGGTCATCTAAACTTAATGAAGCTTAATGGGCTTATAGGACAGCTTACAAGACACCCATAGGAACTACACCTTTCAAATTAGTATATGGAAAGTCTTGTCATCTCCCGGTAGAACTAGAACACAAAGCATATTGGGTGATCAAAACTCTCAATATAAACTATAATGCTGCAGGAGAAAATCGAATCCTTGATATTAACGAATTAGAAGAGTTAAGGTTAGATGCTTATGAGAATGCTAAGATATATAAAGAAAGAACTAAGCGATGGCACGATAAACGCCTATCTAGGAAAGAATTTAGTGTGGGAGACGTTGTACTCCTCTTTAATTCAAGACTTAGACTCTTTCCTGGAAAACTAAAATCTAGATGGTCAGGACCCTTTGAAATAACTAGAGTGTTCCCGAGCGGAGCAATAGAAATTAAGGGTAGGAATAGTGAACCGTTCACAGTAAACGTACAACGTTTAAAACATTACCATAAAGTTGAAAATAGAGATTATGCAAATAGTCTAAGACTTTTAGAGTTGTCCACTAATTTCCCTGATTAATCTACACCTAAGCATTACGTCAAGCTTTTGACGATAAAAACAGCGCTTAGTGGGAGGCAACCCATTTAATCATTTAATCATTTCATTATTCTATTATTAGTTTATTTGTTTTGTCATTTTATTATAGTTTTATTTCATTATTACTATTATTGTTTTTATTTATGCATTTATTTTCTTATTTTCCTTATTTTAATTTTTAAATCACTTTTACAGATTTTCTAAAGTCTTTTCCACTTTCCTTCTCCCCCTGATTTGTTTCCTCCGTATTTACACTAACTATGGCTAACCAACCGATAAACCTTATGGAAACCAAATTTAGAGGTAGGAACCAAAGAATGAAATTTGAAGAGTTATCACAGAGACCAATGGATTTGACTCTGTACCCGGATGATCTGACTATGGAAACCTTAGGTATACATGATAGCATCCTATACTTGTTTAACCGACTTGGATGGGAGAATGCACTGATTAAACAAAAGTTTGTGACTTACCGCGAGCTCACCCTTGAGTTCCTCAGCTCCTTAGTTTACTTACCCGAGCGCGGTTTTGGATTCAGGAAAGGATTTATCAGTTTCCGCCTATTTGGAATAGAATATGACTTTAACCATAGAGAACTAGCTGACTTATTAGGATTCCCTAGTGGACCCTTTGCTTTTACTACCACACAGGTAGAATTGATGGACATTGAGCTGGACTTCTTTTGGGGAACCTTAACCGGAAATTATCATCCTGAACCAAATAACATGAACAATGATGAGATACATAACCCTGCTATCCGCTATTTCCATAAGATCCTTGCCCACACATTCTTTGGAAAAGAAGAAAACCTTACTGGAGTATCTAAAGATGAGATATTCATTATGTCATGTCTGACTAATGGACAGCCAGTCAATGGTGTGCCTTTCATGATGCAAACCTTCACCCGAATCCAAGAAGAACCTTATCTACCCATATTAGTGGGAGGTCTTGTCACCATGATTGCTGATGCCTTAGGACTTAGATACCAATTACACAGGTGTAACCGTTTCGGTACCATCCGTCCTATGAATCTTAACTTTTGCTTTAACCGCCATATCATAGGAAATTTAGGACAACCACCTTTCGAGTACCTAATCAGGAATGAAGTAGTAACCCCGTTCACACTACCGAACCATGCTAGAGTCAGTGTTCACAATAAAGATAATTGGCTTTATGAGCTTACCCCTCCTGACTATCCATCCACTCCTGAAACACCTCAATCTTACAAGATAAGGGATGATATAATGACCGATGTAGAAAGTGACCCTGAGACGCCTCCCGGTTACCATGACATTGACCACACTGATGAAGTGATTGAAACCCCTGAAGTGAATCAAGTAGAATATGCTGACAACTTAAAGAAAATCATGAATACTCTTGAAGTTTACCAAGCCGATATAAATACTGTTAAGGATGAGATTAAAAGCATGCGATTGGATGTTATAGGTTTAACTGACATAACATGTGAGCAATTCTACCACCTGAACTCTGCAATTGAAGATTTGAAGAAGCACTTTTGAAAATGCTGTAGTGATCTAACTTATTTTACTTATTGTTTTCGTTTCTAGTTAGTTTAACATTTCGCAAACATTTTCGTACCTTATTTTTATTAATGTAATTTCCCTTCAATTATATCAAAAGCAAAGCACTTCTAGTTTTACAAATTTTTCCAATTTAATCAATTTCTATGCTTTCAATTCATTTACTGTTTTGTTTAAATTGATTAATGTTTTATATAATTTCTCGTGTGATGAAATTTGCTAATTTATGTTGATCTAAAAATATTATATATTGTTTGTGTTGGAAATAAAATGAGAAGTGATCATAAAAAAAGAAAAATTGTATTGAACGTGTGTGAGATAATGCATTCTGGAAGAAAATATTCTAAGTTTTAATCCCTCACGGTCGTCATCACCCTCTTACGATCGTGACAAGATAATTAGCGCGTCACGACCGTCATTCCCTCATCACGACCGTGACGACCCCTGTTATAGGAATTCTGAGAAACAGAACTGTTCTTCTTCGAAACCTCCTCTTTTTCAACTTCCACAACATTTAGAAACCTCCCATTATCTCTTCCAAATCCCGTAACCTCCCATTACCCTAATTAAACTCCATTAACCTATCCATTTACTCCAAACCTATCACATTCACATCTTGCACTATAATCAAAACCAATTTCTTCACATTTTACACTTTTCTCACAAAACTCAAAAACCTCTCATCTCCCATTCCCGTACTTGCATGCAATGGAAGAAATTCAGTTTAGAGATGGTGAGCATGGAGAAAATCAGAGACAGAAGTTCATCAGGTTCCAGAACCGTGGTGTTCAACCCACTCGATATGTCGACACTGACTGTTTGAGGGAGTTGGGAATGCTCAACAGTGTGAAGCTCCTGCTTCAGAAGGTTGGTTTGTGGCACTTTTGCAGTCAACCCCAACCTACATTCGAGCTCCTGAAATTGGAATTTCTGAGCTCATTTCAATATATCACTCCTCCCGGTTCACAAAGTCAACTCACCGGCGCTGCTAAGTTCAGATTGCTCGGCCGCGAGTTCGAAGTTACACAAACAAGGATCGCCGAGATGCTAGGTTTCGATCACGGCGATGATGCTCATCTCCGCGTGCCGGACAACTTCAGGGAAACCGCTTTCACCTTATGGCACGACATCACCAACACCCGTGCCACTGCCTTTCAGAGCCTGAATGCTACGCATATCCATAACCCGGCGATCAGATACTTTCATCGCATCATCTGCAACACCATTTTTGCAAGAGAGAGCAATCACAAGCTTAACTCCAAGGAGCTCTTGTTCTTGCACTGCGCCTTAAATGACGAGCGCATCAATGCTGCCCCATTCATGTTGTCCCATATCCAGTCCATAGCGCAAAGAGCCGCAACCCCATTCTACATAGGCGGGATTGTCACCACCTTCGCCATTCAGCTGGAGCTTGGTGACTTGGTTATCAATTTGCCTCGCAGAGCCGCAGAGTTCCTAACGAAGAATTATTGCAGGTCCGCCCACTTGATTGCTCAGAGAGAGGATGGCAGGTACAGCCCTGTTATCCAAGGCACTGTTTATCACCACATCATCTTGCTGTGCTGTGACCGCATCGATCTGTCCAACCGAGCCAACTGGCTATTTGCTTTACCGGATGTTGCCGGCCATGCCCCCATTATTGATGAGCAGGTCGATCCACCAGTGGACGAGATGCAAGACACCATGGATGCAGCTGAGCCTGTATAGGACATTCCTGAGTCATCCACCCGACAGCCTCCTGCACAGGAATTCACACTTGAAGACGTCCTCCGTGCGATTCATCAGTAGAACCAGATGAATGTCGCACTGGAGCGAAGACAAAAAGAGCAACATGACGCATTACTCCTAGCTGTTGCCACCAACCAGAGGACGACTGATGAGAAGCTCGGAGAGATCTTTAGCGAGCTAGAGTCTTTGCAAATTGATATCACTGCTCTCACCGGCACCGGTTCTGATCCTGAAGCGACTCCGACCAGACGCTCCCGCACCAGAAGCCGAGGCCGTGGTCATCAGCAGCCTTAGTTTTAGTTTTTGTTTATGTTTTTCCATTTCCGTTGTTTGTATTGTACTTTACCCGCTATTATATCACAACATTGAGGACAATGTCTGAAATAGTGTGGGAGAGGTACCTTTCATTTTTCCGCATTTTCCCTTTCCGCACTTTCCATTCCGTTGTATTTCCTTTTCGTATTTTAATGAAGCAGAGTAATATTTGTGTTATTTCTTTAGTTTCGAATTTTCCCCGTTTATTTAGCCATACCGAAAAAAAAATCTTTAATTTATTCTTCGCATTACCCGACTTACCTACGAAATCATAGTTAGGAAGCTGAGAACGATTCAACAAGATCAATACAGTCTTGACACCTTAGACTTCCCACTTAAGCATTCCGTTCCGATAATTGTTACGAATACACCTTAAGTTTCAGTTCAAAAGTAACCCCTAATAGTTTATACTAGCAGTCAGCACCGTCTGAACACAAACCACGTGGGGAGCCGATGAATATAAGTGTTTGATGCCTAATCTATAATGATCCTTCATATCTCGATGCAAATGAAAAGAAATTGCACCAAAGTACACGGTCGCATATAAGAAACGAGAAATATGAGAAGGAGTCCATTGCGGGTTGGTTCAGAGGTACCCGGTTCTGAACTTGGTAGGGCGTGCTACGGCTCGATCCCCCACAACCTCCAAATCGGATAATATATGTAGGGTTACCACATTCGTGTACCAGACCCCGTGCTTATAAAGGATCAAAGTCACTAACCGGCTACTCCACTACGTGCGTGCTAAGGCAAAGGGCTTAATGTGATTGCGCTAGAATGAAACCGGGCGAAATAAGATCGAAAGACTCTAGGTGTAATCGTAACGCAATTACCGAATGTTTCGTTTAACGGGAAGTCGACGAATTAGCTTGTTGCTTGTGTCATTAGTGTATCGTTAGTGTTTTATCCCAGTACCGGTTTATCTGACAAAACGATTCCTCGTACGGTTTGTTATGTGTGTGTGTCGATGAAAGCCTGTCCGACAATTTTCAACCGACTATTTGCTTGAGGACAAGCAAAGGTTTATGTTTGGGGAAGTTTGATAACGAGAAAAAGTATCGTTTTTATTGCTATGTTTCAATAACGTTTTATCGCACATTTGCCGTTTTAACACCCGATTCCTCGAGTTTTCTTTGTTGTTTTGCAGGTATATCAATTACAGAGCTAAATCATGAGCCTCAAGTGAAATGAACAAAAACAACCATGAAAAGAAGAAGAAAAGAGGAATTCTGCATAATCTGCACTTTTTGTAACAATGACGATCGTCACCTAGGAGTCACGACCGTGACACGCTAAAAGGAGCAGTCACGGTCGTCACCAGTCCCTCACGACCGTGACGTGCGTAATACACGGGAGACGAGCGTGACACCCTTGTCACGAACGTGACAAGGGGAATTTAGGGTAATATGCTGAGACTTGGTCATGTACGTGTGTGTTACGTGAAGTCAAAGTCCCTATTCTCCCGCCGACCAAGCAATGCAACTTCTCCCTAGATTTTCTCAGCATTTACGAAGCCCATGCAATTATTCCAACTGCCAAGCCCAATTATGATTCTATAAATAGCTTAGTTTCAAAGAACAATTGACAGAGTTTTTATTTTAATTTTCTTGCGGAAGCTCTGCCGTATTTTCATTGCACCCTGTTCATTTATTTTTCCAGCATTTATTTGTTCTTGTTTTAGTTTATATATCCCAACCAACCATATAACAATTTCCAACATTAGGAAATTGTTATAATTTAATTTCTTTCAAAGCCTTCAGAATTCTTTTAGAAATTTTATTTCCGATTCCGGTTCGTACTCCGAGCTTGCCAGATTGTGGAAGAAGGAGTCTAATATTTTAATTGTTATTCAGGTTTTTATTTAAATTGCATTTATATTAATGTTAAGAATTTATTTTTCTGTTATGCATATTTTATTTTGTATTTCTCTGTTTCTGTCTCTGTCTGGTACAACAATCATGAGTAGCTAAACACCTTAGGGCGGTATGTAATTAAAATCAACTAAATCGGTAAAATCAACTCTAGGCTTAAAATAATTAAGAGCTTAAAATTCTGGCTGTGACTTTTTATTATAAAATCAACCTTTTTGTTACGAGAGTAAGGAAAGTGTTATAGGTTAGGTCAAGATCACGAGAGTGTGAGATTTTAACCAGATAGCTAAAGTTAGGCATTTAATTTAAACACAGCGAGAGCGCTTTAAAATGAATTAGAATTACTAAGTTTCCAAAAATTATTTCTAAACACTTATGGGCTAGCGAGAGCAGGCATAGGGCTTTAGGGGTAAGATCTGAGATAAGACCACGAGAGTGTGAGTTAAAGATATTTAAACTGGTAACCTCTACAGAATAGATTAAGTGAACCATCTCTATAAGCCTAGGTTAGATTGACCCGCCTAAGTTAACATAATTACATACCGACCGCCTTAGTATTATTTTATTAAACTTAAATTTAATTCCCGCCTTTAATCTTTAAAAACAACCAAAAAATCGTGACAACCATTCACCTTAGCTAAACTAGTAAATCCTCTAGCACTAAGTAATCATAAAGTCCCTGTGGGATCGATAATCTTAAATATTACTTCGATAGGCTGTGCACTTGCAGTTAAGATACCGCTAGACACATATTAGAGTACGTCTTTAGCCCATCAGTGGCAGGCTGGGATTTGGGTATGGCTGTGTGTATCAAAGATCAAGAAGGCTATGAAATTGGTTTTGAGGCAATTCAGCATGTGGGGATAAAGTTATGAGGTGTTTTGCAATTATGTGAAGTTTTGGCCCATTTGAGAAATCTTGATGATCAAGGCATGAAATTTGAAAATTATTTGGGCAATTCTGAATTATAGGTCATGTACTATGTTTTTGTAATGGTTAGAAGTGTGTTTGAAGTCAAAAAATGCTTTGGCAAGTGGTTTTGCAAGTTTCCCTCTTTGGTTCATAAGTGAAATTTTTGTGATTTTTCCCAACTTTGCAAGGCCATATCTTGAGTTCTATGATGAATTAGATCAAGGTCTTGTACTTTTTGAAAAGGGAATGATCCAATCTACAACTTTTATGACCAAGAATTTTTCATTTGAAGCATTTTTGAATCAAAAAGAGGAGGTTGAAAAACTTTCCAAAAATGGCAAGTTTGCATTACAAGTCACTTTCCCAAAATGGCAACTTTGCAAATGGCTTGAAATTCTTCAATTTTGTGAACTTATAACTTCTTATAAGATCAAATAAAGATCATATACACCCAAAATGATGGAGAAGACCCTTTGGTTGGATGATTGGGGGCCTCAGATGCCCTGATTTTGCATTGACTTGTTCAAGAAGTCATCTATTGATCAGATGCCTTCCCCATTGAATTTCTTCATGAAAATTGGTATGCATGATCCTTATATCATATAGAGACCAATAGAAACAAGAATGACCAAAAAATTTGTAGTTATGGCCTCTGAAACCAAAACCCTAATTTTAGGTCATCTGTGTAGTTAAAGCTGGCTCTGCTTCCATGCCTTGCAAGTTCTTGTGATTTTCTGACTTTCTTGATCTTGGGAGGATATAATATGATATTTGAACATACATGGATCCTCTTGAGATGATTGAAGACCTTTGGAGTTGCTCAGATAGCTCAGGGATTGCTCAGATCACAAACCCTAGATGCATATGACTTTGAACCAATACAGTGAAGCAAAAATGCAATATGAGATGATATGATTGAACTTATGCAAATGAAAAAGATCATAAGCCATGGTGAAATGAGTGAGGGAAAATTTGGGGTGTTTACAGCTGCCCCTATTCAAGCATGAGTTAGCTGTGTACAATGTAAGCGCCTGGCTTAACAGACAAACAAGATAACTTGTGGTTGAATACCAAAGACAGTCCAAGATTAGCACTCACTAGATGAAGAAGAAAAGGGATATAGATTGTAAAAGGAAATAAAGTATGATTATAAAGTGCGGGAGATGGAGGACGACCGTCGAGCAGAGGACGATTGCCGGGGATAAAGCAATAACGGGGGGCCGACATGCTGGGGTGATGGAAGTATCATGATGGGGACGTCCATCAGGTTTAGTAATAAGGTTCTATGGGGACTAAAGATAAAGTTAATGATGGGGACGACCATCAGGTTTGAAGAAATAAATGATGAGGGACGGTCATCATGTTGAGGAAGTAAAATGATGAGGGACGGTCATCAAAGGTGAAGGACGATCACCCATCATGGGACGGCTGCTCTGTTGAGGATGAGGATGAGGGACGATCATCCAAGGTGAAGGACGATCACCTGGCAAGGTACGGTTGCCGAAAGTATCACGACATAGGATGGATGCCGGATAGAAAAGGTCGACGATGGGGACGACCATCAGATAAGCATGATGAGGGACGATCATCAAGGAGGTGAAGGACGATCACCTAGCAGGGTACGACTGCTTTCGGGGTTTATCATGAAATAGGACGAATGTAAGATAACAAGATCAACGATGGGGACGGCCATCAGATAAAATGATGAAAGACGATCATCAAGAACGTGAAGGACGATCACCTAGCAGGGGACGGCTGCTAAATATCACGAGATAGGATGAATGCCGGATAGGAAAGGGTTCCAATAATGGAGACTCCGCTGGGGAAATGATGAAGGACGCTCATCAAAGAGGTGAAGGACGATCACCTGGCAGGGTACGGCTGCCGAAAAGTATAATGACATAGGACGAATGTCAGATAGAAAGGAAATAACTTTGCTGGAGAATCTTCTGGGGAATGGTAGACATAGACGGGTGTCCAAAGAGTGTATAGATATTTGTTTGTGGAGAATGTCCTGGCGACTTTACTGGGGCATGATGACACGGATGAGTGCCAAAGGAGCATATATCTGTATTTTGAGAGTGCAAAGGGGACGCTTTGGCTTTCTGCTGGGGAATTGAGAGGTATTTGTATATCATTGATGTGGTATTGTCGGTATTTACAGGTGACTGGTTCGAACCTGACTTGTGATTATGCAATATGTTTGATTTTTGCCGTAATGCTCCGTATTAGACGAAATGCTACGCTCTGGGGGAAAATGATGTGAATGCTATGATTATGCAAAGATACCGATTCGGGATTCGGATCCCGTTGCTTGTGGAGATCTCTGGATGATCTGTTTGAAAGGATATCCCAGCTGGGGAAAAAGATCATTGGTGGATCTGATATGACCTTGCTTGGTAAAATAAGTCACTGATAGACCTATCTTAATGATGAGGAGCCCAGCTGGGGTCTGTGGAAGCTTTCGTCACTTTGTTATGAGATCGTCAGACATTGCTCTTCTGGATAGAGGCTGGAACTCTGCGGGGAGATAGTTCCCTGTGTAGCACTTGGCTAGGGAGGAACGATCACTGAACGACCTTCCTAGAGATTTATGTAAATGATTCTGCTGAGGATGATGAAATCAGTTGAGGAAATGAGCCCCTTCTGATGCTGTTTTGTTTGGAAAGTAGCCTTCATGCCTCACGCTGCAATCTATTATGACAGAGAAACATACAAGTGCCCCGAGGTGTCCCTTACTGGATTCCATCATAGGAGTTTAGACATTCTCGAGAGCAAACATATTTCCTGTAAGCATGTAATTTTAGGAAAGACGCATCTGTAGTTATGCAATCATTATATCAAGGATATTGGACATTTTGCAAATGAAATAAAATGTACAAGACGAAAGGTGACTGAAAATCTGATCTTATTAATTTGTGTGCCCTGAATTAGCAACTACAGTCAAAGAAACGGATCCTCTGAAATGAGGAGATTGTTACAAAATTGAGAAACAAAAAGGTGCTGGCAATGTTGATGACGCTTCAGTATGCTTCCCTTTTGCTATGACCCGTATGACATTGACATTCTTCTCATCCTGCTATCTGAAGAAGGCTGATTCTGACCGATGCTTGAACCTTTCGAAGCTTGCCATGTTGTAAGTGATACATACGAATTAGTATGCAGTTGTTCGCTTATTCCCTTATTTTGCGTGGATCGCCCTTTCGGGTTTTCAATCCACCGGGATACCCTTTTTTGTCTGAGCTGTCCAATGCGGCTTTTCAACTCAGCGGGTGTACATTTTTTATTTATTTTCCCTCATTTTTGCCCGAGTCTTTTATTCTATTTTTGACTCGTCGGGATGCCGTATTTTTGCCTGGACTTACATACTGTTTTTGTGTCCAGCGGGTCATTTTATGCGAAGTATTTTTTAACTGCATCTGAATTCACAAGGGACGGGAAGTCTTCACCATCCATAGTACTGAGCATCAGTGCTCCAGAAGAGAAGACTTTCTTTACTATGAATGGACCATCGTAATTCGGAGTCCACTTGCCCCTGTGGTCTGTATGAGGAGGGAGGACTCTTTTCAGCACAAGATCTCCTACTTGGTATTCCCGAAGCCTGACTTTCTGATCGAAGGATTTCTTCATTCTTTTCTGATATAACTGCCCATGACAGATTGCTGCTAATCTCTTTTCTTCGATCAGATTCAGTTGTTCGTATCGGGATCGGACCCATTATGCATCATTCAGTTTAACATCCATTAATACCCGCAAGGAGGGTAATTCAACTTCAACAGGTAGGACTGCCTCCATACCATACACAAGCTGATACGGTGTTGCCCCAGTGGATGTTCTGATTGATGTACGGTACCCATGCAAGGCAAATGGTAACATTTCATGCCAGTCTTTGTAGGTGACCACCATCTTCTGCACAATCTTCTTGATATTCTTGTTAGCCGCCTCTACAGTGCCATTCATCTTTGGCCTGTAAGGAGAAGAATTGTGATGTTGGATCTTAAAGTCCCGACATAGTTCTGCCATCATTTTGTTGTTCAAGTTGGAACCATTATCAGTAATGATTTGCTCGGGTACTCCATACCGACAGATGATATCTCTCTTCAGGAATCGGGCTACCACTTGCCTGGTGACATTGGCATACGAAGCTGCTTCAACCCACTTGGTAAAATAGTCAATGGCTACTAGGATGAATCTGTGGCCGTTTGAAGCAGTCGGCACGATCATGCCAATCATATCAATGCCCTACATGGCAAAAGGCCAGGGTGAAGACATCACATTCAGAGGGTTTGGAGGCACATGCACTTTATCCGCATAAATGTGGAATTTATGGCATTTCCTGGCGTAAGCACAACAGTCTGCATCCATTGTGATCCAATAATAGCCTGATCTCAACAAATTTTTAGCCGTTGCATGTCCTTCAGCATGGGTACCAAAAGATCCTTCGTGCACCTCGTGCATCAACAAGTCTGCTTCTGCCTTATCAACACATCTGAGAAGTACCATATCAAAGTTTCTTTTGTACAAGGAACCATCAGCATTCAGGAAGAAACTACCAGCTAGCCTTCTTAATGTCTTCTTGTCATTGGAAGATGCCCCAGGTGGGTATGTTTGATCCTCTAAGAAGCATTTGATGTCGTGGAACCAAGGCTTATCATCTTTAGCAAGGTCTGCTGAGAATACATATGCTGGTCTATCAAGTCTGGACACTGAAATTCGAGGCACAAAGTTGGCAGCTTGAACTTTGATCATGGATGAAATGGTAGCCAGAGCATCTGCAAACTGATTTTCAACTCGAGGGATATACTCAAGCTTGACCGTTGTGAAGAAAGTAAGCAACCTTCTTGTATAATCCCAGTAAGGTATCAGATGCTCCTGGTGAGTGTACCATTTGCCGTTGGTTTGATTAATTACCAGAGCTGAATCTCCTAACACAGTCAAAGTCTTGATCCTGAGGTCAATGGCTTCCTCAAGACCCATAATACAAGCTTCGTATTCAGCTTCGTTGTTAGTGCAGTTAAAGGTGAGCTTTGCCGAGAAAGGCAGATGAACTCTCTTAGGTGTAATGAGTACTGCACCAACACCACGACCATTCATATTAACAGCCCCATCAAACATCATTGTCCATTCTTCTTCTGGGTCAGGCCCTTCAGTGTGAATAGGCTCTTCATGATCTTTTGCTTTTATGAACATGATGTCTTCATCAGGGAATTCAAATCTCATAGGCTAGTAATCATCAATGGGTTGCTCAGCAAGATAATCAGACAATACACTGCCTTTGATGGCTTTCTGAGAGGTGTACTGAATTTCATATTCTGTGAGAATCATTTTCCATCTTGCAACCCGTCCGGTAAGAGCTGGCTTCTCAAATATGTACTTAACTGGGCCCATCTTGGAGATCAATAAAGTAGTGTGGGTCAACATATACTGTCTCAGTCGGCGAGCAGCCCACGCTAAAGCACAACAAGTTTTCTCGAGCAGTGAATAACGTTGTTCACAGTCGATAAACTTTTTGCTTAGGTAGTAAATTGCATACTCTTTTCGACCAGACTCGTCATGCTGGCCCAACACACACCCCATTGATCCTTCTAATACTATCAAGTACATGATTAGCGGTCTTCCTTCAACTGGAGGCATAAGGATTGGAGGCTCTTGTAAGTATTTCTTGATTTTGTCAAAAGCCCTTTGGCAGTCTTCGTTCCACCTGACCGTTTGTTCTTTTCTTAACAGCTTGAACAAGGGCTCACAGGTTGCAGTAAGGTGAGATATGAACCTTGAAATGTAGTTCAATCTACCTAGGAACCCCCGAACTTCTTTCTCAGTCTTTGGTGTAGACATTTCTTGAATGGCATTGACTTCGTCAGGGTCAACTTCAATCCCTTTCTCGCTAACAATAAATCCCAGCAGCTTACCGGATCGCACCACGAATGTGCATTTGTTGGGGTTTAACTTCAGTTGGTACTTCCTCAGACGCTTGAATAGCTTCAACAGATTCACCAGGTGGTCTTCTTTTGTGAGGGACTTGGCAATCATGTCATCCACATAACATTCAATTTCTTTATGGATCATGTCGTGGAATAATGTTACCATAGCCCGTTGATAAGTGGCGCCAACATTCTTCAGTCCGAACGGCATCACCTTATAACAGAACGTGCCCCAGGGTGTGATGAAAGTTGTCTTCTCCATGTCTTCAGGTGACATCTTGATCTGATTATATCCTGAAAATCCATCCATGAAGGAGAACACCGAGAACTGAGCCGTATTATCAACCAATACATCAATGTGAGGTAATGGGAAATCATCCTTCGGGCTGGCTCTGTTCAGATCCCGGTAATCCACACACATCCTCACCTTGCCATCCTTCTTAGGCACAGGTACAATGTTAGCGACCCACAGCGGGTAACTGGTGTCGCTCCCACCTGATGACACCGGGCCAAAAGGGGTACAGACGCGAACGGTCGGCGAAAGAGAAGGAATGAATAGAGTTGCCAGCTAGGAATTTTTATCCCGAAGGAAAGGTAATGCTGCATAAACCTAAGAAGAGATGGATAATACGGTTGCGAACCAGAGAAACTGAGAAAGGGGGTTGGTTACAACCTGGGAAGGTATTAGCACCCAGATTGTCCGTCGTACTCGACGGGATCCACGCTTGAAAGATTTGTGTTTTAAAGGGGTAGTGTCAGTGCAATTTGTGTATCAAAGCTAGAAAGAATGCCAGTGTCAGTGCTAAAAGAAAGTGAAGTAAAATATGTGAAGTGTCAGTGTATCAACAAGAGTGAAGCTCAAGACTATGAGGCTAAAAGAACAAAACTGGAAGGAGGGGGAATATACAGAGACTTTGGTTCGATAACTGTTAAGTTATGCCTACGTATCCTCTCGTGCAATGAGGAAGTCAGAACACCGTAGTTCGACTCAAAGAGACTGGGATGATCTATTGAACTGCTTACTTGTCTATGCTCAAGTGTGTGACTCGTCTGGCTCGGGTTCTAACTGTCTTGCATTAGACGGGAGAAGCGAGTTCTCGTTTTCAGAGTGAGTGTGATGAGAAAAGAATCCCGGAGGAGACGTTTATTGTTTGTTATTGTGTTTTCAGTTTTTTATTATTTTTGGATTTGTCATAAGTTAATGAGCTTAAGCCTAAACCAAGGGTTAGTAAACTCATCACATCCTACCTATGATTAGGGGTAATGAGAATACCTTAAGTATGAAGTAAGCACCTCACACTTAATCACCATGATGTAGGATTAAGATCATTAACTTACTTGGGATTATTTAAATGTTTTTTGGAGTTTTTGTTTAGTGTTAGGTAATGAGTTTAAGCCATAATCAAGGATTTAATGGACTCATTACATCATCCTAATAGAAGGATAATAGATGAGAACATTTAAGCTGAGGAAGGCTCCTCAACTTAATCCATGATTAGGGATTAACCTCATGACAAAACAAAGCCTTTATTAAATGGATTTTAATTAATGATAAGATGAAGAAATGATTTTTATAGCTTGTATGTAGGGGTGTTCGCGGTGCGGTTTGGTTCGGTTTTGAGCATAAAAGTCATCCTAACCGCAAGATCAAAATACATGTGGTTCGGTTTGGTTCGGTTGGTTTTTAAAAATTTATCCAAACCAAACCAAACCAAACCAATGCGGTTAGAATCGGTTCGGTGGCTGCGGTTTACAAACATCTTGACTATGAAAATATAAAAATGAAAAACTAATCAAAATTTAAATATTATAAATCTATAAACCTTAAATCTTAATTTCCTTGATTCACATTTAACAAGAACGAGTGAGACCGAAAGAGACGGCGTCAGCGATAGAGTGAGAACGAGTGAGATGGCGCCGACAAGAGAGTGAACGAGTGAGACGACGCAGACAAGAGAGTGAGAGTGAGAAAAACGGCGTCGGCGAGAGAATGAGTGAGTGAGTGAAATGAAAGAGAAACCCTAGATCATATTAGAATGAGAGACTGAGAGAGAGAGAGAGACAGTAGTGGTGAAAATGAAAAGGAAAATGAAAATAATATTAAACAAAATATTTAATTCTGAAATATAATAAATGGAAAATAGGAAATATAATATTAAAAATTAGGAAACGGGTTAATATGCGGTTCGGTTTGGTTCGGTTCGGTTTTGAGAAACAAAAACCCAAACCGAACCGAACCGCGCAGTTAAGTGAAAAATTCATCCAAATACATCCAAACCGATGCGGTTTTTTGCGGTTTTCGGTTTGGATTGGTTCGGTTTACGGTTTTACTTTTGGATTGGTTCGGATACGATCACCCCTACTTGTATGACAACTTGAGGGGGACTTGTCCATTAACACCAGGGTTAGTCCTTCTTAACCAATTAAGGAAGAATTAGAACCCTAATGCAAGGCCCAAGTTACAAGCTTGATGTCTTAGTGATTATTAAGTGAATTAATTAAAGGATTTAAACACATTAAGGTTTTATCACTTAGGATTAAAGTTATACACTCCATCCTAATAGAAGGATGTAGGCATAAGCTTAAACACAAAGCCTTAAAACCTTTTAAGGTTTAGTCCCTGATTAAGAGGTGAGAAGAGAAGACACAAAGATGACACAAAGGTAGAAGCTAAATGGGGGACTAATCAAACCCTAATTATGATCATGCTTGGTTGTTCCTAGGGTTTGTGAGGCTTAAGAGAGAAAGAATCTTCAAAGAGCCACCAAGGAAAGAAGCAGATGAAAGGAGAAAGAAGCAGAGAGAAGCAAGACAACTTGCTTCACTTAAGAAGACAAGTTGCTTGAAGGATGAAAGTGGGAAAGAGCATGAATGAGCAAGCTCACTCTAATACAAAGATAAAATGCAGCAATGATGCATAAGAGAGATGAAGAGAGATTGTGAGAAGTGAAGGCAAATTCACTTCTCAAAACAACTTACCACCTGAAAAGTTAGCAAAAGGAAATGAAATGCAATGAGAATGAGATGAAATGCAATGATGCAAACCAAAGTCATAAGCATAAACATGATGTTAATGATGCTAAGAGATGATGCAAACACATGTCAAGAGTTGTGGATGATCATACAAGGATGAGGATGCAAATGAAGCATGCTTTGAACCATAAAGATTCATGAAAGTTTATGAAATGGAATGAACATGTAACATGGAAAATGAATGATGCAATGATCAAACATGATGCTAGTATTTTCTAAGATGTCTTATATGCCATATGGATGCACAAAATGTCATGGCAAGTTCATGTATGCAAGCAAATGAGAAATGGATGCAAAGGAAGGCAAGAATTAGGGTTTATGCATAACATGCATCACAAAATTCAAAATCAGAAGCAAATGACAAGATAAAAAATTGAAAATGGGATCAAAAGAACCCTAACCCTACACAAGTTCACTGCCCAAAGGAGGGGACCTAACTCTTAACCTAATGAGAGTTATGATTTTCTCAAGTCAACTAGGGTTTTGGGATACCTCACAATGAAAAATGCAAAACAAATTAAAAATGAAAGATAAATTCAAACCAATTTTACCCTAGAAACTACATGATATGAAGGATGCAATGCAAGAAGAACCATCATCAAACTCTTCATGGTTAGGCAGAATGAATTTTTTCAAGTTAAGACCAAAATATTGCCTTTAAATAACTTTTATTCCAATAAAAATTGTCAAAATACATCAAGGACCAAAAAGAAATTTGTTTTAGAGTTTGATAATGTTTCTAAATGTTTTAAAATGCAATGTGAATTTTTTTGTGATTTTTAAATACTTAAATGCATTTTTAATTAATTAATTTCCATTAACTAATTAAAAATAAACATTTAAATGATTTAAAAATAATTTTTAATGCAAAAAATGAAAATAAAAATATTTTTGGGTTCTGAAAATTAATAAAATGTTTGACAAAAAATTTCAGAATATTTTAATATATTTTGCTATTTTTAAAAATTCGTAGAAATAAAATACAAAACAAATAAAATAAAAATGAATAAATGAAAAAGTATGCAAATCCTGAGGCTCACATTCAAACAGAATTGGAGGGAATTGACTGGCGCCAGATCCTAGGGCTGTAATTCAAACTGACTAAATTAAAACTAAACCCTAATTAATTAACTTAATGACGTGGATTAGGGCTAAATGGGGTGATCTGAGCCCTTGAACACGCGCGGGAAACACCATCGTACGCTCCACATTTAAACTGAACCTTAATCACAGATTAAACCCTAATGACATTCAGGTCACCGGAGAAGAGCTCCGGTCATCTTCTCCGGTGACATCCCTCCTTGAAAATTGCTATCTTCTTCCCTAGGTCATTTCTGGAGCTCTAAAGCTCCAGATTTGTTCCTCTCACTCCCCTAAACCTAAATCCAATCTCAAATGGAATTTATTTTCACTCCTAAACATGATTCGAAGCCAAGAACACAAAACTGTAAAACTTTCAGACAAGCAATACACCCTCATCTCTCCATCATTTTCAATAATTTCAAGTTCATTACACTCAGGGGATAAAACACAACCAATTAAGAACTTAAAATAGAGGTTATGGAAAAAAGTTTCAAGAGGATACCTGAGATGGAGCTTTTTCTTTTGGAGCTTTCTGGCCAGTTCCTTGCTTCCAATCACCTCTACTGACTTCCCTCAAGAGTTTGCAAAGCTTGTTTGGAGTTTTTTATGGCTGGTTTGGGAGATTGATTCAGTTCAGTTCAAGAGGGGAAAAAATCGTGTTTGGTGTATGATGGCTTTTAAGGCAAAGTAAGGGGGGTTTGTGATCAGTGATGCATTCTAAGATGAATGGTGGAAGAAATTTTAAGTTTGAGTTTCTGAGTTGAGAGATTCGATAGAAAATGCAAAGGGAGGGATTTTTGTGTAGGCTGACTTGTGGGAGAGCTCAGGCTTGCCTCTTGTGTGTTTTGAGTCTCATTTTGTCCACTTATTAAACTGTGATAGGGCAGAGAGTTGGTGGTGGCACAATGTGATTGGCATGGTCCCTTTTGCAAAAAGTCAAGTCTATGTGTCCTTTGAGGTATGGGTTGTTTCAGGGCTATAGCAAGGGCATGTCTACTGCAGCTTGATTCAAGGATGACCATGGAAATGAGTTTGAGGTCAATTAGCAAGTTTGTGAGAAGTTGTGGGAGGTTTTGCTAATTTGTAAACCTTTGGCCCTTTTGAGATTTCTTAAAGCATAAGTCATGAAACTTGGAGATTCTTTGGTGCATTCTGAATTTTAGGTCATGAACTATGTTTGTGTAATGCTTAGAAGTCACTTTGAAGTCATAAAAATGCTTGACATGTGAAATTGCAAGTTCCCCTCTTTGGTGCCAAAGTGAAAAATAAGTGATTTTGTCCAACTTTGACAAGACATAACGTTTGATCCAAAATGAATTAGAATGAGTTCTTGTACTTTTTGAAAATGGGAGGATCCATTCTACAACTTTCATGACCAAAGTTTTTGAATTAAAAAGAGGAGGTTGAAAAACTTTCCCAAAATGGCAAGTTTACATTACAAGTCACTTTCCCAAAAAGGCAACTTTGCAAATGGCTTGAAATTCCTCAATTTTGTGAACTTATAACATCTTCTATGATCAAATAAAGATCATACACATTCAAAATGATGGAGAACACCCTTTGGTTGGGTCATTGGGGGCCTCAGATGCCCTGATTTTGCACTGACTTGCTCAAGAAGTCATCTCCTGATCAGATGCCTTCCCCACTGAATTTCTTCATGAAAATTGATATGCATGATCCTCATAACATATGAAGACCAATAGAAACAAGAATGACTAAAAAATTTGGAGTTATGGCCTCTAAAACCAAAACCCTAATTCTAGGTCATCTGTGCAGTTAAGCCTGGCTTTGCTTCCATGCCTTTCCCAGTTCTTGTGATTCTTTGAATCCTTTGACCTTGTGAGGATATAATATGATGCTTGAACATACATGGACCCTCTTGAGATGATAGAATACCTTTGGAATGGCTCAGATAGCTTAGGGACTGCTCAAGTCACAAACCCTAGATGCAGATGGCTTTGAATCAATGCAGTAAAGCAAAAATGCAATATGATGTGATATGATTGAACTTATGCAAAATGAAAAGATCACAAGCCATGGTGTGAATGAGTGAGGGCAAATTTGGGGTGTTTACAGCTTCCCCTATTCAAGCATGAGTTAGCTGTGCAGGATGTAAGCAACGGCTTAACAGGCAAGCAAGATAACTTGTGGTTGAATACCAAAGACAGCCCAAACTTTGTGCTCACTGAATGAAGAAGAAAAGGGGTATAGATTTTAAAAGGAAGTAAAGTATGATTATAAAGGGCGGGCGACGGAGGACGACCGTCGAGCAGAGGACGACTGCTGAGGATGAAGCAATGACGGGGACGAACGACATGCTGGGGAAAGTAACAAGACTCTCTGGGGATTGAAGGTAAATGATGGGGACGACCATCGGGTTGAAGAAATAGAGGATGAGGAACGGTCATCAAAGGTGAAGGACGATCACCTAGCAGGGGTCGGCTGCTCTGTTGGGGATAAGATGAGGGACAGTCATCTAAGGGAGGTGAAGGACGATCACCTGGCAGGGTACGGCTGCCGAAAGTCACGACATAGGACGAATGCCGGACGAAAAGAGGTCGACGATGGGGACGGCCATCGGATAATCATGATGAAGGACGATCATCAAGAGGTGAAGGACGATCACCTAGCAGGGTACGGCTGCTCTGAGGGTTTATCATGACATAGGGCGAATGTCAGATAACAAGATCAACGATGGGGATGGCCATCGGATAATATGATGAAGGACGATCATCAAGAGGTGAAGGACGATCACCTAGCAGGGGACAGCTGCTAAAAATATCACGACATAGGACGAATGTCGGATAGGAAGGGGTTCTAATTAATAGAGACTCCGCTGGGGGTGATGAAGGATGATCATCAAAAAGGTGAAGGACGATCACCTGGCAGGGTACGGTTGCTGAAAGGTATCCTGACATAGGACGAATGTCAGATAGAAAGGAAATAATTTATCAAGTTTTGCCGGGAATTCTTCTGGGGAACGGTAGACACAGACGCGTGTCTAATCTCATGGAGACATAAGTGTTTGACACGGTGTATAGATTAAAGATGCGGACGAGCATCCTTAAGACTATGATACGGACGAGTATCAGTAGAAACAAACGCTTGACGCATGTTCAGAGATGATGATACGGACGAGTATCAACTAGTTAACAAAGAACACGGACGAGTGTCGACTCTGAGGGGATGTAAGTGGCGTATACAAGATACGGACGAGTATCTGTATGAGTAAAAAGTGATGAGTGAGACACGATACGGACGAGTGTCAGGGGAAATGTATTATAAACAAGTATTTGGTTTACAAAGAGTTCAGGCAACCATGCTGGGGATAGTGACACGGACGGGTGTCAGGGAAGTGTGTAAACATGTGTTTGCGAGTGCAAAGGGGACGCCTTGGCTCTCTGCTGGGGATATGACACAGACGAGTGTCAAGAAGCATCTGTAATGTATAAGTATCTGTTTGTAGAGAATGCTCGGGCGATTTACTGGGGAATGATGACACGGACGAGTGTTTAAAAAGAGTATGTATCTATATTTGTGAGTGCAAACAGGATGTTTCGGCTTTCTGTTGGGGAGTTTGGGGAAGTATTTGGTATATTGCTGATGGTATGTCGGTATTTACAAGTGCCTGATTCAGAACATGGCTTATGATTCATGCAATATGTTTGATTTTTGCCGTAATGCTCCGTATTAGACGGAATGCTACGCTCTGGGGAAAATATGATGCGGATGTTATGATTATGCAAAGAAACCGATCTGGGATTCGGATCCCGTTGCTGTGAAGCTCTCCGGTCGATCTGTTTGAAGTGGGTATCCCAGCTGGGGATGAGATCATTGATAGATCTGACATACACGACTCTGCTTGGTGGAGTAGGTCATTGCTGAACTTATCCTTGGTGATGAGGGACCCAGCTGGGGTTTGCGGGAGCTTTCGTCACTTCGTTGTGAGATCTTCAGGCATTGCTCTTCTGGATAGAGGCTGAAACTCTGCGGGGAGATAGTTTCCTGTCTTTGCACTCGGCTGAGGAGGAATGATGACCGGCAACTCAGCAGGGGAGAAAGCAGCTCTGGTGTCGGAAGAAGTGCTGAGGAAATGGTGATTTGACAGCTTGCTGGGGAGAAAATTTTCATGCCCCATGTTGCACTTTGACTACCTGCAATCCTGTATGATAAAGAAACGCACAAGTATCCCGAGGTATCCCTTACTGGATTCCATCATAGGAGTTTAGACACTCCCGGGAGTAAGAAATATATTTCCTGCAAGCATGTAATTTAGAAAAGACGCATCTGTATTCATGCAAACAAAGTTTATAAGGACATCGGACATTTTGCAAACGAAAATAAAATATACGAGACGAAATGTGACTGAAAATCTGATTTTATTAACTTGGGGTGCCCTGAATTGGCAAGATACAGTCAGAGAAACGGATCCCCTGAAATGAGGGAATCGTTACAAATTGAGAAACAAAAAGGTGTTGGCAATGTTGATGACGCTTCAAGGAGCTTCCCTTTTGCTATGACCCGTATGACATTGACGTTCTTCTTATCTTGCTTTCTGAAGAAGGCTGATTCCGACCGAAGCTTGAACCTTTCGAAGCTTACCACGTTGCAAGTGATACAGACGAATTTAGAATGCAGTTGTTCGCTTATTCCCTTATTTTGCGTGGATCGCCCTTTCGGGTTTTTAATCCACCGGGATACCCATTTTTGCCTGAGTTGTCCAATGCGGCTTTTCTACTCAGCGGGTGTACACATTTTTTTATATATTTATTTTCCCTTATTTTTGCCCGAGTCTTTTATTCTGTTTTTGACTCGCCGGGATGCCCTATTTTTGCCTGGACTTACATTCTGTTTTTATGTCCAGCGGGTCATTTCTATGCGAAGTATTTTTTAACTGCATCTGAATTCACAGGGGACAGGAAGTCTTCACCATCCATAGTACTGAGCATCAGTGCTCCACCAGAGAAAACATTCTTTACTATGAAAGGACCATCATAATTGGGAGTCCACTTGCCCCTGTGGTCTGTGTGGGGAGGGAGGAGTCTTTTCAGCACAAGATCTCCTACTTGGTACTCTCGAAGCTTGACTTTCTGATCGAAGGCTTTCTTCATTCTTTTCTGATACAGCTGCCCATGACAGATTGCAGCTAACCTTTTTTCTTCGATCAGATTCAGTTGCTCGTATCGGGATCGGACCCATTCTGCTTCATTTAGTTTAACATCCATTAGTACCCGCAAGGAGGGTAATTCAACTTCAACAGGTAGGACTGCCTCCATACCATACACAAGCTGATACGGTGTTGCCCCAGTAGATGTTCTGACTGACGTACGGTACCCATGCAAAGAAAATGGTAGCATTTCATGCCAGTCTTTATAGGTAACTACCATCTTTTGCACAATCTTCTTGATATTTTTGTTAGCTGCTTCTACAGCGCCATTCATCTTTGGCCTGTAAGGGGAAGAATTGTGATGTTGGATCTTGAAGTCCCGATACAGTTCTGCCATCATTTTGTTGTTTAAGTTGGAACCATTATCAGTAATGATTCGCTCGGGCACTCCATACCGACAAATGATGTCTCTTTTCAGGAATCGGGCCACCACTTGCCTGGTAACATTTGCATAAGAAGCTGCTTCAACTCACTTGGTAAAATAGTCAATGGCTACCAGGATGAATCTGTGGCCATTCGAAGCGGTCGGTTCAATCTTGCCAATCATATCAATACCCCACATGGAAAAGGGCCATGGTGAAGACATCACATTCAAAGGATTCGGAGGCACGTGCACTTTATCCGCATAAATCTGGCATTTATGGCATTTTCTGGCATAAGCACAACAGTCTGCATCCATTGTGATCTAGTAATAGCCTGATCTCAGCAGCTTTTTGCCATAACATGCCCTCCTGCATGGGTACCAAAGGATCCTTCATGCACCTCGTGCATCAACAAGTCTGCCTCCGCCTTATCAACACATCTGAGAAGTACCATATCAAAGTTTCTCTTGTACAAGGAACCATCAGTATTCAGGAAAAAACTACCAGCTAGCCTTCTTAATGTCTTCTTATCATTGGAAGATGCCCCAGGTGGGTATGTTTGATCCTCCAAGAAGCACTTAATGTCATGGAACCAAGGCTTATCATCTTTAGTGAGGTCTGCTGAGAACACATATGTTGGTCTGTCGAGTCTGGATACCGAAATCCGAGGCACAAAGTTGGCAGCTTGAACTTTGATCATGGATGAAATGGTAGCCAAAGCATCTGCAAACTGATTTTCATCCCGAGGGATATACTCAAGCTTGACTGTTGTGAAGAAAGTCAATAACCTCCTTGTATAATCCCGATAAGGTATCAGATGATCTTGGTGGGTGTACCATTTGCCGTTGGTTTGATTAATTACCAGAGTTGAATCTCCAAACACAGTCAAAGTCTTGATCCTGAGGTCAATGGCTTCCTCAAGACCCATAATACAAGCTTCGTATTCAGCTTCGTTGTTAGTGCAGTTAAAGGTGAGTTTTGCCGAGAAAGGCATGTGAACTCCCGTAGGTGTAATGAGTACTGCACCAACACCACGACCATTCATATTAACAGCCCCATCAAACATCATAGTCCACTCTTCTTCTGGGTCAGGCCCTTCAGTGTGAATAGGCTCTTCATGATCTTTGGCTTTTATGAACATGATGTCTTCATCAGGGAAGTCAAATCTCATTGGCTGGTAATCATCAATGGGTTGCTCAGCAAGATAATCAGACAACACAATGCCCTTGATGGCTTTCTGAGATGTGTATTGAATGTCATATTCTGTGAGGATCATTTGCCATCTTGCAACCCGTCCGGTAAGTGCTGGCTTCTCAAAAATGTACTTGACTGGGTCCATCTTGGAGATCAACAAGGTAGTGTGGGTCAACATATACTGCCTTAGTCGGCGAGCAGCCCACGCTAAAGCACAACAAGTTTTCTCGAGCAGTGAATAACGTTGTTCACAGTCGGTAAACTTTTTGCTTAGGTAGTATATTGCATACTCTTTTCGACCAGAATCGTCATGCTGGCCCAACACACACCCCATTGACTCTTCTAATACTGTCAAGTACATGATTAGAGGTCTTCCTTCAACGGGAGGCATAAGGATTGGAGGCTCCTGTAGGTATTCCTTGATTTTGTCAAAAGCCCTCTGGCAGTCTTCGTTCCACCTGACTGTTTGTTCTTTTCTTAACAACTTGAACAAAGGTTCACAGGTTGCTGTAAGGTGAGATATGAACCGTGAAATGTAGTTTAATCTTCCTAAGAACCCTCGAACTTCTTTTTCGGTCTTCGGTGCAGGCATTTCTTGAATGGCTTTGACTTTATCAGGGTCAACTTCAATCCCTTTTTCGCTTACAATAAATCCCAGCAGCTTACCGGACCGCACCCCGAATGTA
Source organism: Lathyrus aphaca (assembly GCA_963966055.1). Lineage (NCBI taxonomy): Eukaryota > Viridiplantae > Streptophyta > Magnoliopsida > Fabales > Fabaceae > Lathyrus > Lathyrus aphaca. Next base: position 95,342,894 of record OZ014520.1, on the reverse strand, counting down.
CACTTGTTGGGGTTCAACTTTAGTTGGTACTTCCTCAGACGCTTGAATAACTTCAACAGATTCACCAGGTGGTCTTCTTCTGTGAGGGACTTGGCAATCATGTCATCCACATAACATTCAATTTCTTTATAGATCATGTCATGGAATAATGTTACCATAGCCCGTTGATAAGTGGCACCCGCATTCTTCAGTCCGAATGGCATCACCTTATAACAGAACGTGCCCCAGGGTGTGATGAAAGTTGTCTTCTCCATGTCTTCAGGTGACATCTTGATCTGATTGTATCCTGAAAATCCATCCATGAAGGAGAACACCGAGAACTGAGCCGTATTATCAACCATAAAATCAATGTGAGGTAATGGGAAGTCATCTTTCGGGCTGGCTCTGTTCAAGTCCCGGTAATCCACACACATCCTCACTTTTCCATCTTTCTTTGGCACAGGTACAATGTTAGCAACCCATGGCGGATAGCTAGTCACAGCAAGGAAACCGGTGTCCCACTGCTTTTGTACCTCTTCTTTTATCTTCATTTCCATATCTGGGCGAGTACGGTGCAACTTCTGTTTTACTGGCGGGCAGTCTTCTTTCAGCGGCAGCTTGTGCATGACAATGTCGGTGTCCAACCCTGGCATATCCTGATAAGACCAAGCAAAAACATCCACATATTCTCGAAGCATGGCAATCAGTTGTTCTTTCACTGAATCTTGTAAGCAGGCCCCGATCTTGACTTCTTTCACTTCTTCTTCTGTACCAAGATTAACCGTTTCGACCTCCTCCTGATGAGGAGTGATAACCTTCCCTTCTTGTCTCAACAACCTAGCTAGCTCTTCAGGTAGCTCATTGTAAACACCCCAAATTTTCCCTCACCCATTCACACCATGGCTTGTGACTCTTTTCATGTGCATAAGTTCAATCATAGCATCTCATATTGCATATTTGCCTCACTGCATTGTTTCTAAGTCATTTGCATCTAGGGTTTGTGATCTGAGCAATCCAAGAGCCACTTGGGCCTTTCCAAAGGTTTTCAATCACTTCAAAAGGGGTCCATGTATGTTCTAGCATCATATTATATCCTCTCAAGATCAAAGAAGTCAAAGAATCACAAGAACTGAGAAAGGCATGGAAGCAGAGCCAGGCTTAACTGCACAGATGACCTAGAATTAGGGTTTTGGTTTCAGAGGCCATAACTCCAAAATTTTTGGTCATTCTTGTTTCTATTAGTCTCTATAGGGTATAGGGATCATGCATATCAATTTTCATGAAGAAATTCCACTGGGAAGGCATCTGATCAAGAGTTGACTTCTTTAGCAAGTCAGTGCAAAATCAGGGCATCTGAGGCCCCCAATGACCCAACCAAGAGGTGTTATTCATCATTTTGAATGTATATGATCTTTATTTGATCATAGAAGGTGTTGTAAGTTCACAAAATTGGAAAATTTCAAGCCATTTGCAAAATTGCCTTTTTGGGAAAGTGACTTGTAATGTAAACTTGCTATTTTGGGAAAGTTTTTCAACCTCCTCAAATTGATTCAAAAATGCTTCAAATGAGAAAACTTTGGTCATGAAAGTTGTAGAATGGATCATTCCCTTTTCAAAAAGTACAAGAACTCATTCTAATTCATTTTGGATCAAAAGGTATGGCTTGTCAAAGTTGGGAAAAATCACATAATTTCAAGTTTTACACCAAAGAGGCAAAGTTGCAAAACCTCTTGCCAAGGCAAAATGTGACTTCAAATTGACTTCTATGCATTACACAAACATAAACCAATGCCTAAAAATCAGAATGCACCAAAGATTTGCTCATTTTCATGCCTTGATCATTAAGAAATCACAAAGGGGCCAAAGTTGTACCAATTTGCAAAAGCTCATGAAACCATGCCTCTACTTGTTACAGCTCACAAAATCTGATCCATGAGCAATCCATGATCTCAGCTGAACCAAGCCATGCCCCTATCACAGCCTCCCACTTGCCCATACCCCAAGTACACCTAACATTGACTTTATGCAAAATGGCCCATACCAATCAAGCTAGGCCAGCAACAACTCTCTGACCTATCAAGGATTGATATGTGTACCAAAAGCAACCCAGCACATAACACAACACAGCCTGAAACATCCCATAAGCCATAGTTCCCAAAACTGACCTCTTATGCATTTTGCTTCGAATCTCAAAACACAGCCTTCAAACATCAAAACAAACTTCACAAAATCACTCACCATGTTCCTCTGATCATTTCCCAACCATTGTTTTGGCCTGAAACCTCCCACATCAAAAACACGATTTCTCACCCCTCCTGAACGATTTTGTTGTGAGTTGTTGGAAGGAATATCTGCAGGATCATAGTATATCGTAACCGTTGAGACGCTTTCATTAATTGTTGCTGATGTTGTAGAAGGTACTGTTGATTTGACAGGTGTTGAAGTTGTAGCAGGAACTGATGGAATAATGGGTGTTGTCAATGTATAAGGAATTGTGACTGAACTCGTATCCGTTGAAGTGATTGACTGAATATTTGTTGGAGTTGTAGTAGAATCTGTTGGAACAATGGTTGCTGACGTTGTATGAGTATCTATGATTATTGATGAAGGAATTGTCGGAGTTGTAGTCGCTGTTGTTGTAATCTAAAGAATTCCATCTCTAATGAGGCCATTTATGCCGTTTCTTAGTCACTCACATCCATTAACGGCAATATTGCAATATCCACAGCCGACCTCACATCCAGGGAACACTTGGCATTCTAATAGCTGAGCTTTGATTTCAACCAAGGGTGTTCGGATTCGTGCAACACTGTTAATTAATGTGGATGGTTTGCCCTCCTCAATAGCATTAATCCTAGGCCCGTTGTGACTAAGCATTGGATTTCTTGTAACGTTCGGAGGAGGCGCAAAATTGAGAGCTTTTGAGTCCACCAGATCCTGGACTTTCATCTGTAGGGCCCTGCATTTTTCAGTATTATGCCCCGGTGCGTTTGAGTGGAATGCACACCTGGCATTTGCATCATAGTTCTTTGGCATGTTGAGAGGATCTGGAGGTGCCAACGTCTTCAACTCAACTAGGTTGAGCTTTAGGAGTTGTGGCAAGAGTGCAGGATACGACATTGGGATTGGGTCAATTACCCTGTTTGCTTGTGATAGCCTTTGTTGGAAGGGACACTGTTGTTGATTATTATTGTTGTTGTTGTACGACCTTTGTTGCGGATAATGAACTTGTTGTTGATATTGTGATTGTTGTTGTTGAGGATATGATGATTGTTGTGGCATTGGAGCCGGGATGGTAACAACTGCTACTGACCGGTGAGCATATTGAGGCCTGCCCCTGCTTGCATGAATGGAATTTGTTTCACCTGCCCTTCGGGGTCCCGTAAAAGGTTTTCTGGGATTACTGGATGAACTTGCACCACTGTCGGAAATTTTGCCCATCTTCAAGAGACTTTCAATCCTCTCACCAGCTATGACCACATCAGCAAAACTGGTAGAGGAAAAAGCAGCCAGTCTATCAATATAGGTCCCTTGCAATGTGTTCATGAACATGTCAGCCATTTCCCTTTCTGACATGGGTGGTTGGACAGCAGCAGCAAGCTGTCTCCACCTTTGAGCGTAATCCCGGAAGCTCTCTCTGGAAGACTGAGACATGCCCATTAGAAGAGTTCTATTGGGAGCCATGTCCAGGTTGTACTGATACTGACGTATGAAAGCCTCGGCCAAATCCTTCCAGCATCTTATGGTGGCCCTAGACAAGTGTGAATACCATTCTCTCGAAGCTCCAGTCAGACTGTCTTCAAAGTAGAACATCCAAAACTTTTCATCCATAGTATAAGCTTTGAGCCTTCCCAAGAAAGACTGCAGATGAGTGCGAGGATAGGAGGTACCATTGTACTTTTCAAAGCATGGGGGCTTGAATTTGTGGGGAATTCTCATCCCATCCACTAGTCCCATATCCATCACATCGAAGCCCAAAGAATTCTGAGATTCCAAAGATCTTAACTTTTCGGCAATCTCGTCCAATATTCTGTCGTATACCTCATCTCCAGCTCCAATAACAGTGAACTGTTCTCCCTGGGGATCCTCCTGCAGGATTGGGCTCCCAGTAGCATTACCTTGACCATTTCTCGGGATGTTAACTTCTGGATTTAGGTGAGGTCCATACTCCTGTGGGTCAATACGAGGCTGGCCCCGTTCATTGTTGCTAGTTCCTCCTGTTCCCAGATGAGGTTCCTCAGGAGTTTGTCTCTCCACCAGCTCTCTTAACCTCTCCTGACTCTGGGCTAAGCCAGTCATCACTGCCATGAACTGAGACATTTGATTTCTCATCTCCAATCTCTCATTGGCCATCTGATTTCTGACCTCAGTCAGATCATGCTGTACTTGTTCCATTTGAATCCCGGGAAGATTGTTACGAGTCGGGTACCGGTACGTGCAGTTGACAGGGAACACTCGGCGATGAGCAATGTTTCCTGAGATCACAACAAAGTTAGAAACAATAATAACAAAACCTACAAAACAAAATCAAAGTTAGTATGCAATGCAATATGCTTATTTGTTTTCCAAGGTATCCGGTTTGGTTCTTGGTTTTGACCTTTCCAGACCTCGAGGAAGATGTGTGATGTTGTTGAGAGAAAAGCCCAAATGAAAACAAACTGAAATATATTACAAATGGTGAACAATACATAGTTTGTTTTACAACACATGCCCATGGAGGGTCAAAATACAACAAAAAGGAAAAGTACATCAAATGGAAACAACAACAAGCAAAGAATCAGACATCCAGTCCAAATTCATCTTCTCTGATCTCCTTCAGGAGTGCCTCAGTCACTGGACCAACTGGGTGCTCTGTAATGGTCCTAATGAGGAGGTTCCTGGTGGCAATGGCAGTGGTCAGCTTCTTGTGCCTGTCCTGGTCTTTAGACCTCTTCAACCCTGCTCTGAGCTTCAACTCTGATATTTGTTTCTGAGCTGCCAACAAAGCTTCCTGCTGCTTCTTCCCATTGGCCTCTAACTGTTCAATCTTGGCTTGAGTCTTTTGATCCTATTGTGCACGGGCTTCAGTGGTCCTGATCCACCTAGCCTGACTTTCTTGCAGATAGTGCTCAACCCTAGCTTTCTGAATCTTGGCCTCTTTACAAGCATTCTTCAATATCTGTTCCCCAACCCTTTCTTTCCTTATATAGTCTTCTGTCTTCTCAATTTTGGCAAGATGCTCCACCCTGAGCTTTTCCAACCTCTCAATGTCCAGACAACCATCACTCCTTTCCCAAAGAGTCTTCTTCAAGGCCTGAGATAGCTGCTCATTCCTTTCCTTTAACTTTTCAAATTCCTCCAGGCTAACTGTTGCTGTAGGCTGTACTGTGGATAGCCCAGGTATGTCTTCCAAGATGAAAGGCATTCTGGTAATCTGAGCTCTAGTATGGGACCAGTCATAGTACTGAGATGAAGCAACATTGTTACATCTTCCAAGAATAGCCATTCCTTTTTCCTGGATGATGTCCCAAGCCCAGGATGCTTGTCTGACAACAGCTGAATTAGGTTGCACTTCACAATACAGGGTCTCAGCTAAATCCTGTCCTCTGGGAGGGTGGACCAAGGCATATCCCAGTTGTCTCTTAAACAGTAAAGGATTGTAGTTGATGCAACCCTTCACTCCTATCAGAGGCACATTTGGGTATTGTCCACAGTTGGTGATAATGTCCTTGCCCTTGGTGCTCTGGATGCACCATCTGATATCATCTGAAGTCAAAGCAATGAATCTCTTGTCCCAATTCTTCTGCTGGTGGGGATTCAAGAAAGCATCTGACTTAGGCAGGTGTCTGAGCAGCCAGGTGTAAAACAAAGGAGCAAAACATCTTACCAATTTTCCCCTTTGTTTCTCATTCCTCTGATGGATGGAATAGTAAAAATCTCCTAGCAATGTAGGCACTGGCTTCCTCATAAGAAACAGATGGATGGCATTCTTGCTAACAAATTTAGGCTCATCTGCAAACAGCATAGCCCCATATATGCTGAGGTCTAATAATGCACAGACTACCCTCCACTCTCCCAATGAAGCCTTCAGGATGGCCTGAGAAATCAAGAAGTTCAAATGCAAACCAGGAATCCCAGCTTTTGTTGTCATACTTTGCTCAATCAGGGCAGGCTCCAAGCACAATGCCCTTGCTATCTCTTCATTTCTGGGAGCAGTCATCTCTGGGTTGAAGGGGATCCCACCCCTGATAGGTACTCCAACCAATAAAGAAAACTCTTCCAGCAGAGGCCCTAGCTAAAAGTCTGGAAAGGTGAAACATCTCAAAGGAGGGTCATAAAACTGCAAGCATGTGTGGATCATGCTCCTCTGAGAAGGGTCAAGGTCCATAACCATATCCAGGATACCTCCATAGTGCTCTATGAACAGTGGGATGTGGTCAGGTGTGATAAGGGACTGGACATGCCTGATACCAGTCAACATAGGCTCAAAAAAGTGGTAGGATATGTTGCTTTTCCTGGGAGTAGCCATGAGTGCTGCTGAAGAAGCTGAAGATAAGTGCTGATGAAGATCACAGACTGAGATGCTGAAAATGGACCACTGACAAACTGGTGCTGGTGAGGGTGGAGATAACTGAAGCAGATAACTGATGAAGACAGCTGAAGCAGAGGTCTATGCAGAAGATGGGGTCAAAACCAAAACCAAGATACAATGAAATGGATACCCTGAAAAGCAAATAAACAAATGTTAAATGATGCAATGATGATATATGCAAATGATATGCAAGGGTTTGTGATCAAGCTGGATCTGATTATCTGTCTTGATATAAGGCCCATGTATGTTCAAAAGTCCAGATGGAGGTTCAGAAATCCAGTAACCAGGGTGGGGGACTCAAATAAAGAGTCACATGTCCAGGGTTAATCACAAGAACTGTCCAAAATGAAGCATTCTTAAACAATACAGTAACAGGGTATGATGTGGCCAAGGGTTCCTACAAACCTGTAAACAGCCCAACCCCCTCACAGGTAATGTTCTAGAAAAAGATCCTCAGACTTGGATCAGTTATGAGAAGTGTAAATACTTCCAACCCAGAGGTACAGTGTTTACAATAACCATAAAATATCCTCCTCTAATTCACCTCAGCTTCTGAAGGTCATAATAAAGGTCATCCAGACTTGGCAGGCTTCCTAGATAGCCCTAGTACTATAGGAAATCTGTAGCACAAAGTTCTCAAGAAGAAACCCACATCTGAACCGTGTTTCATATTCCTGCACCAGACCGAAATGGAATGGGAAAGAACATGAACCACTCTAGCCTAGGTGTCACTCAGGTCCCAAGTATAGGACCTTAAACTCTCAATGGAACCCCACCCATCCAAACAGCAAACCAGATCCAACAATGACAGTATGACAGTATGATGTATAAAACTGTAAAGAAAGAAATAAATAAAACTGTATATAAAGCAATAAATAAAGCAAAAATAAATAAACACACATATCATATAACACCCCAGTAAACACAAATCAAACATGCGCTAGGAGGAACCCACAAAAAGAACCAGAAGCCCTGGTTGCAGTATAAGGGTCCCTAGCAGAGTCGCCAAGCTATCGTTCCCACCTGATGACACATGGCCAAGAGGGGTACAGACGTGAACGGTCGGCGAAAAGAGAGAACACAAGGGTGAACTGGAAAGAGAAGAGTCGCCAGCTAGGCATTTTTATCCCGAAGGAAAGGTAATGCTGCATAAACCTAAGAAAAGATGGATAAGACGGTCGTGAACCAGAGAAACTAAGAAAGGGGGTTGGATACAACCTGGGAAGGTATTAGCACCCAGATTGTCCGCCGTACTCGACGGGATCCACGCTTGAAAGATTTGTGTGTAAAGGGGTAGTGTCAGTGCTATTCTGTGTGCAAAAGCTTGAAAAGAAAACAAGTGTCAGTGCTGGAATAAGGTGTGAGGTGAATAAAGGAAGTGTCAGTGTAAGAAAAGATTACAAAGCTCAAGACTATGAGGCTCAAAGAAAGGAGCTGGAAGAGGGGGAATATACAGAGACTTTTGTTCGATAACTGTTAAGTTATGCCTACGTATCCTCTCGTGCAATGAGGAAGTCAGAACACCGTAGTTCGACTCAAAGAGACTGAAAGATAAATTGACTTGTGAACTGCTTACTTGTCTATGCTCAAGTGTATGACCTGTCTAGCTCAGGTGCAAACTGTCTTGCGTTAGACGGAAGAAGCAAGTTCTCGTTTGTGAGTGAATGAGGTGAGAAAGGAATCCCGAAGGAGACGATTATTGTTTGTTTTTGTTTTCAATCTTTTATTGCTTTTGGAATTTGTCATAAGAGAATGAGCTTAATCCTAAACCAAGGGCTAGTAAACTCATCACATCCTCCCTCTGATAAGGGGTAATGAGAATACCTTAAGTATGAAGTAAGCACCTCACACTTAATCACCATGATGTAGGATTAAGATCATTAACCTACTTGCAATTATTTAGATGTTTTTGGAGTTTTGTTTGGTGTTAAGTAATGAGTTTAAGCCATAATCAAGGATTTAATGGACCCATTACACCATCCTAATAGAAGGATAGTAGATGAGAACATTTAAGCTGAGGAAGGCTCCTCAACTTAATCCATGATTAGGGATTAACCTCATGACAAAACAAAGCCTTTATTAAAGTGGATTTTAGTTAATGATAAGATTAAGAAATGAGTTTTATGGTTTGTAAGATAACTTGAGAGGGACTTGTCCATTAACACTAGGGTTAGTCCTTCTTAACCAATTAAGGAAGAATTAGAACCCTAATGCAAGGCCCAAGTTACAAGCTTGATGTCTTAGTGATTATTAGGTGAATTGATTAAAGGATTTAAACACATCAAGGGTTTAACACTTAGGATTAAAGGTATACACTCCATCCTAATAGAAGTATGCAGGCATAAACTCAATCACAAAGCCTTAAAACCTTAAGGGTTTAGTCCTTGATTAAGAGGTGAGAAGAGAAGACACAAAGATGACACAAAGGTAAAACTAATGGGGGACTAAATAAAACCCTAATTGTTATCATGCTTAGGTATTCCTAGGGTTCATGAGGCTTGCAAGAGATCTTCAAAGAAAAGCCACCAAGGAAGAAGAAAGATGGAAGGAAGAGAAGAAGAAAAAGCAAGTCAACTTACTTCACTTAAGAAGATAAGTTGCTTGAAGAAAGAAAGTGGGGGAGGAACATGAATGAGAAAGCTCACTCTAATACAAAGATAAAATTCAGCAATGATGCATAAGAGAGATGAGAAGAGATTGTGAGAAGTGAAGGCAAATTCACTTCTCAAACACTTACCACCTAAAATGTTAGTGACAGGAAATGAAGATGGAATGAAAATGAAAAGCATGCAATGATGCAAACCAAAACCAGAAGCATGTTCATGATGCTAATGATGCAAAGAGATGGCACAAATGTATATTATGAGATGGAGATGATCATACAAAGGATGAGAATGCAAATGAGACATCTAAGAAGCATGAAAGTTCATGAATGCATATGACATAAAATGAAAGCAAAAACATGGAAAATGGATGATGCAATGATCAAACATGATTCTAATATGTCCTAAGATGTCTTATATGTCATGTGGATTCACAAAATGTCATGGCAAGTTCATGTACGCAAGCATATGAAGGATGAATGCAAATGAAGGCAAAAATTAGGGTTTATGAACAAGATGCAATGCAAAATTCAAATTCAGAAGCAAATGACAAGATAAAAAATTGAAAATGGGATTAAAGGTACCCTAAACCTATACAAGTTCACTGCCCAAAGGGGACGGTCAGAAGCTAAACCCTAAAGGACTTATGATTTTTCTAAGTTGGCTAGGGTTTTAAGGCACCTCATAAGGAAAAATGCAAAACAAATTGAAAATGAAAGATAAGTTCATGCCAATTTTATCCTAGAAACTACATGATATGTGGAATGCAATGCAAAAAGAACCATTATCAATCCCTTCATGGTTAGGCAGAAAAGATTTTTCTAAGTTAGGGCCAAAATATTGATTTTTTAAGAACCCTAAATCAAAAGAAAAATGTCAAAATGGATCAAGAACAAAAAGAAATTTGTATGAATGGTTTGACAACGTCTCTAAATGTGTCAAGATGCAATTTGATTTTTTTTGGTGATTTTTAGAAACTTAAATGGTATTTTAATTAATTAATTTCCATTAATTAATTAAAATAAACATTTAAATATTTAAAAAATACAAAATTTATGCAAAAAATAAAATAAAAATTATTTTCAGAATGAGAAAAATATTTAGAACCATGATGCAAAAAATAAAATTTTTTAGATGAGTTTTGCTAATTTTAATAAAATGATAAAGAAAATGCAAATAAATGAAAATTAAATTGTTTAAATGAGAAGTCAACAGATCCAAGGGCTATGGTTTAAACCAGGGACGCGGGAATCGACCAGCGCGCGCATCTGAATGGCTGATATTCAAACTTCACTAATTACACAATTAAACCCTAATCTGAACCCTAATGACCTTCAGATGACCGGAACAGTGTTCCGGTCATCTTCTCCGGCCAGTTCAAAAACCTAACTTCTTCCCTAGGCAATTTTAAACCCTCTAAAGCTCCAGATCACATCCTCTAAACACCCTAAGCAAGAATCAAGCATGAAAATTCATTTATCTTTCAACATAAACAAGATTCCAATCAATCAAGTTTTCAGGTCAAACTTTCAGAGACATGGTTCAGGTTCAAAACTCAATCATTTTTAAAACCAACAAGCACAGCATGATCAGTGAATCATAAGCAACATTTCTACGGCATAAAAACGATTTCTGGAAAAAATGTTCTTGGTGATACCTGAACTGAAGCTTTCGAAAATGGTACTGGCTGGCTGCTTCTTTGCTTCAAATCAGCTTCAATGATCCTCCTGAAAAGCTTGCAGTGCTTGGTTGGAGTTTATATGGCCTCTATGTGAAGTTGGATGAAACTTAGTTCAAGAAATGTGAAAATCGTGTTTTTGATTTGAGGTGTTTCAAGGCAAGATGAAGGGTGGGAAATGATCAGTGATGGATGTGTAGTTGAATGGTGGAAAAAGTTTGAAGATTTGTTGGCTGAGCTATGAGTTTCGAAAGCTTTTGCAAGTTAGAGTGATTTTGTGTATGCCCAGCAATCTGAAGTTTTTGCTTCCAAACTTATGTGAAATGGCTTGCTTCTTGGCCACATAACATGCTGGGATAGGTTAGGGTAGTTGTTGTGGGCTATGCTGATTGGTATGGGGCAAAATGCATAAAGTCAAGAGTTGGTGTACTTGAGGTATGGGCAAGTGGAAGGCTGGGATTTGGGTATGGCTGTGCGCAACAAAGATCAAGGAACGCTATGAAATTGGTTTTGAGGCAATTCAGCATGTGGGGATAAAGTTATGAGGTGTTTTGCAATTATGTGAAGTTTTGGCCCCTTTGAGAAATCTTGATGATCAAGGCATGAAATTTGAAAATTCTTTGGGAAATTCTGAATTATAGGTCATGTACTATGTTTGTGTAATGGTTAGAAGTGTGTTTGAAGTCACAAAATGTTTTGGCAAGTGGTTTTGCAAGTTTCCCTCTTTGGTTCATAAGTGAAATTTTTGTGATTTTCCCAACTTTGCAAGGCCATATCTTGAGTTCTATGATGAATTAGATCAATTTCTTGTACTTTTTGAAAAGGGAATGATCCAATCTACAACTTTCATGACCAATAATTTTTCATTTGAAGCATTTTTGAATCAAAAAGAGGAGGTTGAAAAACTTTCCAAAAACGGCAAGTTTGCATTACAAGTCACTTTCCCAAAATGGCAACTTTGCAAATGGCTTGAAATTCTTCAATTTTTTGAACTTCTAACTTCTTCTAAGATCAAATAAAGATCATATACACCCAAAATGATGGAGAAGACCCTTTGGTTGGATGATTGGGGGCCTCAGATGCCCTGATTTTGCACTGACTTGTTCAAGAAGTCATTTATTGATCAGATGCCTTCCCCATTGAATTTCTTCATGAAAATTGGTATGCATGATCCTTATATCATATAGAGACCAATAGAAACAAGAATGACCAAAAAATTTGTAGTTATGGCCTCTGAAACCAAAACCCTAATTTTAGGTCATTTGTGTAGTTAAAGCTGGCTCTGCTTCCATGCCTTGCAAGTTCTTGTGATTTTCTAAATTTCTGGATCTTGGGAGGATATAATATGATATTTGAACATACATGGAGCCTCTTGAGATGATTGAAGACCTTTGGAGTTGCTCAGATAGCTCAGGGATTGCTCAGATCACAAACCCTAGATGCAGATGACTTTGAACCAATGCAGTGAAGCAAAAATGCAATATGAGATGATATGATTGAACTTATGCAAATGAAAAGGATCATAAGCCATGGTGAAATGAGTGAGGGAAAATTTGGGGTGTTTACAGTTGGGAGACTTTTACTTCGGTGTCCATCACAGAAATGAGAAGAGAAAGGGGTATGTAAATTGTTGTGCTCCATTGTTCGCCGAGTGGTTTGCTAAGAAGCTTCCAAAGTCAGAACCGTTCAAAGATCTTAAGCAAGAATGGAAGTGGGATAGAAGATTGATGGGGTTAACATCTGACGACATAGCCTGGGGATGTAGCAGAAACTTAGTAGGGAAGGAGTTTATTACAAGGTGTGGTGAGTTTCCCTATGTGCCTTTGTTAAGTAGGAAGGGAGTGATAAGTCATAAGCATGTGCTGTCTAGAAAGCAATTTGGTTATCCACTGAAGGATCCTCCGTCAGATGAAGAAATAGCTAAGACTCTGTATTTTTCGGCTGAAGAAAATGAGCAGTTGGTTATTCAATTATCTCAAACTTGGGAAACAAAGGTTAGAGAGGGTAAGAAAGAATTCGGAAAGGTAGACCCTAAGACTTATCCCTCTTTTACTGCTTGGATACAAGGGAGGGTTGATACCTTCTTCCTTCCATTTTCGGTTGAGGCTCCACTATATCCAAAAGAGGTACCGATACAAACCACTATTTCTCTTGAAGATTATAAGAAGTTGGAAGCTCAGTTGCATAAGGTTCGGGTAGAGAATTCTGAGATGGCTAGCTTGTATCACCGTGCCAATCATGCTAAGCAAGAAGCAAAAGAAAAGCTACAAAAGATGCAGGCTACCTTAGAATCTAAAGAAAAGGAGTTTGTTGGGAGGGAAGCTCATTTTCAGAGATTGGGTTTAACAGAGTCAAAGAGAGAAGCGGAGCATAAGAAGATTGTGAAGACTCTCAGAGAAGCTCGTCAATCCATTACTTGGATACAGTGCCAAAGAGAATAGGAGCAGAAGAAGTACAAAGAAAAGGAAGAGTTCTTTGAAGCGTAGATGGCATTCAAGAAAGAAGAGGTCGAACAAGTTCACAATATACGAAGGGAAAAGACTCAGCAATTGGAACATAGCCAACTAGCCTTGAAGGAAGCAATGAAGGAGATTGCAGATCTTAAGCTGAGAGCAGGCGTCAAGAAGAACCGGACGGAGGTGGTGAATGCAGAAGAGGAGCCTAGATCTTCCTTTAACCTAGGGTTTTAGTTTATTGTTGATTGTATCTAAGACTACCTACAAGCTTATTGTAGGAGTCTTGCTTTATCTTTCTGTCTTTTATATTGAATTGTAACCTTTTTGGGAATTCTGTTTATGTCTATGACTCTGTTCGTTGGTAGTCTGTTCATGTAATGCAATGATACTTTCCAGCTACCGTTTTTGAATGAGCAAAGTTGTTGGTCCTAAGACACCAGGGTCTGAATACTCCTCAAAAGAGTTTGAAAAGCTAGTATCCGAAAGGACGTCTGAAGTATTTTCTATCAAAGAATACCAGAGCTGAGGCATATTAATGCCTGAACATGGAAACATGAATAGTTACATTGCATGCATATAATGTGTTTGTTGTTTTGCAGGTATTTCTCCAGTGTTCTAATGTTCATGTCACTTTCAGGCACTATAGCTCCCAAGAAGGTTCAGAGACACTTAACGGTGCACAGATACCCTATAAAGATGAACATAGAAAGAGAAATGGAGCAGATGCAAGCAGATCTGGCTGATTTAAGGACAAGAATGGACAATTTCATGACCCTCATGGCTGGTGTCGCTCCCGAAGATTTGCATCCCGGTGCAGACGCGAACGGTCGGCGAAAGGAGAAGATGAAGTTGAAGATGAATAGAGTTGCCAGCTAGGCATTTTTATCCCGAAGGAAAGGTAATGTTGCATAAACCTGGAAAAGATGGATAAGACGGTTGTGAACCAGAGAAACTAAGAAAGGGGGTTGGTTACAACCTGGGAAGGTATTAGCACCCATATTGTCCGTCGTACTCGACGGGATCCACGCTTAAAAGATTGTGTTTAAAGGGGTAGTGTATGTGCTATCTGTGTGCAAAAGCTGGAAAAGAAATGTACAAGTGTCAGTGCAAAAGGTGAATGCTCAGGAGCTGAGGCTTAAAAGAGAATGCTGAAAGATGGGGAAGACGCATAGACTTTTGTTCGATAACAGTTAAGTTGTGCCTACGTATCCTCGCGTGCAATGTGGAAGTCAGAACACTGTAGTTCGACTCAAGAGACTGAAAGATAAATTGACTCTGAACTGCTTGCTAGCCTATGCTCAAGTGTATGACTCGTCTGGCTCTAGTGCTAACTGTCTTGCATTAGACGGAAGAAGCAAGTTCTCATTTGTGAATGAATGTGATGAGAAAAGAATCCCGAAGGAGACGATTATTGTTTGTTTTTTTGTGTTTTCAGTTTTGTTATTGTTTTTGGTGTTTTATATAAGTTAATGAGCTTAAGCCTAAATCAAGGGCTTGTAAACTCATTATATCCTCCCTGATTAGGGATAATGAGAATACTTAAGTATGAGATAAGCATCTCAACTCAATTGCTATGATGATGTAGGATTAAGATCATTAACCTACTTGTGATTATTTAAGTGTTTTTGGTTTTTGTTTAGTGTTAAGTAATGAGTTTAATCTCTAATCACAGATTAGTGGACTCATTACACCATCCTAATAGAAGGATAATAGATGAGAACACTTAGGCTGAGGAAGACACCTCAACTTAATCCATGGTTAGGATTAAATTCATTATATAACAAAGCCTTTATTAAGTGGATTTTAATTAAGGGATGAGATTAAGAAATGGATTTTATGGTTTGTAAGACAACTTGAGGGGGACTTGTCCATTAAACACTAGGGTTAGTCCTTCTTAACCATAAAGGAAGAATTAGAACCCTAATGTAAGGCCCAAGTTACAAGATGAAGTCTTAGTGATCATTAAATTTGATTAAGAGGTTTAAATAAATTAAAGGTTTAACACTTAGGATTAAAGTTATACACTCCATCCTAATAGAAGGATACATGCATAACCCTAATTCCAAAGTCCTAAAACTTTAAGAGTTTAGTCTCTGATTATGAAGATGAGAGGAGAGACTCAAGGAGACTCAAAGGTAAAAGCTAAGGGGGACTAATCACAACCCTAATTATTATCATGCTTGGATGTTCCTATGTTTTGTAAGGCTTAAGAAAGATCTTCAAGGGATCCACCAATGGAAGAAGCAAATGAAAGGAGGATGAAATAGAAGAATAAGTTACTTACTTCAATGAAGAAGATAAGTAACTTAAAGAAAGAAAGTGAGAGAGATGGAACATAAGTGAACAAGTTCACTTAAAAGACAAACAAAATGCAAATGAAAAGGATAAGGAGAAGTGAGAAGTGAAGGCAAATCCACTTCTCAAAGTAACTTACCACCTGAAAATGTTAGCATGAACGCATAAAGTGAAAAGCATAAAGAAATGAAATGAAATGAGATGCAATGAGATGAAATGACCAAAGTCGGAAGTGTTTATGCAATGTTAATGTCATGTGAGATGATTCAAAGGCATGCAAAGTGCATATGAATGATCATACAAGAATGAGATGTCATGGAAGCATGCTTTTAAGTTTGAAAACACATGAAAGTTAATGAAATGAAATGAATGCAAATCATGGAAAATGAATGAAGAAAAGATCAAACATGGTTCTAACATGTCCTAAGATGTCTAAGATGACATATGAATGCAAGAAATGTCATGGCAAGTTCATGTATTGATGCATATGCAAGGTGAATGCAAATGAACATGAGAAATTAGGGTTATATGGACATATGAGATGCAAATGAACAAAACAGAAGCATATGACATGATAAAAAATTGAAACCAAGCTCAAACAAACCCTAATCCCATACTAGTTCACACCCCAAAGGAGAAGGTCAGAAGCCTAACCAATCAAAAGCCATGAATTTCCTAAGTTTCCTAGGGTTTTTGTTTGGTTCAAAGGGAAAAATGAAAATCAATTTGAAAATGCAAGATAAATTTATGAGAAAAATGCCCTATAAACTACATGCAATATGCAAAACAATGCAAAAGGAATCATCTTCAAACTCTTCTTGGTTAGGCAGAAATGATTTTTTAAAGTTAGGGTTCAAAAAATGAAATTTAATGATCAAACCTAAAAAGAAATTTGTGTGAAGAGTTTGAAAATGTTTCTAAATGCATTGGGATGATTCAATATTTTTTTGGTGATTTTTAGAAACCTAAATGTATTTTTAATTAATTAAAATACTTTAATTAATTAAAAATAACGTTTAAATATTTTAAAAATACTTTTTTAATGCAAAAAATAAAATAAAAATCATTTTTGGAATGAGAAAAATATTTTGATAAGAAATGCAAAAGGAAAATATTTTGTGATGTTTTTTACTATTTTTAAAAAATTGTGCAGAATAAATAAAGAAAAATGAAATAAAAATGCAATTAAATGGAAAGTAAACGCATCCAGTGCTCCAGATTCAAACCTAGGGGGGGTGTTGACTGCGCGCGTGAATCAATGGTTGGGATCACTCCTGACTAATTAATTGAGTTTTATTTAAATTAATCTGAAATTAACTTAATGAACTAATCCTGGCCACTCATGCGCTAACCCTAATCCTCATCTAACAGCCAAGATTCAAACTGGGGATTTAAACCTGGATTATCCCTAATCACTTTCAAGTGGCCGGAGAAGACCTCCGGTCATTTTCTCCGGCCAGACTCCCTCCCTAAATCTCTCAAAACCTCACAAAAACTCACCACAAGCTCCAGAAATGATCCTTAACCAACAACAAACTCAAATCCAGCAACAAAAACAATTAATCATGCATCAAATGACTGAATTGAATCAAACAAGTTTCTAGGTCAAAAATTCAGATCATCAATACATACTCAGTTCTTTCTCATTTTCAAAACTAAACACATCCCCATGATCAGGGCAACATAAATAATCATATTTTAATAAGAAACCAAACTTCTGGAAAAAAAGTTCTTGATGACTACCTGAGATGATGAACTGCAAATATAGACTTTCAGAGCTTTTCCTTTGTGCAATACACTTCCTTTGGTCCCCCTGAGTCTATTGTGATGCTTGGAATGAGTTTATTTGGCCTCCTTTGTGAGCTTCAGTTCTGAGGTTGCAGAAATCGTGTTTGAGTTTGGGGATGTTTCAGGCTATGGTGATGGGTGGGAAATGATCCAGGGGTGATGTTGAGTTGATTGGTGGAAGAGTTTGTGATTTTTGTTAGCTGGTTTTTCAGATTAAAAGAGAGGAAGGTTTTTAATGATTTTGTGAAGCCTTACTTGTGGGAGGTTCTTAGCTTGTGTGTGTTGTGTTTTTGATTGCTTGAGGTTTGTATAAACATTTGTGATTGGTTCAGAGAGTTGTTGTGGCTCAGCTTGATTGGTATGAGAGCTTTTGCAAAAAGTCAAGATTTTGTACTTTGAGGTATGGGAATGGTGCAAGCCTGATTTCTTATGGTGTCTGGCCTCAGCAGAGTTTGTGGATGGCCCTTGGATCAA
Source organism: Lathyrus aphaca (assembly GCA_963966055.1). Classification (NCBI taxonomy): domain Eukaryota; kingdom Viridiplantae; phylum Streptophyta; class Magnoliopsida; order Fabales; family Fabaceae; genus Lathyrus; species Lathyrus aphaca. The sequence continues at coordinate 95,325,050 of OZ014520.1, read as the reverse complement.
AGGATTGCAGCTGGAAGGCTTGGATGAAGAGATGTCATGCTTTATGCAATTTTCCAACTTTGATGTTTCTTGGATCACAAGCCATGAAAACCCTAAGTTCAATGCACAATTCTGATCCTTTGAAGTTTTTGTTTGACATGTTGTGAAGTGTTAGTGTCCATTTGAAATCATTAGAATGCTTGAATATGCCAATTTGCAAAATCCCTCTTTGACATGAAACTTGAAATTTTAGGATTTTTGCCAACTTTGAAAGGCCATATCTTGAGTTCTATGATGAATCGAGATATGTTCTTGTACTTTTTGAAAAGGGAAAGACCTAATCTACAACTTTCATGACCAAGAATTTTTCATTTGAAGCATTTTTGGTTAAGAAAGAGGAGGTTGAAAAACTTTCCCAAAATGGAAAGTTTCCATTACAAGTCATTTCCATTTTTGGCAAGTTTGCAAATGGCTCAAAATTCTTCAATATTGTGAACTTCCAACCAATTCTAAGATCAAATAAAGATCATAGAACTTCAATTTGATGAAAATACCCCTTTGGTTCCATTGTTGGGGGCCTCAGATGCCCTGATTTTGATTTAACTTGCTCAAGAAGTTACCCAGTGAACAGATGACTTCCACAATGAATTTCTTCATCAAACTTGGTACACATGATCCTTATAACATCTTAAGAACATTAGAAACAAGAATGGCCCAAAAAATTGGAGTTAAGGCCTCTGAAACTAAAACCCTAATTTTGGTCATCTGTGTAGTGAAAACCCTAGCTCTGCTTCCATGCCTTTGCTAGTTCTTGTGATCTCTTGACTTCCATGAACTTTGAGGGATATAATATGATGATAGAACACACATGGACCCTCTTGGAAAACCTTGAGGCCTTTGGGATGGCTCAGATGGAATCTTGGATTGCTCAGATCACAAACCCTAGATGCAGATGGTGTGATATGAGTGAGGGAAAATTTTAGGTGTTTACAGCTGCCCCTATTCAAACATGAGTTAGCTGTGCAGGATGTAAGTGCCTAGCTTAACAGACAAACAAGATAACTTGTGGTTGAATACCAAAGACAGTCCAAAATTTGCACTCGCTGGATAGAAGAAGAAAAGGGATATAAATTGTAAAGGTAGTATAGTATGACTATCAAATGAAGGCGATGGAGGATGACCATCGAGCAGGGGACGACTGCTGGGGATAAAGCAATGACGGGGACAGCCGACAAGCTGGGGAAATAAAGAGATCATGATGGGGACGGCCATCAGGTAAGGAGGTAAGATTCTCTGGGGATTAAAGCAAAGGCAATGATGGGGACGAACATCAGGCTTTGGAAAGTAAAATAAACAACGATGGGGACGGCAACCGGTTTAAAGAATAAATGAAATAATGATGAGGGACGGTCATCAAAAGGTGAAGGACGATCACCTAGCAGGGGACGGCTGCTCTTTACCACGACATAGGACAAATGTCGGATAGAAAAGGTCGAAGATGGGGACGGCCATCGGATAAAACATGATGAAGGACGATCATCAAGAGGTGAAGGACAATCACCTAGCAGGGTACGGTTGCTCTCGGGGTTTATCACGACATAGAACGAATTTCGGATAGCAAGATCAATGATAGGGACGGCCATCGGATAAAATGATGAAGGACGATCATCAAGAGGTGAAAGACGATCACCTAGTAGGGGACGACTGCTCTTTATCACGACATAGGACGAATGTCAGATAGAAAAAGATTCCACTAATGGGGACTCCACTGGGGAAAGGGATGAGGGACGATCATCCAAAGGTGAAGGACGATCATCCAAAGGTGAAGGGCGATCACCTGGCAGGGGACGGCTGCCGAAAGTATCACGACATAGGACAAAGTCGGATAGAAGGAAGTTGTTTTGTTGGTGACTTACTGGGGATGGTAAACACGGACGAGTGCTTACGCCTAAGAATAAAAGGTATAAGTGTTTGATGATGTGTATAAATTAAAGATGCGGACGAGCATCCTTAGGACCATGATACGGACGAGTATCGGTAGAAACAAACGCTGACGCGTGTTTAGAGATGATGGTACGGACGAGTACCAACTGGTTAACAAAAAACACGTACGAGTGTCGAATCTGATGAGAAGTAATGTATAAATAAGATACAGACGAGTATCAAAGACTTTTGTATAAGTGAGTGAGGATTGTTTTGCTGATGATGTATGAGCAAGACACGGACGAGTGTTTGATCTGCTGGGGAATGTATGACACGGACGAGTGTCAAGTATGTACTATATAAACATGCATCTGTAAAAGATATGTTTTGGCTTTTTGTGGGGATAGGATGACACGGACGGGTGTCGAAAAGAGTGTGTTATAAACAAGTATTTGTTTGCAGAAGGTATTCTGGCAACCATGCCGGGGAAGGATGACGCTGACGAGTGTCAAAAGAGTATGTATAGGAATCTGTATTTGAGAGTGCAAAAGGTATTCTGGTGACCTGCGGGGGATAAGATGCCACTGACGAGTGTCGGAAAGAGTATATATGAATATGAACAGGCATTTGTGTTTGAGAGTGCAAAGGGGACGCTTTGGCTTTTATTTGCAGGGGATGTATTTTGTATATTGCCGATGAAATACTGATGGTATTTGCAGGTGACTGGCTCAAACCTGGCTTGTGATCATGCAAATGTTTGATTTTTGCCGTAATGCTCCGTATTAAACGGAATGCTACACTTATTTGGTGAATATGATGCAAATTCTATGATTATGCAAAGGAGAAACCGATATGGGATTCGGATCCTTCTGGGATAAAGATCTCTGGCTGATCTGCTTGAAGGGATGTCCCGGCTGGGGAAGAGATCATTGGTAGATCTATTAGGAGAGATAGCTCTGCTTGGGGAAACAGATCATTGGTAGATCTATCCGTAAAGAGAACTCAGTTGGGGAGAAGAAAAATTTTGTCACTTTGTTGGGTAAGAGTTTCAGGCATTGCTCTTCTGGAGAGAGGATGGAAACTCTGTGGGGAGATAGTTCTTTTAACCTGCTGAGGATGAGATCTGGCACTCTGGTGGGGATCTCGGCTGAGGAAGCTCCTGTTGAATAAACTTATGCTGTGGATGAGGAGGCTTTGTCAACTCCGCTAGGGAAAAGCAGTTTAGATATTTCTCAGGAGATCCCGCTTGGGGAGGAGGTAACTTCCGGGAAGTAGCATGCTGGGGATGCGATGCTTGGCATGCCCCCATGTTGTGTATTGAATACCTGTAACCTGTTAAGATAAAAGAAATGCACAAGTATCCCGAGGTATCCCTTACCGGATTCCGTCATAGGAGTTAGGCTTTCTTGAAAGTAATTTTATTTCCTGCAAGCATTTATTAAAAACGGCTCATTTGTTTTATGCAGGTATTGTATCATGAATATTAGACATTTTGCAAACGAAACAAAAATGTACAAAACGAGGTGTGACTGAAAACTCTGATTTTATTAATCTGGGTGCCCTGAATTGGCAAATACAGTCAAAGAAACAAATCCCTTGGAATGAGGAGATTGCTATAAATTGAGAAAAGTAAAAGTGTTGGCAATGTTGATGACGCTCCGGTGAGCTTCCTTTGTTATGACATGTATGACATTGACGTTCTTCTCATCTTACTTTCTGAAGAAGGTTGATTCTGATTGATGCTTTATCCTTTCGAAGCTTTCCGTGTTGTGAGATACAGACGAATTCAGAATGCAGTTGTTCACTCATTCCCTGATTTTGCGTGGATCGCCCTTTCGGGTTTTCAATCCACCGGGATACCCATTTTTGCCTGAGCTGTCCAATGCGGCTTTTCAACTCAGCGGGTGTACATTTTTTCAATTTTCCCTTATTTTTGCCCGAGTTTTTTATTCTGTTTTTGACTCTCCGGGATGCCCTATTTTTTCCTGGACTTACATTTTGTTTTTATGTCCAGCGGGTCATTTTATGCGAAGTATTTTTTAACTGCATCTGAATTCACAGGGGATAAGAAATCTTCACCATCCATAGTAGTGAGCATCAGTGCTCCACCAGAGAAAACCTTCTTTACTATGAATGGACCATCATAATTTGGAGTCCACTTGCCCCTGTGGTCTGTATGAGGAGGAAGAAGTCTTTTCAGCACAAGATCTCCAACTTGGTATTCCCGAAGCCTGACTTTCTGATCGAAGGCTTTCTTCATCCTTTTCTGATACAGCTGCCCATGACAAATAGTAACTAATCTCTTCTCTTCAATCAAATTCAGTTGATTGTACCGAGACCGGACCCACTCTGCTTCGTCCAGCTTTACATCCATCATTACCCGTAAGGAGGGTAGCTCAACTTCAATAGGTAGGACAGCTTCCATACCGTACACAAGTTGATAAGGTGTTGCCCCAGTGGACGTTCTGATTTAGTTTCGATACCCATGCAAGGAAAATGGTAGCATTTCATGCCATTCTTTGTAAGTAACCACCATCTTATGCACAATCTTCTTGATGTTTTTGTTTGTTGCCTCAACAGCGCCATTCATCTTTGGCCTGTAAGGAGAAGAGTTGTGATGTTGAATTTTGAAGTCCCGACACAGTTCTGTCATCATTTTGTTGTTCAAATTGGAACCATCATCAGTAATGATTCGCTCGGGAACTCCATATCGACAGATGATGTCTCTTTTCAGAAATCTGGCTACCACTTGCCTAGTGACGTTTGCATACGAAGCTGCTTCAACCCACTTGGTGAAATAATCAATGGCTACCAGGATGAATCTGTAGCCATTTGAAGCAGTCGGTTTGATATTTCCAATCATGTCAATGCCCCATATGGCAAAGGGCCAAGGTGAATACATCATGTTCAAAGGATTTGGAGGCACATGCACTTTATCTGCGTAGATCTGGCACTTGTGGAATTTTTTGGCATAGGCACAACAGTCTGCATCCATTGTGATCCAGTAGTAACCTGATCTTAATAATTTCTTAGCCATTGCATGTCCTCCAGCATGGGTACCGAAAGATCCTTCATGCACCTCATGCATCAGCAAGTCTACTTCTTTCTTATCAACGCATCTGAGAAGAACCATGTCAAAGTTTCGCTTGTATAATGAACCATCAACACTAAGGAAGAAACTACCGGCCAGCCTTCTTAATGTCTTCTTATCATTGGATGATGCCCCAGGTGGGTATGTTTGATCCTCCAAGAAGCTTTTAATATCATGAAACCAAGGCTTGTCATCTTTAGGAACGTCCACGGAGAATACGTATGCTGGTCGGTCTAGTCTGGATACCGAAATCTGAGGCACATAATTTGCAGTTTGAACCTTGATCATGGAGGAAATGGTAGCTAAAGCTTCTGTGAACTGATTTTCATCTCGAGGGATGTACTCAAGTTTGATTGTTGTGAAGAAAGTTAATAATCTCCTCGTATAGTCACGGTATGGGATCAGATGCTCTTGGTGAATGTACCATTTGTCGTTGGTCTGATTGATTACCAAAGCTGAATCTCCGAATACATTCAATGTTTTGATCCTGAGGTCAATAGCTTCCTCAAGTCCCATGATACATGCTTCGTATTCAGCTTCATTGTTAGTGCAGGCAAAGGTGAGTTTTGCCGAGAAAGGCATATGAATTCCTTTAGGTGTAATGAGCACTGCACCAACTCCACGACCATTCATATTGACAGCCCCGTCAAATATCATAGTCCATTCTTCCTCTAGGTCAGGCCCTTTAGTGTGAACTGGATCTTCATAATATTTTGCTTTTAAGTACATGATGTCTTCATCAGGGAAGTCAAATCTCATGGGCTAGTAATCATCAATGGGTTGCTCAACCAGATAATCAGACAACACACTGCCCTTGATGGCTTTTTGAGATGTGTACTGAATGTCATACTCTGTCAGAATCATTTGCCATCTAGCAACCCTTCCGGTAAGTGCTGGCTTCTCAAATATGTACTTGATGGGGTCCATTTTTGAGATCAATAAAGTGGTGTGGGTCAACATATACTGCCTCAGTCGGCGAGCAGCCCACGCTAAAGCACAACAAGTTTTCTCGAGCAGTGAATAACATTGTTCACAGTCGGTAAACTTTTTGCTTAGGTAGTTGTAAACACCCCAAATTTGCCCTCACTAATATCACACCATGGCTTGTGATCTTTCATTTTTGCATTTGCATAGGCATACTATCTCACATTGCATATTTGTTTCATTTGCATAGTTCAGGTTCATCTACATCTAGGGTTTGTGATCTGAGCAATCCAAGGATCCATCTGAGCTATCCCAAAGGTCTTAAAGCATTACAAGAGGGTCCATGTGTGTTCTACCATCATATTATGTCCCTCAAAGTTCATGGAAGTCAAGAAATCACAAGAACTGGCAAGGCATGGAAGCAGAGCTAGGGTTTTCACTACACAGATGACCAAAATTAGGGTTTTGATTCCAGAGGCCTTAACTCCAAATTTTTGGGCCATTCTTGTTTCTAATGTTCTTAAGATGTTATAAGGATCATGTGTACCAAGTTTAATGAAGAAATTCATTGTGGAAGTCATTTGTTCACTAGGTAACTTCTTAAGCAAGTTAAGTCAAAATCAGGGCATCTGAGGCCCCCAACAATGGAACCAAAGGGGTATTTTCATCAAATTGAAGTTATATGATCTTTATTTGATCTTAGAAGAGGTTGGAAGTTCACAAGATTGAATAATTTTGAGCCATTTGCAAACTTGCCAAAAATGGAAATGACTTGTAATGGAAACTTTCCATTTTGGGAAAGTTTTTCAACCTCCTCTTTCTCAACCAAAAATGCTTCAAATGAAAAATTCTTGTGCATGAAAGTTGTAGATTAGGTCTTTCCTTTTTCAAAAAGTACAAGAACATGTCTTGATTCATCCTAGAACTCAAGATATGGCCTTTCAAAGTTGGCAAAAATCCTAAAATTTCAAGTTTCACGTCAAAGAGGGATTTTGCAAATTGGCATGTTAAAACATTCTAATGACTTCAAATGTGTACAAACACTTCATAACATGATCAAACAACATCAAAGACTCAGGATTGGCCCAAGAATTAGGTCATTTCATGCCTTGAAACACAAGAAACATCAAAGAGGGAAAATATGCAAAAACCTTGTAAACCCTAGCATCAAGTGTTCCAGCTGCAATTTTTCAATCCAAGGGCTCTCCATGAACTCAGCTGAGGCCAGACATGCCCAAATACAGCTCTGACTCGTGCCCATGCTTGAGGTACAACCAATGTTGACTTTTTGCATTTTACACCATACCAATCAAACTGAGCCATACCAACTCCTCTGACCAATCACACTTGCTTATACTAACCCTAAGGAACACAAAGAACATAACACACAAGCCTGAAACTCTCCATAGCTCAGATTACACAAAATCCCCTCAAAACTTCATCTCTTCGAATCTCTCAACTCAGCCAACCAAAATCCAAAATTCTTTCACCAATCATCTCCACATAACCCCAAGATCATTTCCCGCCCCTCACATTGGCCTGAAACACCCTCTAACCAAAACACGATTTTGGCTTGCTCAGAACTGGAACTTCAAAACCAGCTTACATAAACTCCTTTCAAGCATTCCAGAAGCATAAAGGGATCAAGTGGAGTGGATTAGCACCAAAGAAGGGCCCAGAAAGTTCCAACTTCAAGAACTTCAACTCAGGTAGCCATCAAGAACTTTTTTTCCAGAAATGCATTTTTAAGTTCTTAAATGAATCCTTATGATGTGTTGATGATCCTGATGTATTTATTTTTCAAAATGGTTAAATATTGAGCATGTATGAAGTCTCTGAAAGTTTTAACCCTAGAAATGTTTTCCTTCGATTTGACTTCTTAATGCATGATAAATGATTTTTGTTTGGGGATTTGGGTTCTAGGATGTTAAAGGATCATTTCTGGGCAAGAAATTAGAGGTTTAGAAGCTTGTAGAAGATTTTAGGTTTTTGGCTCACCGGAGAAGATGACCGGAGCACTTTTCCGGTCATCTGAAACTCATTAACCCTAATCTGCGTAATTAAGAAAGTTTGAATAATGGCCCTTGGATCTAGCTTCCCGCGCGGGTTTCAGTGGTCCAGATTCACTCATTAACCCTAATTTCTGATTAATTAACTTAATTAAAATTAATTAGCCCGGGTGAGATCTCAGTCACCCATTCACGCGCGTTTTGTAACTTTGAATTCCAGCCTTAGATTGTGATTACCTTGAGTTAGCGCATCCTCAAATTTGGACCCTCCATCCCATTGACTTCACATCTCAACCCTCCATTCTGCATACTTTTCATTTTTCTTTTTATTATTTCCTATTTTATTTCATATATTTATTTAAAATAGCAAAATCTATTTAAAAATTCTGAAAATTAATTTTTATTATTTCCTATTAATTTCAGAAACTAAAAATATTTTTATTTTTATTTTTTTCATTAAAAAAGTATTTTTAAATCATTTAAATGTTTTATTTAATTAATTAATTCATTTTAATTAATTAAAAATACATTTAGGTATTTAAAAATCACCAAAAAAAATCAGAGAGCATTCTTAGACATTTAGAAGCATTTACAAACTCACCTTACAAATTTCTTTTTGGTTTTGATCACACTTTGAGATTTTTCAATGAATTAGGGTTCTTAAAAATGTTCATTTTCTAACCCTAACTTCAAAAATTCATAACCCTAGAACCAAGTTGAGTTTGTGAATGATTCTTTTTGTCTTGCTTTGTACATGCCCTCTAGCATCTAAAAACATTTTTGTTTCATTTTTATCTTGCATTTTCAAATTATTTGGCATTTTACATTGAGGATCACCCAAAAACCCTAGAAAACTTAGAAAATCTATAACTTCTTCTAGGTTTAGTTTCTGACCTCCCCCTTTGGATGGTAACCTAATATAGGTTTAGGGTTCCTTTGAGTGCATTTTCAATTTTTTTATCTTGTGCATTGCTTCTGATTTGCTCATGTGCATTGCTTAAGTTGAGGTATCTTCCTCAGCTTAAGTGTTCTAATCTATTATCCTTCTATTAGGATGGTGTAATGAGTTCACTAATCTATGATTAGAGATTAAACTAATTACTTAACACTAAACAAAAACCCAAAAACATCTAAATAATCACAAGTAGGTTAATGATCTTAATCCTACATCATCGTGGTGATTAAGTTAAGATGCTTATCTCATACTTAAGTGGGCTCATTATCCCTAATCAGGGAGGATATAATGAGCTTACAAGCCCTTGATTTAGGCTTAAGCTCATTAACTTATGCAAAAACACCAAAAACAATAACAAAACTGAATACACAAAAACAAACAATAATTGTCTCCTTCGAGACTCTTTTCTCATCACACTCACTCATAAATGGGAACTTGCTTCTTCCGTCTAATGCAAGACAGTTAGCACTCGAGCCAGACGAGTCATACACTTGAGCATAGACAAACAAGAAGTTCACAGTCAAATTTATCTTTCAGTCTCTTTGAGTCGAACTACGGTGTTATGACTTCCTCATTGCACGAGAGGATACGTAGGCATAACTTAACTGTTATCGAACAAAAGTCTCTTTGTCTTCCCCCTCTTTCAGCATTCTTTAAAAGCCTCAGTCCCTGAGCATTCACCCTTTTGCACTGACACCTGTATATTCTTTTCCAACTTTTGCACACGGATAGCACATACACTTACCCCTTTAAACACAATCTTTTAAGCGTGGATCCCGTCAAGTACGACGGACAATCTGGGTGTTAATACCTTCCCAGGTTGTAACCAACCCCCTTTCTCAGTTTCTCTGGTTCGCAACCGTCTTATCCATCTTTTTCCAGGTTTATGCAGCATTACCTTTCCTTCGGGATAAAAATGCCTAGTTGGTGACTCTATTCATTTCACCTTCATTTCTCCTTTCACCGACCGTTCGCGCTTGTACCGGGATGCAAATCTTTGGGAGAGACAGTAGTATATTGCATACTCTTTTCGACCAGACTCGTCATGCTGGCCCAACACAAACCCCATTGACCCTTCTAATACTGTTAGGTACATTATCAGAGGTCTTCCTTTAACTGGAGTCATGAGAATCAGAGGTTCTTGCAGGTACTCCTTGATCTTGTCAAAAGCTTTCTGACAATCGTCGTTCCACCTGACTATCTGTTCCTTTCTTAACAACTTGAACAAGGGTTCACAGGTTGCAGTGAGGTGAGATATGAACCTTGAGATGTAGTTCAATCTACCCAAGAACCCTCAGACTTCTTTTTCAGTCCTAGGTGAAGGCATCTACTGAATGGCTTTGAGTTTGTCAGGATCAACCTCAATCCCCTTTTCACTTACGATGAATCCCAGTAGTTTACCAGAACGTACCCCGAATGTGCATTTGTTGGGATTTAGCTTCAGCTAATACTTTCTCAGACACTTGAACAACTTCAGCAGATTTACCAGATGGTCTTCTTCAGTAAGGGAATTAGCAATCATGTCATCCATGTAGCATTCAATTTCTTTGTGGATCATGTCGTGGAATAACGTTACCATAGCCCGTTGATAAGTCACACCTGCAATCTTCAGTCCAAATGGCATTACCTTGTAACAAAATGTGCCCCAAGGTGTGATGAAGGTTGTTTTCTCCATATCTTCGGGTGACATCTTGATCTGATTATACCCAAAAAATCCATCCATGAAAGAAAATACCGAGAACTGAGTTGTGTTTTCGACCAATACATCAATGTGAGGTAATGGGAAATCATCCTTCGGGCTAGCTCTGTTCAGATCCCGGTAATCCACACACATACGTACTTTGCCATCCTTCTTAGGCACTGATATAATGTTAGCAACCCACGGTGAGTAACTAGTTACAGCAAGGAAACCGGCATCCCACTGTTTTTGTACCTCTTCCTCAATCTTCATGGCCATATCTGGGCGAGTACGGCGTAGCTTTTGCTTCGCTGGAGGGAAATCTTCTTTCAAAGGTAGCTTGTGCATAACAATGTCCGTATCTAGACCTGGCATGTCCTGATAGGACCAAGCAAAGACGTCGACGTATTCTCGAAGCATGTCAATGAGCTGTTCTTTTACTGAAACCTGCAGACTGGCCCCAATCTTCACTTCTTTCAAATCCTCTTCGGTACCAAGATTAACTGTTTCAACCTCCTCCTGATAAGGAGTGGTCACTTTCTCTTCCTGTCTCAACAACCTAGCTAACTCTTCAGGTAACTCATAGTCTTCTTCAACCCCTTCATCAGCTTGATTAATTGGATTGTCGAAGTCATACAAGGTCATAGCAGTGTTGTTGTCGGTGCAATCTGGAGGGTAATCTCTGCAAGGGTTGAGATTTGTTCGTTTTAGTGATTAATTTTAATCTTGTTTATAAAAAATAAAGTTATTTATTTTGAAAACATTGACATTTAATTGTTTTGTACAAAAGTGAAAAATGAAAAGACAGTGAGCAAAAAAGAGACTTGTTTGCAAAAGATGTTCGATATTCATTGATATTCCATTTGCACAAAATTACAATATGGCCCTAAAATGAGTCCTGACACCTTAGGCAAGATGTATGACTTGATGCATGCTAAAAAAGGCAAGAAATAATAATTACTCTGCAGGAGTAACCCTTATAATTTCCTGGGAAGACCAGTTAAGGACTTGGTGACCCGAGATCCTTGGACGTATCCAGCTCTCCAGGTTGAGGTCGCTTTCCGCCTCGACTTCCACGTTGTTAAATGCATCTGGGGTGAGCATCCCCCCACTGATGAACTTGGGCTCTTTAGCAGCCTCTGCTTGATCTTGTCGGAATGGTTTGTAACCCAAACCGAATCTGTCCTCCTTCTTCTCCACCGGTAGCAGCTTGCCCCAGCCTTGGGCATTTCCATCTTCAACAACCTTTCGAGCTTGCTGATAGGAGACAATTGAAGTACCCATCCTATCCTCCTGGGATGCAGCAAATACTTCAGTCGTCGCTGTAACACGGTGGGAGAACTGACTTTTAGTTATGTTGCGGATAGCAAGAGTCGCCACCGACTTTTATTTTATCCAAAGGAAAGGCATAAAAGAACAGGAAAGACCTTTTAAAAGATTTTTGGGTCCGGGGGGTAGGTTATGTAAAGGGAAGGTGTTAGCACCCTTTACATCCATGGTTATCCATGGGCTCTTAGTTACTTAGCTCACTTTAAAATGTTTTTGAAATGTGAAGTGTGTGAATAGAAATTTTCTTAAGTATTTTATAATAATCCATGTACGGATATATATAAAACCTTTGTTTTTGAAAATTGTTTGAAAAATGTGAAGTGTTTTTGAAATGTTTTGAAAAGGTAAGCAAGTACATAAGAGGAACCTACCCTACCCTAAGTTAAGTCTTTTCTGTTCTTAATTATCCTTTAAGTGGTAAGACTATCCCTATTATTAAGGAATAGGTAGTCATTACCTTGGATGTATGGGACAAGTGAAGGGACATCTGTTATTTAGGCAACTGTGGGGTGTATAAGCAATTCGAAGGGACTTATCATCTTTATTCGAAAGGGACAAGATCATTATGAAGGCAACATTCAAAGGGACTTGATCTTTTTATCTGTTTAGGGACTAGATGATGTGAGATGAGGGACTTTGCTTTATACACCCTACTTGACCTTTTTGTTTAGGCAACTCGAGAGGTAACCCTTAAGAAGTGTGATGGCGATCCAGGATCAACTTACGTGTGTGAGTGTACCAATTTAAATATTTATCTTTAAATTTAATGAGCTAAATTAATTTTTAAATACAAACATGTTTCACTCCCTATTTTACTAACCATAGCATTTAAAATAAATAATAAAAATTATTACTACAAATATTACATAAGGGATACAATTACATAATAATAATAATTAAGATAAATTAAATAAATAAGCAAAATAAATAATAATAAATAATTGGGGTTAGTAACAATAATAATAATGAAAATCATATAATAAATAAATGGGGTTAGTAATAACAAAAATTAATAAGAATAAGATCAAGAAATTAACATAATAATGAATAATAAATTAAAAAGTGCAATTTTTAATAGATAATTATTTTTTAAGATTTTTAAGAAGAAAAAATAAACAATTCATATTATATACTAATTATTATAAAGATTTAAATTATATATACATGTTATGAAAAATAATGGTTAATTATAATTAAATAAACATATTATAAAAATAAATTATATTTACAAAATTAAATTAAGAGTTTTTAATTATTCTAAGCATAATCTAAAATTACTTACATGCAAGAATTATATTAAATAATAATTATAACCAAATTATAAAAATATGCACATACTTAAAGTTTACAAATAAATAAATTAAAAGTTATAATTAAATTTTATGTAAAAGAAAATTAGGGTTTGATTATTTAGAAAAATAAATTAGGATTAATTATCTAATATAAATTAATTATATAAAATTATACAATATTAATAATATACAAAAATATTAAATAATTTTACTAATAAGATTTAATTTTGAAAAGATGAATTTTAATTTATAGAAAAGAAAATAATAATATAAACATTTTATTTTTATTATTTTAATTTATTTAACAATAATATAAACAAATTGAATAGAAAAACAAGAAAAAAGGAAAAAAGGAACTTACCTGGACTGGGATTCGAACCCAGTCCCTCTGCTTTCACAATCTCCAGACCAGCAAACCAGCCACTGGGCTACGCACGCGCAGGTGAGAATGAGGGAACCCCATATGGTTTTGTTTCAAATCCTGAAAATCATAACAAAACAAACAAAAGCACAAAAAGGGCCTGGGGGGGAATCGAACCCACGACCCTCACACAACAAGCAAACACTCTTACCATCCAGCCAGAAGGGCGCATCTGATTATACAATCACTACAACTAATAATATATCAAGTCTAATAATTAAATGAACTTTTAAATAAAAAGAACTTGACCAAGGAATCGAACCCTGGCCCTCTACCATCACACACCAACGTCAAAACCAACTGAGCCAAGCGCTCAATGTGAAACATAATCAGAAACAAAACATTATATTTTAAGTTAGTTTTTTGAATTAATTTTTTCGCGCCAGCTTCACCTTCTTCTTCCTCCAGACCTGTGAGTTTTGCTGCGAAATTTCCTATGAACTTTCCTGCGAATTCAAACATATACAGGACCTGCGAAACTCAAACACCACCAAAACAGTGAAATTGTTTCAAATTAATCAGTGCATTACAATCTCCAGAGTTCATACAACCATTCTATGTCTTTAAAATTTATTTATTTTAAGTCTATCATGGAACCCTAAAATCTTGGCCGAAACCCTAACAATGGCAATTCCTTGTTCCTGCACCAAAAATGAAATCAAATATGCCAGAAACGATCCACATACAATTACAAACAAGAATCAATAATCAAAATCATGTTAGAATGCTTGTATGAATAAAATCGAAAATTTCAAATTTAAGATGAACATGGATTCGGTTTATGTGATTTATGAGGTTTTGAATGATGATAAGCAATGCAATGCGTTCAGTGATCATCAAGGAACATGTTGAGACCTTTAGAATGCCTTGAAAGAGTCTCTAACCAAGAATCCGAATTTGATTTTTTGGTGAGTTTTGAAAAATTGGGAACTTACTCTTGAGGCAGAATTTTCGTCCTTTTGCATTGTATTAGGTTTGTATACTTATAGTTGAATTAAGCTAGGTCAAAAAATTGGATCATTGTTTGGACTTTTTGATTTTTGAAGATTGAAAAAGATAATGTCTTAAAATTCAAATATTTTTTGATATAACATTGCTATTTTAAGACAATCACCATAATTTTCATATCAATCTAATTCAATCAAGGTTTATGACTTTCTAGAATCAAAATATATTTTAAATCTTCACATTTTATATTTTATTTGAATTTAAAATGATTTTTAATATAAAAAATCATAATAAATAAAATAAATAAAATAAAATTATGAAAATATTAAATAAATTTGTGCATGATGTCATGGAACACCTTGGGTCACAAAAAGTTCAGCCCATTTGGAAGAATTTGGTTTTAAGACCCTATTTTCTTCATAAACCACCCAAAAATTTCCCAACTTTGCAAGGGCACACATCCTTCAATTTTAATGCTATGAGGGTGTTATTGGACATTTTAGAAAGCTTAAAGAGTCCTCTAACCAACCCCATTGGTTTCATGTCCATATCATTTACCATTCTCAAGTTATGCCCTTTTGAAGTTGTTGACTTTTTGTTGACTTTTAAAAGGACCTATAATGTCTTAGCTCATACCTTCCAAATGAAGCATTTTTGGGCTTGGCTTGTGAGACACAAAGTTGTAGAGAAATCAATTTCCTTCAAAATGAGCTTTGGATGGGAAAAATTTGATGAAGTATGTGAAAGTTATGGCTGGTCAAAGTTCAGTTGACTTTTCCTAAGGAAACCCTAATTTAGAAACCTCTGATTCTTGATGATCTGAAATATCCTTGATGAATCATGATCAACCCTTGATAAAATGATGAATTTTACTTCATATACTTGATGTTGGCAAAAAATCATGAAGTTTGACTTTGGTTTGACCACAGTTGACCTCAGTTTGACTTTTTAACTACTTTGACTGATTTTGACTTATCTGATCATCTGACTGAGCAAACCTTTGAGAAAAGTCTTGAAACTTGTCATGGGGGTTCTTAAACATATATAAGATGTTATGAAGCTCACTTGAAGTCTTGGAAGTCCATTTAGCCTGATTAAAGTCAAAACCCTAGTTTTGGATGCACTGCTTAGGAGGATGCATTGTCTGAGGGAATTGTCAAATCTTCTGACTATTTGTGAACTTTGTGAACCTTGTGAATCTCATAAGATGTATTGTGAACCTTGTGAACCTCATGAGGGGTCTTGTGAACCTTGTGAACCTCATAAGGTGTCTTGTGAACCTTGTGAACCTGATGAGAGGTCTTGTGAACCTTGTGAACCTCATGAGGGGTCTTGTGAACCTTGTGTACCTCATGAGGGGTCTTGTGAACCTTGTGAACCTCATGAGGGGTCTTGTGAACCTCATAAGGTGTCTTGTGAACCTTGTGAACCTCATAGTACACAAAGTCTTGTTTTGTGAGGGCAAATTTTGGGGTGCAACAGTCGCCTCATTGACGTTCAGTGCCTCAAACCCTTGGCTCATAGTTTCATGAATTTCACCATCCATCTCAATGTATTTGTATGTATCCAGATGGCTAACAAAGATATCCTCTTCACCACAGATGGTGATAATCTGTCCTTCCCACTCATATTTCAATTTCTGGTGAAGGGTCGACGTAACTGCACCAGTGGCGTGAATCCATGGTCGACCCAACAAACAGTTGTAGGCCGGCTGTATGTCCATCACATAGAAGGAGTCTGGTGGAGCTGATTCATAACCTTGTAGTCACTTCTTTTAATTATCCTCATAAATTCATCCACATCCTGATCAAAGGATGATTTATGAGTCTCTTTTGGTGCATGTTCTTCAGGTGCCACACTTTTCCCTTTGGCTTTGGCAGCAGCCTCTGCCTCAGTACTAGTTCTTGGAGCTTGTGACGCGAAGAGGCGTCCGCTTCGAGTGAAGCCTCCACCTCCCCCTACATTATCAACTTGTGGTGTGTGAACCGAAGAATCAAGAAGGATTCTTTCTCCATTACAGTAAAGGTATGAACCATAGTGCCATGGTACATCGTTGTATTTATCATATGGAATGGGCCCCGACACCGTGATGGTGACTGGGCTCATTGCAGCAGAGGTTGGAACTGTTATTATATGTGGGTCGTAAAAGATGGTGACAAGACTTCTGGTGGATGTTGATGGTGATGAATTGAAGCTTGGTTGTTGCTGAAATTGTTGCTGAGATTGTGGCTGAGGTTGTTGTTGAAAGTTGCTTGAATTTGGGACCGTTGTAGGGTCATAAAAGATGGTAACTGTGGAGACGTCGTTGTTGGTGGTTGATGTAGTTGTAGAAGTAGATGAGATGGAACTGTTGTTTGTTGAAGTGATGGAAGAGGTGGTTGCTGATTTTGTAGACGAGTTTGTAGGAACAATTGTCTTTGCAGTTGTAGGAGAATCATTTGTTGTTGAAAAAGGAGTTGCTGGTGTTGTAGAAGCTGTTGTGGTTATTTGCAGAATGCCTTCTTTAATCAGGCCATTGATTCCACTCCTCAAGCTTGCACACCCATTCTCGGAAACCTTGCAAGACTCACAACAGGCCTCACAACCTGGAAACACTTGGCATTTCAAAAGATGAGCTTTACCCTCTTCCAGAGGTGTCTGAATACTCGCAGTATCTTCAATCAAACTCATGGGTGAGCCTTTCTCTATTGCATTAATCCTTGGCCTACCATGGCTGGGCATCGGATTCTTCATGACATTGGGAGGTGGTGCAAAATTCAGGGCCTTTGAATCTACCAGATCCTGGACCTTCATATGCAGAGCCTTGCACTTTTCTGTGGAGTGACCAGGTGCATTAGAATGGAAACCACACCTGGCGTTGACGTCGTAATTTCTCAGAAGGTTTTGAGGATCTGGTGGAGCCAATGTCCTTAACTCGACAAGATTGAGCTTTAGGAGTTGTGGCAACAATGTGGCATATGGGATTGGAATATGGTCAATCACCCTGTTGATCTGAGATGGCCGCTGCTGAAAAGGGCGTTGTTGTTGGTTGTTGTTATTGTTGTTGTAGGATCTCTGTTTAGGAAACTATGGTTGTTGAGGATAGTGTTGTGGTTGTTGAGTATACTGAGGAGGTGGAGCAGAAATAGTGACGACAACGACTGATCTTGGCAGATATTGTGGTCTCCCTCTTCCCATATGTACAGAATTTGTTTCACTGGATCTGTGGGGCCCTGCAAATGGCTTCCTTGCACTGCTTGAACTGGCGCCATTGTCAGAAATCTTTCCCATCTTCAGTAAGCTCTCAATTCTTTCCCCAGCTATAACCACGTTGTCGCTCCAACCAAATGACACCCAAGGTCAGAAGGGGTACAGACGCGAACGGTCGGCGAAAGGGGAGAGAACACACAAGGGTGAACTCAGAAAGACAAGAGTCGCCAGATAGGCATTTTTATCCCGGAGGAAAGGTAATGCTGCATAAACCTAGAAAAGATATGGATAAGACGGTTGCGAACCAGAGAGATTGAGAAAGGGGGTTGGTTACAACCTGGGAAGGTATTAGCACCCAGATTGTCCGTCGTACTCGACGGGATCCACGCTTAAAAGATTTGTGTTTTAAAGGGGTAGTGTCAGTGCAATTTGTGTATCAAAGCTGGAAAGAATGCAAGTGTCAGTGCTGAAGAAATATGAAGTGAAATGTGAGAGTGTCAGAGCAAGAACAGGAGCACAAAGCTCGAGACAAAGAGGCTCAAAGAATAATGCTGGAAGAGGGGGGGAACATACAGAGACTTTTGTTCGATAACTGTTAAGTTATGCCTACGTATCCTCTCGTGCAATGAGGAAGTCAGAACACCGTAATTCGACTCAAAGAGACTGAAGGATAAATTGACTTGTGAACTGCTTACTTGTCTATGCTCAAGTGTATGACCTGTCTGGCTCAGGTGCAAACTGTCTTGCATTAGACGGAAGAAGCAAGTTCTCGGTTAGGAGTGAATGAGATGAGAAAAGAATCCCGGAGGAGACGATTATTGTTTGTTTTTGTGTTTTCAATCTTTTATTGCTTTTTGAAGTTTGTCATAAGAAAATGAGCTTAAGCCTAAACCAATGGGTTAGTAAACTCATCACATCTTCCCTCTGATCAGGTGTAATGAGAATACCTTAAGTATGAAATAAACACCTCACACTTAATCACCATGGTGTAGGATTAAGATCATTAACCTACTTGCATTTATTTAGATGTTTTTGGAGTTTTTGTTTAGTGTTGAGTAATGAGTTTAAGCCATAATCAAAGATTTAATGGACTCATTACACCATCCTAATAGAAGGATAATAGATGAGAACATTTAAGCTGAGAAAGACTCCTCAACTTAATCCATGATTAGGGATTAACCTCATGACAAAACAAAACCTTTATTAAAGTGGATTTTAATTAATGAGAAGATTAAGAAATGGATTCTATGGTTTGTAAGACAACTTGAGGGGGACTTGTCCATTAACACTAGGGTTAGTCCTTCTTAACCAATTAAGGAAGAATTAGAACCCTAATGCAAGGCCCAAGTTACAAGCTTAATGTCTTGATGATTATTAAGTGGATTGATTAAAGGGATTAAACACATTAAGGGTTTAACACTTAGGATTAAAGTTATACACTCCATCCTAATAGAAGGATGCAGGCATAAACTTAATCACAAAGCCTTAAAACCTTTAGGGTTTAGTCCTTGATTAAGAGATGAGAAGAGGAGACACAAAGATGAAACAAAGGAAAAACTAAATGGGGAACTAATCAAACCCTAATTATTATCATGCTTGGTTATTCCTAGGGTTAATGAGGTTTGCAAGAAGATCTTCAGAGAAACCACCAGGGAGGAAGCAGATGAAAGGAGCAAGAAGCAAAAAGAAGCAAAACAACTTGCTTCACTTAAGAAGACAAGTTGCTTGAAGAAAGAAAGTAAGATGAACATGAGTGAGCAAGCTCACTCAAATACAAAGATAAAATTCAGCAATGGTGCAAGAGAGATGAGAAGAAATTGTGAGAAGTGAAGGCAAATTCACTTCTCAAAACAACTTACCACCTGAAAGGTTAGCAAAAGAAATGAAATGCAATGCAAATGAGATGAAATGTCATGATGAAATCCAAAGTCAGAAGCATAAACATGATGTTAATGATGCTAAAAGGGGATGCAAACACAAGGCAAGACATGAGAATGATCATACAAGGATATGGGTGCAGATGAAGCATGCTTGAACCATGGAAGTTCAAGAAAAGTTTATGAAATGCAATGGACATATAACATGGCAAATGAAAGATGCAATGATCAAACATGATTCTAATATGTCCTAAGATATATTATGAATCATGTGGATGCACAAAATGTCAAGGCAAGTCATTGAATGCAAGCAAATGAGAGATGGATGCAAGAAAAGGCACAAATTAGGGTTTACATACAACATGCATCACAAAAATCCAAAACCAGAAGCAAATGACAAGATAAAAAATTGAAAATGGGATCAAAGGAACCCTAAACCTATACAAGTTCACTGCCCAAAGGATGGGACCTAACTCTTAACCTAGTGAAAGTTATGAATTTCCTAAGTTGGCTAGGGTTTTACGGTACCTCATCATGAAAAATGCAAAACAAATTGAAAATGGAAGATCAAATCAAACCAATTTTATCCTATAAACTACATACCATGAAGGATGCAATGCAAGAAGAACCATCACCCAACTCTCAATGGTTAGGCAGAATAGATTTTTCAAAGTTTGAACCAAAATATTGCCTTAAAATGAATTTAATTCCAATGAAAATGAGAAAAAGGCATCAAGAAACAAAAAGAAATTTGTTTTGAGAGTTGGATAATGTTTCTAAATGTTTTTAAATGCAATGTGAATTTTTTGGTGATTTTTAAATACCTAAATGCATTTTTAATTAATTAATTTTCATTAACTAATTAAAAATAAGCATTTAAATGATTTAAAAATAATTTTTAATGCAAAAAATAAAAATAAAAATATTTTTGGGTTCTAAAAATTAATAAAAGATTTAATAAAAATTTTCAGAATTTTTAAATGTATTTTACTATTTTAAATAATTCGTGCAAATTAAATGAAAAGAAAATGAAATTAAAATGAAAATATGAGAAGTAATCCAAAGGAGAGGCCATGATCTGATCTGGGCTTGTGAGGGTTGACTTGGCGCGCAATCCTACGGCCCAAGTTCAAACCTGGCTAATTTTATTTAATAATTAATTAAACCTAGGTTAAATTAATTAAACACTGATTATGGCTTAATGAGAAGATCCAGTCCATTCATGCGCGCGCGGGAAGGCAGATCCTAAGGCCATTATTCAAAGTTGCTAATTAAACATGCTTAGCCCTAATTAACCTCAGGCGACCAGAGATGAGCTCCGGTCGTCTTCTCCGGCAGGGCAAAAACCCTAGCTTCCTCTACAGGCTACCCCAAACTAAATTAACTGTCCAGAAACATTCCCCTCCCCAAACTAAACCTAAATCCAACATCAAAAACCATTTATCAAGCAAGAACAAAGAGAATCGAAACCAAACATATTCACGGGCAAAATTTCAGAGCTTGCATACAGGGTGGTTTCTCAACCATTTTCAATAATAATCATATCCCCATGACCAGGGGAACTCAAGGAATCATAAATGAACTAAAAAACAGGCTTCTGAGAAAAAAGTTCATGAAGTATACCTGAGATTGAAACTTCTGGTTCTGGGCTTTCTGGACTCTCCTTTGTTGCAAATCCCCTCCTATGAACCTCTGGATGATGAAATGAGGCTTAGAATGAGTTTGTATGGCCTGGTTTGAAGGTTTTGGTTCTGGTGTAGCAGATTTGGAGAGTTGGATATGTGATGTTTCAGGCTGTATCAGAGGGTGCTTCTTGTTCTATGAGTGATTTGTGGTTTGTGGGTGAAGAAATTTTGGATGTTTGAAGGCTGTGTTGAGAGATTCGAAGAGGGAAAGGTTTTTGATAGTTTTTGTGTGTGCTGCAATGTGGGAGCTTTCTTGCTTGTGTGTGGTATGTTTTGGGTTGCTTGATGTCCACATATCATATTCTGATTGGGCAGAGAGTTGGTGGTGGCACTGTGGGATTGGCATGGGCAAAATGCAAAAAGTCAAGATCTTGTGTACTATGAGTATGGCTCGGGTCAGAGGCAATCTTAGGGCTTGTCCTGCCTCAGCTTGAGTCAAGGAAGGCCTTTGGATCTGATTTTGTGAGCTGGCTAGCCTTGATCAAGGGTTTCCAAGGTTCTTGCACATTTCCCTCTTTGAATTTTCTCATGAACCAAGGCAAAGAAACTTGTGATTTTGTGGGCAAAATGTGACAAAATGAGTCTTGTAATATTGTTATGATGCTTTGATACCAATTGGAGTTCATTTCAAACATGGGAGGTCCCTTTTGCAAAGTTTCAATTTTGTGGTCTTTATGAAAAATGTCTTATGCAACTTGTGATTCAAGGCATAAAAATGAAAAAAATCTTGGCACAAACTTGACTTTTCTAAGTTGTAACATGTTATAATGATGCAAAGAAGTCAATTAGAGGTCTTGAAAATGCTTGGAATTGAAATTTGCAAAAATCCCTCTTTGGTGCCAAAAGTGGAAAATTCATGATTTTTCCCAACTTTGCAAAGCCATAAATTTTGATCCATGATGAATTAGAATGAGTTCTTGTAATTTTTGAAAAGGGAATGATCCATTCTACAACTTTCATGACCAAATTTTTCTCATTTGAAGCATTTTTGAATCAATTTGAGGAGGTTGAAAAACTTTCCCAAAATAGCAAGTTTACATTACAAGTCACTTTCCCAAAAAGGCAATTTTGCAAATGGCTTGAAATTCTTCAATTTTGTGAACTTCTAACATCTTCTATGATCAAATAAAGATCATACATATTCAAAATGATGGAGAATACCCTTTGGTTGGGTCATTGAGGGCCTCAGATGCCCTGATTTTGCACTGACTTGCTCAATAAGTCAACTCTTGATCAGATGCCTTCCCAATGGAATTTCTTCATGAAAATTGATATGCATGATCCCTATACCATATAGAGACCAATAGAAACAAGAATGACCAAAATTTTTGGAGTTATGGCCTTTGAAACCAAAACCCTAATTTTAGGTCATCTATGCAGTTGAGCTTGGCTCTGCTTCCATGCCTTTCTCAGTTCTTGTGATCCTTTGATTTCTTTGATCTTGAGGGGATATAATATGATGCTAGAACATACATGGACCCCTTTGAAGTGATGGATGACCTTTGGAGTGGCTCAAGTGGCTCAGGGATGGCTCAGATCACAAACCCTAGATGCAGATGACTTTGAAACAATGCAGTGAAACAAAAGTGCAATATGGGATGCTATGATTGACTTTATGCATATGAAAAAAATCACAAGCCATGGTGTGAATGGGTGAGGGAAAATTTGGGGTGTTTACAGCTGCCCCTATTCAAACATGAGTTAGCTGTGCAGGATGTAAGCGACGGCTTAACAGTCAAACAAGATAACTTGTGGTTGAATACCAAAGACAATCCAAAATTTGCACTCACAGAATGAAGAAGAAAAGGGATATAGATTGTAAAAGAAAATAAAGTATATTTATAAAGTGCGGGCGACGGAGGACGACCGTCGAGCAGAGGACGACTGCTGGGGACGAAGCAATGACGGGGACGACCGACATGCTGGGGAAGAAGTGGGAGATAAAGCAAAGACGGGGACGGCCGAATAGCTGGGGATATAAGAGATTATGATGGGGACGGGCATCAGGTAAAGCTACGGAACTCTCTGGGGATTATAGGTATATGATGGGGACGACCATCAAGTTCAAGGCATAAATGAAATAAGTGATGAGGTACGGTCATCAAAGGTGAAGGACGATCACCTAGCAGGGGACGGCTGCTTTGTTGGGGATAAGATGAGGGACGATCATCTAAGGTGAAGGACGATCACCTGGCAAGGTACGGCTGCCGAAAGTATCGCGACATAGGACGAATGCCGGATAGAAAAGGTCGACGATGGGGATGGCCATCGGATAAGCATGATGAAGGACGATCATCAAGAGGTGAAGGACGATCACCTAGCAGGGTACGGCTGCTCTGTTGGGGATAAGATGAGGGACAATCATCTAAGGTGAAGGACGATCACCTAGCAGGGGACGGCTGCTAAAAATATCACGACATAGGACGAATGCCGGATAGGAGGGATTCTAATGAATAGAGACTCCACTGGGGGTGATGAAGGACGATCATCAAAAAGGTGAAGGACGATCACCTGGCAGGGTACGGCTGCCGGAAGGTATCATGACATAGAACGAATGTCAGATAGACAGGAAATAAATCACTGGGATTTGCTGGGATTCTTCTGGGGAATAGTAGACACAGACGAGTGTCTAAATTCAAGAAGACAAAAGTGCTTGACACGGTGCATAGATTAAAGATGCGGACGAGCATCCTTAAGACCATGATACAGACGAGTATCAGTAGAAACAAACGCTTGACGCATGTTCAGAGATGATGATACGGACGAGTACCAACTGGTTAACAAAGAACACAAACGAGTGTCGGATCTGAGGGGATTTAAGTAGTATATACAAGATACGGACGAGTATCTGTATGAGTAGAAAGTGACGAGTGAGACACAGACGAGTGTTCAACTTGCTGGGGAGAGTGTGACACGGACGGGTGTCGGAAGAAGTATACTATAAACAAGTATTTGGTTTTCAAAGTGTTTAGGTAACTATGTTAGGGGAGGTGACATGGACAGGTGTCACGGAATTGTATATATATGTACACATGTGTTGTGAGTGCAAAGGGGACGCTTTGGCTTCCCGCTGGGGATGTGGCACAGATGAGTGTCAAAAAGTATCTGTTTGTTGTGTATGCATCTGTTTGCTTCGGGAAATTTACTGGGGGATGATGACACGGACGAGTTCCGAAGGAGTGTGTATCTGTAAGGGAAATGCTTCGGCTCTCTGGTGGGGAGTTGGGAAATATTCCGTATATTGTTGATGGACTGTTAGTATTTGCAAGTGTTCAGTTCGACACATGGCTTATGATTATGCAATATGTTTGATTTTTGCTGTAATGCTCCGTATTAGACGGAATGCTACGCTCTGTGGGGAAAATATGATGCGAATGCTATGATTATGCAAAGATACAGATCCGGGATTCGGATCCCGCTGCTGTGGAGATCTCTGGCTGATCTGCTTGAAGTGGACTTCCCAGCTGGGGATAAGATCAATGGTAGATCTGACACATACGACTCTGCTTGGGGAAGTAGATCACTGATAGATCTATCTCGGTAATGAGGGACCCGGCTGGGGCTTGCAGAAGCTTTCTGCACTCTGTTGTGAGATCTTCAGGCGTCGCTCTTCTGGATAGAGGCTGAAACTCTGCGGGGAGATAGTTCCCTGTCTAGCACTTGGCTGAGGAGGAATGATGACTGGCAACTCAGCTGGGGAGGAAGCAGCCCTGGTCTTGTTTGGAAGATGTGCTGGGGGGAACAGTGATTTGACAGCTTGCTAGGGAGAAACTTTTCTTGCCCCATGTTGCGCTTTGGATACCTACAATCCTGTAAAGACAAAGAAACATACAAGTACCCTGAGGTATCCCTTACTGGATCCCATCATAGGAGTTTAGACACTCCCTGGAGTAGGTATATTTCCTGTAAGCACTTATTTTTAGAAGGGAAGCATCTGTATTCATGCAATCAATATCTTAAAGATATCGGACATTTTTTTGCAAACGAAAATACAATGTACGAGACGAGACATGACTGAAAATCTGATTTTATTAATTCATGTGCCCTGAATTGGCAAGATACAGTCAGAGAAACGGATCCCCTGAAATGAGGAGATCGTTACAAATTGAAAAACAACAGGCCAGTGGCAATGTTGATGACGCTTCAAGGAGCTTTCCCTTTGCTATGACTCGTATGACATTGACGCTCTTCTTATCTTGCTTTCTGAAGAAGGCTGATTCTGACCGACGCTCGAACCTTTCGGAGCTTGCCAGGTTGCAAGTGATACAGATGAATTCAGAATGCAGTTGTTCGCTTATTCCCTTGTTTTGCGTGGATCGCCCTTTCGGGTTTTCAATCCACCAGGATACCCCTTTTTGCCTGAGTTGTCCAATGCGGCTTTTCAACTCAGCGGGTGTACACATTTTTCTTTATTTTCCCTTATTTTTGCCCGAGTCTTTTATTCTGTTTTTGACTCGCCGGGATGCCCTATTTTTGCCTGGACTTACATTCTGTTTTTATGTCCAGCGGGTCATTTTATGCGAAGTATTTTTTAACTGCATCTGAATTCACAGGGGACAGGAAATCCTCACCATCCATAGTACTGAGCATCAATGCTCCACCGGAGAAAACTTTCTTTACTATGAACAGACCATCATAATTCGGAGTCCACTTGCCCCTATGGTCTGTATGAGGAGGGAGGAGTCTTTTCAGCACAAGATCTCCTACTTGGTACTCTCGGATCCTGACTTTCTGATCGAAGGCTTTTTTCATTCTTTTCTGATACAGCTGCCCATGACAGATTGCAGCTAACCTTTTCTCTTCAATCAGATTCAGTTGTTCGTATCGGGATCGGACCCATTCTGCTTCACTCAACTTGACATCCATCAATACCCGTAGAGAGGGTAGTTCAACTTCAACAGGTAGGACTGCTTCCATACCATACACAAGCTGATACGGTGTTGCCCCAGTGGATGTTCTGATTGACGTACGGTAACCATGCAAGGCAAATGGTAGCATCTCATGCCAGTCTTTGTAAGTAACCACCATCTTCTGCACAATCTTCTTGATATTCTTGTTAGCTGCCTCAACCGCGCCATTCATTTTTGGCCTGTAAGGAGAAGAATTGTGGTGTTGGATCTTGAAGTCCCGGCACAGTTCTGCCATCATTTTGTTGTTTAAATTGGAACCATTATCAGTAATGATTCGCTCGGGCACTCCATACCGACAAATGATGTATCTTTTCAGAAATCGGGCTACCACTTGTCTGGTGACATTTGCATAAGAAGCCGCTTCAACCCACTTGGTAAAATAGTCAATAGCAACCAGGATGAATCTGTGGCCGTTTGAAGCAGTTGGTTCAATCTTGCCAATCATATAAATGCCCCACATGGCAAAGGGCCAGGGTGAAGACATCACATTCAAAGGATTGGGAGGCACATGCACTTTATCTGCATAGATCTGGCATTTATGGCATTTTCTGGCATAAGCACAACAGTCTGCGTCCATTGTGATCCAGTAATAGCCTGATCTTAGCAATTTCTTAGCCATTGCATGCCCTCCAGCATGGGTGCCAAAGGATCCTTCATGCGCCTCGTGCGTCAACAAGTAAGCTTCTGTCCTATCAACGCACCTGAGGAGTACCATATCAAAGTTCCTTTTGTACAGGGAGCCATCAGTATTCAGGAAGAAACTACCAGCAAGCCTTCTTAATGTCTTCTTGTCATTGGATGATGCCCCAGGTGGGTATGTTTGATCCTCCAAGAAGCACTTAATGTCATGGAACCAAGGCTTATTATCTTTAACAACATCTGCTGAGAACACGTATGCTGGTCTGTCAAGTCTGGATACTGAAATTCGAGGCACAAAGTTAGCAGCTTGAACTTTGATCATGGAGGAAATGGTAGCCAGAGCATCTGCAAACTGATTTTCATCTCGAGGGATATACTCAAGCTTGACCGTTGTGAAGAAAGTCAATAACCTCCTTGTATAATCCCGATAAGATATCAGATGATCCTGGTGGGTGTACCATTTGCCGTTGGTTTGATTAATCACCAGAGCTGAATCTCCGAACACATTCAAAGTCTTGATCCTGAGGTCAATGGCTTCCTCAAGACCCATAATACAAGCTTCGTATTCAGCTTCGTTGTTAGTGCAGTTAAAGGTGAGTTTTGCCGAGAAAGGCATGTGAACTCCCTTAGGTGTAATGAGTGCTGCACCAACACCGCGACTGTTCATATTAATAGCCCCATCAAACATCATAGTCCATTCTTCTTCCGGGTCAGGCCCTTTAGTGTGAACAGGCTCTTCATGATCTTTTGCTTTTATGAACATGATGTCTTCATCAGGGAAGTCAAATCTCATAGGCTGGTAATCATCGATGGGTTGCTCAACAAGATAATCAGACAACACACTGCCTTTGATGGCTTTTTGAGATGTGTATTGAATATCATATTCTGTGAGGATCATTTGCCATCTTGCAACCCGTCCGGTAAGTGCTGGCTTCTCTAATATGTACTTAACTGGGTCCATTTTTGAGATCAATAAGGTAGTGTGGGTCAACATATACTGTCTCAGTCGGCGAGCAGCCCACGCTAAAGCACAACAAGTTTTCTCGAGCAGTGAATAACGTTGTTCACAGTCGGTAAACTTTTTGCTTAGGTAGTATATTGCATACTCTTTTCGACCAGACTCGTCATGCTGGCCCAACACACACCCCATTGATTCTTCTAGTACCGTCAAGTACATGATTAGAGGTCTTCCTTCAACTAGAGGCATAAGGATTGGAGGCTCTTGTAGGTATTCCTTGATTTTGTCAAAAGCCCTCTGGCAGTCTTTGTTCCACCTGACCGTTTGTTCTTTTCTTAGCAGCTTGAACAGAGGTTCACAGGTCGCAGTAAGGTGAGATATGAACCGTGAAATGTAGTTCAATCTGCCTAAGAACCCCCGAACCTCTTTTTCAGTCTTAGGTGCAGGCATTTCTTGAATGGCTTTAACTTTGTCAGGGTCAACTTCAATCCCTTTTTCACTTATAATAAATCCCAGTAGCTTACCGGATCGCACCTCGAATGTGCATTTGTTGGGGTTCAACTTCAGTTGGTACTTCCTCAGACGCTTGAATAACTTCAACAGATTTACCAGGTGATCTTCTTCTGTGAGGGACTTGGCAATCATGTCATCCACATAACATTCAATTTCTTTGTGGATCATGTCATGGAATAATGTTACCATAGCCCGTTGATAAGTTGCACCAGCATTCTTCAGTCCGAATGGCATCACCTTATAATAGAACGTGCCCCAAGGTGTGATGAAGGTTGTCTTCTCCATGTCTTCAGGTGACATCTTGATCTGATTGTACCCCGAAAATCCGTCCATGAAGGAGAATACCGAGAACTGAGCCGTATTATCAACCAATACATCAATGTGAGGTAAAGGGAAGTCATCTTTCGGGCTGGCTCTGTTCAGGTCCCGGTAATCCACACACATTCTCACCTTGCCATCTTTCTTAGGCACTGGTACAATATTAGCAACCCACGGCGGATAGCTGGTCACTGCAAGGAAACCGGTGTCCCACTGCTTTTGTACCTCTTCTTTTATCTTCATTGCCATATCCGGGCGAGTACGGCGCAACTTTTGTTTTACTGGCGGGCAGTCTTCTTTCAGAGGTAGCTTGTGCATGACAATATCGGTGTCCAACCCTGGCATATCCTGATAAGACCAAGCAAAAACATCCACATACTCCCGAAGCATATCAATCAGTCGTTCTTTCACTGAGTCTTGTAAGCAGGCCCCGATCATGACTTCTTTCACTTCTTCTTCTGTACCAAGATTAACCGTTTCGACCTCCTTCTGATGAGGAGTGATAACCTTCTCCTCTTGCCTTAACAACCTGGCTAACTCTTCAGGAAGCTCGTAATCTTCTTCAACCCCTTCATCAGCTTGATTGATTGGATTGTCAAAGTCATACGAAGTCATAGTAGTGTCGTTGTCGGTGCAGTCTGGAGGGCACTTTCTGCAAGGGTTTAAATTGGTTCATTTTAGTGATCAATTTTAATCTTGTTTTAGGAAAAAGTGAAAATGAAGTTATCATTTTGAAAAACAATGCCATTTTATTTTTGTACAAAAAGAAAAATGAAAAACAGTGAGCGGAAAAGGAAAAGACTCATTTGCAAAAGATGTCCGATATTCATTGATTGATCTGTTTGCACAAAATTACAAGATGGCCCGATTACAAAATGAGCCTTGACATCTTGGGCAAGATGCAAGACTTGATGCATGCTTTAAAATACAGGAAATAATAATTACTCTGCAGGAGTAACCCTTATAATTTCCTGGGAAGACCAGTTTGAGACATGGCTCCCCGGGGTCCTTGGACGTATCCAGCTCTCCAGGTTGCGCTCATCTTCCGACTCATCTTACAAGTTGTTCACAGCATCCGGGGGAGCATCCCCCCGCTGACAAAATTGGGCTTTTTAGCAGCTTCGGATTGATCTTGTTGAGTTGGTCTGTAACCCAACCCAAATCTGTCTTCTTTCTTTTCCACGGGCAGCAGCTTGCCCCAGCCTTGGGCGGTACCCTCTTCAACAACCTTCATGGCTTGCTGATAAGATGTCATGGAAGTTCCCAGTACAGCAGATGCTTCATTAATGTTCAAGGCCTCATACCCCTGGCTCATAGTTTCATGGATCTCCCCATCCATTTCTATGTACTTGTACGTAGCCAGATGGCTAATAAAGATGTCTTCTTCCCCACAGATGGTGATGATCTGGCCTTCCCACTCGAATTTCAGCTTCTGGTGAAGGGTAGACGTAACAGCGCCAGCGGCATGGATCCAGGGTCTACCCAACAAACAGCTGTAGGCCGGCTGAATGTCCATCACATAGAAGGTAATTTTAAAAGTCTGCGGGCCAATCATCACAGGCAGATCAAACTCCCCAAGCACTGATCTTTTTGAGCCATCAAATGCTCTCACCACCAAATTACTTGGGCGCAGTGCCAAGCCATCATACTCCAGCTTCACTAAGGCTTTCTTTGGTAGAACATTGAGTGACGACCCGGTGTCCACCAGTACATGGGATAGAACAGCACCCTTGCACTCCAGGGTGATATGTAAAGCCTTGTTGTGGTTACGTCCCTCAGTTGTTAAGTCAGCATTGGTAAAGCCTAGTCCATGACTGGTGTTGACATTTGCTACCACAGTTTCTAGCTAATTAACGGTAATCTCCTCTGGCACGTATGCTGCATGCAGGACTTTCAGTAATGAATTCCTGTGAGCTTCAGAACACATCAACAGGGATAATATGGAGATCTTTGAGGGAGTTTGGTGAAGCTGATCCACCACCTTGTAATCACTTCTCTTTATGATTCTCATAAACTCGTCTACATCTTGTTCAAAAGATGTCTTCTGAGTTTCTTTGACAGCCGGCTCTTCAAATACCACACTCTTTCCCTTTGCTTTGGCAGCAGCTTCTGCTTCGGCATTAGGTCTTTGCACTTGTGAGGCAAAAAGGCGTCCGCTTCTGGTGAAGCCTCCGCCTCCCCCAACATTATCAATCTGTGGAGAAGAGGTTGAAGAATCCAAGGTGATTTTCTCCCCGTTGCAGTAAAGATCAGAGCCATAATGCCAAGGTATGGCATTACTGCTTTCATATGGGACTGGTCCAGGCACCGTAATGGTAACTGGACTGACTGCTGTAGAGGAGGGTATTGTGATGGTGCGTGGATCGTAGTAAATTGTGACTGGTGGCCTGGCAGGAAGTGCCACTGTTTGTTGCTGAAAGTTGCTATTTGGAGGAACAATTGATGGATCATAGTAGATGGTGACTGCTGAGATATCTTCATTAATTTCTGCTGGCGTTGTAGAAGATTCTGTTGAATAAATGGATGCTGATGTTGGAGAAGAAAGAGTTGTTGACATTTGATTTGCTGAAGTGATGGACGGAGCCATTGTTGATGATATTGATGAATCGGTAGGAATGATTGTTGCTGCTGTTGTAGGAGAATCAGGAATTGTTGTCAAAGGAATTGCTGGATTTGTAGGCGCCGTTGTTGAGATCTGAAGGATTCCATCCTTGATAAGACCATCTATGTCGCTTCTCAAATTATCACACCCATTGATTGCAATGTTGCAATACCCACAACCGAGCTCACACTCGGGGAACACTTGGCACTCTAGAAGCTGAGCTTTAATTTCGACCAAAGGTGTTCGAATTTGTGCAACACTGGTGATCAAAACAGATGGTTTGTCTTCCTCAATAACATTAATCCTCGGCCCTCCATGATTAGGCATAGGATTTTTGTTGACATTTGGAGGAGGTGCAAAGTTGAGGGCTTTAGAATCCACGAAATCTTGTACTTTCATTTGCAGGGCCCTGCATTTTTCCGTATTGTGGCCAGATGCATTGGAGTGGAAAGCACATCTGGCGTTGACATCATAATTCCTTGGGAGATTGGAGGGATCTGGTGGTGCCAATGTCCTTAACTCAACCAAGTTAAGTTTTAGGAGTTGTGGCAATAAGGAAGCATAAGGCATAGGGATAGGGTCAATCACCCTGTTTGCCTGTGACGGTCTTTGCTGAAAAGGTCTTTGTTGTTGATTGTTGTTGTTGTTGTTGTAGGTCCTCTGTGGAAGATACTGAACTTGTTGTTGATAATGTGGTTGCTGTTGTGGTTGATATGCTGGTTGCTGAGGGATCGGAGCTGGAATTGTGACAGCTGCCACTGATCTATGAACATACTGAGGTCTGCCCCTGCTGGCATGAATGGCATTTGTCTCACCGGTTATTCGAGGTCCCACAAAAGGCTTCCTGGGATTACTGGATGAGCTTGCACCGTTATCATAAATCTTGCCCATTTTTAATAGACTCTCAATTCTTTCACCGACTATGACTACGTCAGCAAAACTGGTGGAAGAAAAGGCAGCTAGCCTATCAATATATGTTCCTTGCAGGGTATTCATGAACATGTCGGCCATTTCTCTTTCCGACATGGGTGGTTGGACAGCAGCAGCAAGCTGTCTCCACCTTTGGGCATATTCCCTGAAGCTTTCTCTGGAGGATTGAGACATTCCCATTAGAAGGGTCCTGTTAGGAGCCATGTCCAGGTTGTATTGATATTGCCTGATGAAGGCTTCAGCTAAGTCCTTCCAGCATCTGATTGTAGCTTTGGTCAAGTGTGAATACCACTCTCTTGAAGCCCCAGTCAAACTGTCTTCGAAGTAGAACATCCACAACTTCTCATCCATAGTATAAGCTTTAAGCCTTCCCAGGAAAGATTGCAAGTGAGTTTGTGGACAGGAGGTTCCATTGTATTTCACGAAGCACGGGGGTTTGAACTTGTGGGGAATTCTCACCCCATCCACTAACCCCATATCCATTACATCGAAGCCTAAGGAATTTTGAGATTCCAAAGATCTCAATTTCTCAGCAATTTCATCAAACCTCCTATCATAGACTTCGTCTCCAGCTCCCATTACAGTAAACTGCTCTTCTTGAGGATCTTCCTGCAAGATCCTGCCTGCAGCAGTGTTGCCCTGCACATTCCTAAGGATGTTGGCCTCTGGATCTAGATGAGGTCCAAATACTGGTGGGTTAACATGAGGCTGACCTCCCTCATTGTTGCAGGTTCCTCCAGTGCCAGGATGAGGTTCTTCGGGGGTTTGTCTTTCTACCAATGCCCTTAACCTTTCTTGGCTCTGGGCCAAACCAGTCATTACAGTCATGAATTGGGCCATTTGATTCCTCATCTCCACTCTTTCATTAGCCATCTGAGTTCTGACCTCAGTCAGATCTTGCTGTACTTGATCCATTTGGATACCAGGAAGGTTGTTGCGAGTAGGGTACCGGTGCGTACGGTTGACAGGGAACACTCTTCTGCGAGCAATATTTCTTGAGACCACAACAGAGTTAGAAACAAATAAAAACAAAAACCTACAAAACAACACAAGGTTAGTATGCAATGCAGTATGCTTATTTGTTTTCCAAGGTATCCGGCTTGGCTCTTGGTTTTGACCTTTCCAGACCCCGAGGAAGATGCTTGAGAAAAGAAACTCCAAAATGGAAACAAACTAAAATACATTACAAATACTGAACAATACATAGTTTGTTTTTTACAACACATGCCCCTGAAGGGTCAAAATACAACACAAAAGAAAAGTACATCAAATGAAAACAACAACAATCAAAAGTCAGACATCCAGTCCAAACTCATCCTCCTTAACCTCCTTCAGAAGTGCCTCAGTCACTGGACCAGCTGGATGCTCTGTGATGTTTCTGATGAGGAGGTTCCTGGTGGCAATGGCAGTGGTCAGCTTCTTGTGCCTGTTCTGATCCTTTGATCTCTTCAACCCAGCCCTAAGCTTCAACTCTGAAATCTCCTTCTGGGCTGCCACCAAAGCTTCCTGTTGCTTCTTTTCATTGGCCTCCAACTGTTCAATCCTGGCCTGAGTTTTCTGGTCTTCCTGTGTCCGGGCTTCAGTGATCCTGACCCACCTAGCCTGACTCTCTTGCAGATATAGCTCAGTCCTAGCCTGCTGAAACTTGGCTTCTTTACAGGCGTTCTTCAATATTTTCTCCCCAGCCCTTGCTTTCTTGATATAGTCCTCTGTCTTCTCAATCTTAGCCAGATGCTCCACCTTAAGCTTCTCCAACCTTTCAATCTCCAGACGACCATCACTCTTTTCCCAAAGGGTCTTCTTCAGAGCTTGAGACAGATTCTCATTCCTTTCCTTCAGCTTCTCAAATTCTTCCAGGCTGACAGTTGCTGGAGGTGGTACTGTAGAGGGTCCAGGTGTGTCCTCAATGGTGAAAGGCATTCCAGTGATTTGAGCTTTAGTACGGGACCAATCATAGTACTGAGCTGAAGCAACATTATTGCACCTTCCAAGAATAGCCATCCCTTTTGTCTGGATGTTGTCCCAAGCCCAGGATGCCTGTCTGACAGCAGCTAGATTAGGCTTTATCTCACAATACAGGGTCTCAGCTAAATCTTGCATTCTAGGAGGGTGAACCAAAGCATAGCCCAGTTGTCTCTTAAACAACAAAGAATTGTAGTTGATGCAACCCTTCACTCCTATCAGAGGCACATTTGGGTATTGCCCACAGCTGGTGATAATGTCTTTATCTTTGGTGCTCTGGGTGCACCATCTGATGTCATCTAAAGACAAAGCAATAAGCCTCTTAGCCCGATTCTTCTGCTGGTGAGGATTCAAGAAGGCATCTGACTTGGGTAAGTGTCTGAGCAGCCAGGTGTGAAACAAAGGTGCACAACATCTCACTAACTTCCCCCTCTGTTTCTCATTCCTCTGATGGATGGAGTAATAGAAATCTCCCAGCAATGTGGTGTCGCTCCCACCAAATGAGGCCAGGTCAAATGGGGTACAGACGCAAACGGTCGGCGAAAGAGAAATGAATAGAGTCGCCAGCTAGGCATTTTTATCCCGAAGGAAAGGTAATGCTGCATAAACCTAAGAAAAGACATGGATAAGACGGTTGCGAACCAGAGAGACTGGGAAAGGGGGTTGGTTAGAACCTAGGAAGGTATTAGCACCCAGATTGTCCGCCGTACTCGACGGGATCCACGCTTAAAAGATTTGTGTTTCAAAGGGGTAGTGTCAGTGCTATCTGTGTATCAAAGCTGGAAACAATGCAAGTGTTAGTGTAAGAGAAGTGTGAAGTGTATAAGAGAAGTGTCAGTGAAGAAAAGAATGAAATGCTCAAGATATTGAGGCTAAAAGGATGATGATGAAGGAGGGGGGGATATACAGAGACTTTTGTTCGATAACTGTTAAGTTATGCCTACGTATCCTCTCGTGCAATGAGGAAGTCAGAACATCGTAGTTCGACTTAAAGAGACTGAAAGGTGAATTGACTTGTGAACTGCTTGCTTGCCTATGCTTAAGTGTATGACCTGTCTGGCTCAGGTGCAAACTGTCTTGCATTAGACGGAAGAAGCACGTTCTCGTTTATGAGTGAAGATGATGAGAAAAGAATACCGAAGGAGACGATTATTGTTTGTTTTTGTGTTTTCAATCTTTTATTGCTTTTGGATTTGTCATAAGTTAATGAGCTTAAGCGTAAACCAAAGGTTAGTAAACTCATCACATCCTCCCTCTGGTTAGGGGTAATGAGAATACCTTAAGTGTGAAGTAAACACCTCACACTTAATTACCCTGATGTAGGATTAAGACCATTAACCTACTTGTAATTACTTAGATGTTTTTGTTGTTTTTGTTTAGTGTTAAGTAATGAGTTTAAGCCATAATCAAGGATTTAATGGACTCATTACACCATCCTAATAGAAGGATAATAGATGAGAACATTTAAGCTGAGAAAGACTCCTCAACTTAATCCATGATTAGGGATTAACCTCATGACAAAACAAAGCCTTTATTAAATGGATTTTAGTTAAAGATAAGATGAAGAAATGATTTTTAGGGTTTGTAAGACAACTTGAGGGGGACTTGTCCATTAACACTGGGGTTAGTCCTTCTTAACCAATTAAGGAAGAATTAGAACCCTAATGCAAGGCCCAAGTTACAAGCTTGATGTCTTGATGATTATTAAGTGAATTGATTAAAGGATTTAAACACATTAAGGGTTTAACACTTAGGATTAAAGTTATACACTCCATCCTAATAGAAGGATGCAGGCATAAGCTTAATCACAAAGCCTTAAAGCCTTTAGGGTTTAGTCCCTGATTATGAGATGAGAAGAGAAGACTCAAAGATGACACAAAGGTAAAACTAATGGGAGACTAAATCAAACCCTAATTGTTATCATGCTTGGAGATCCTAGGGTTTATGAGGTTTGCAAGAAGGTCTTCAGAGAAACCACCAGGGAGGAGGCAGATGAAAGGAGCAAGAAACAAAGAGAAGCAAAACAACTTGCTTCACTTAAGAAGTCAAGTTTCTTGAAGAAAGAAAGTAAGAGATGAACATGAATGAGCAAGCTCAATCCAATACACATGATAAAATGCAGCAATGATGCATAAGAGAGATGAAAAGAGATTGTGAGAAGTGAAGGCAAATCCACTTCTCAAAACAACTTACCACCTGAAAAGTTAGCAAAAGAAATGAAATGCAATGCAAATGAGATGAAATGTCATGATGCAAACCAAAGTCAGAAGCATTTACATGATGTTAATGATGCTATGAGATGATACAAACATGAGGCAAGACATGGGAATGATCATGCAAGGCAATGGGTGCAGGTGAAGCATGTTTTGAACCATGAAAGTACATGAAAAGTTATGGGATGCAATGGGCATATAACATGGCAAATGAAAGATGTAATGATCAAGTATGATTCTAATATATCCTAAGATGTATTATGAATCATGTGGATTCACAAAATGTCATGGCAAGTCATTGGATGCAAGCAAATGAAAGAAGGATGCAAAGGAAGGCATAAATTAGGGTTTATGATCAACACACAAAGCAAAATTCAAAATCAGAAGCAAATGACATGATAAAAAATTGAAAATGCAATCAAAGATACCCTAAACCTATACAAATTCACTGCCCAAAGGAGGGGACCTAACTCTTAACCTAGTGAAAGTTATGAATTTCCTAAGATTGCTAGGGTTTTGGGGTACCTCATCAAGAAAAATACCAATCAAATTGAAAATGCAAGATCAAATAAGCCCATTTTATCCTATAAACTACATGCTATGAGGAGTGCAATGCAAGAAGAATCATCATCCAACTCTCAATGGTTAGGCAGAATGAAATTTTTAAAGAATGAACCAAAATATTGCCTTAAAATGAAATTAATTCCAATGAAAATGATCAAAAGGCATCAAGAACAAAAAATAAATTTGGTTTGAGAGTTGGACAATGTTTCTAAATGTTTCTAAATGCAATGTGAATTTTTTTATGATTTTTAAATACTTAAATGTATTTTTAATTAATTAATTTTCATTAATTAATTAAAAATAAACATTTAAATGATTTAAAAATAATTTTTAATGCAAAAAATAAAAATAAAAATATTTTTGGGTTCTGAAAATTAATAAAAGATTTGATAAAAATTTTCAGAATTTTTAAATGTATTTTGCTATTTTAAGTAATTCGTAGAAATTAAATATGAAACAAATAAAATAAAAATGAAATTAAATGAAAAATGAGAAAGTCAAATGATCCAAGGGCTGTGGTTTAAATTCACAGAGGCGGGAGTTAACCTGGCGCGCAAACGAACGGCTCACATTCAAACCTACGTAATTATGATTAAGCCCTAATCAGAAACCCTAATGACTTTCAGATGACCGGAACAGTGTTCCGGTCATCTTCTCCGGCCAGTCAAATTCTTAATCTCACTCAAAACGCATCAAAACCTCACAAAACTCTCCAGAATCAATCTATGAACATCACTAAACATAAACCCTACAACAAACAACATTTATTTTTCGTGAATCAAGGGAAACAAGCAAAAACATTTTCACGGGCAAACTTTCAGACAGCCAATACATGCTTGTTTCTTGACCATTTTCAAAACCAAACACATCCAGATGATCAGTGCAACTCATAGAATCATTTTACAACAAGAAATTAAAGTTCTGGAAAAAAAGTTCTTGAGCTCACCTGAATTGGAGCTTTCGAAATAGGGACTTTCTGGCTGCTTCTTTGGTCCAAACAGGCTCCAATGATCCTCCCCAGAAGTTTGTGACACTTAGCTGGAGTTTATATGGCCTCCAGAGAGAGTTTGCAGAAGCTCAGGTCAATGGAGTGTTGAAATCGTGTTTTTGATTATGGAGGTTTCAGGCCAAAACAATGGTTGGGAAATGATCAGAGGGTCATGGTGAGTGATTTGGTGAAGTTTGTTTTGATGTTTGAAAGCTGTGTTGTGACATTCGAAGCAAAATGCATAAAGGGAGGTTTTTGAGAATGCTGGCTTGTGGGGTGTTTCAGGCTCCAAGAAGTTATGAAATGGCTTGCTTGAAGTGTGTTTGTAAAGTCTTGATTGGTCAGAATAGTTGGTGTGGCACTGTGGGATTGGTATGGGCCATTTTGCATAAAGTAAAGTCTATGTGTACTTGAGGTATGGGCAAGTGGGAGGCTGTGATAGGGGCATGGCTTGGCTCAGCTGAGATCAGGGATAACCATGGAAATGGATTAGAGGCAATGCAGCAAGTGGATCAAAGCTTACGTGATGTTTTGCAATTTTCCCAAAGTTTGGCCCCTTTGGAAATTCATAAAGTTCAAGGCATCAAAATGCATAATTCTTGGGCCAATTCTGATTTTTAGAAGTCACATGAGCATGTTGTGAAGAGTTTGTGCACATTTGAAGTCTTTAGAATGCTCTACCATACCATTTTGCAAAATGCCTCTTTGGTGTAAAGCATGAAATTATGTGATTTTTCCCAACTTTGACAAGCCATAACTTTTGATCCAAAATGAATTAGGACAAGTTCTTGTACTTTTTGAAAAGGGAATGATCCATTCTTCAACTTTCATGACCAAAGTTTTCTCATTTGAGGCATTTTTGAATCATTTTGAGGAGGTTGAAAAACTTTCCCAAAATGGCAAGTTTCACATTACAAGTCACTTTCCCAAAAAGGCAATTTTGCAAATGGCTTGAAATTCTTCAATTTTGTGAACTTCTAACATCTTCTATGATCAAATAAAGATCATACACATTCAAAATGATGAAGAACACCCTTTGGTTGGGTCATTGGGGGCCTCAGATGCCCTGATTTTACACTGACTTGCTCAAGAAGTCAACTCTTGATCAGATGCCTTCCCCATGGAATTTCTTCATGAAAATTGATATGCATGATCCCTATGACATATAGAGACCAATAGAAACAAGAATGACCAAAAGTTTTGGAGTTATGGCCTCTGAAACCAAAACCCTAATTTTAGGTCATCTACAGTTAAGCTTGGCTCTGCTTCCATGCCTTTCTCAGTTCTTGTGATTCTTTGACTTTCTTGACTTTGTGAGGATACAATATGATGCTTGAACATACATGGACCCCTTTGAAGTGATTGATGACCTTTGGAGTGGCTCAAATAGCTCTTGGATTGCTCAGATCACAAACCATAGATGCAGATGACTTTGAATCAATGCAGTGAATCAAAAATGTGGTATGAGATGCTATGATTGAACTTATGCAAATGAAAAGATCACAAGCCATGGTGTGAATGGGTTAGGGCAAATTTGGGGTGTTTACAGTTACCCCTATTCAAACATGAGTTAGCTGTGCAGGATGTAAGCGACGGCTTATCAGGCAAACAAGATAACTTGTGGTTGAATACCAAAGACAGTCCAAAATTTGCACTCACAGAATGAAGAAGAAAAGGGATGTAGATTGTAAAAGAAAATAAAGTATAATTATAAAGTGCGGGCGACGGAGGACGGCCGTCGAGCAGAGGACGACTGCTGGGGATAAAGCAATGGCGGGGACGACCGACGTGCTGGGGAAGATGCGGGAAATAAAGCAATGACGGGGACGGCCGACAAGCTGGGGATATAAGAGATTATGATGGGGACGACCATCAGGTAAAGCTATAAGGCTTTCTGGGGATTATAGGTAAATGAAATAAATGATGAGGTACGGTCATCAAAAGGTGAAGGACGATCACCTAGCAGGGGACGGCTGCTCTGTTGGGGATAAGATGAGGGACAGTCATCTAAGGTGAAGGACGATCACCTGGCAAGGTACGGCTGCCGAAAGTATCACGACATAGGATGAATGCCGGATAGAAAAGGTCGACGATAGGGACAGCCATCGGATAAAATGATGAAGGACGATCATCAAGAGGTGAAGGACGATCACCTAGCAGGGTACGGCTGCCCTGTGGGTATCATGACATAGGACGAATGTTAGATAACAGAATCAACGATGGGGACGACCATCGGATAAAATGATGAAGGACGATCATCAAGAGGTGAAGGACGATCACCTAGCAGGGGACGGCTGCTGAAAATATCACGACATAGGACGAACGTCGGATAGGAAGGGGTTCTAATGAATAAAAACTCCACTGGGGGTGATGAGGGACGATCATCAAATGGGTGAAGGACGATCACCTGGCAGGGTACGGCTGCCAAAAGGTATCATGACATAGGACGAATGTCAGATAGAAAGACCTAGATCAACAAGATTTGTTGGAGATTCTCCTGGGGAATAGTAGACACAGACGAGTGTCTAAATTTAAGAAGGCATAAGTGTTTGACACGGTGTATAGATTAAAGACGCGGACGAGCATCCTTAAGATGATGATACGGACGGGTATCAGGTAGAAACAAACGCTGGATGCATGTTCAGAGATGATGATACGGAAGAGTACCAACTGGTTAACAAAGAACACGGACGAGTGTCGGATCTGGGGGAATTTAAGTGGTATATACAAGATACGGACGAGTATCTGTATGATTAAAGATGATGAGTAACAAGTATGAGCGAAATGTGGACGAGTGTTTAACTCGCTGGGGAGAGCATGACACGGATGAGTGCCAGAAAAAATGTATTATGACCCGGTGTATGATTTACAAAGTGTTTAGGCAACTGTGCTGGGGAAGGTGACACGGACGGGTGCCGGGGAGGAAGTATATATGAATCTGTGAGTGCAAAGGGGACGCTTTGGCTTTCTGCTGGGGATATGAC
This sequence comes from Lathyrus aphaca, assembly GCA_963966055.1. Taxonomy (NCBI): domain Eukaryota; kingdom Viridiplantae; phylum Streptophyta; class Magnoliopsida; order Fabales; family Fabaceae; genus Lathyrus; species Lathyrus aphaca. The sequence goes on along the minus strand of OZ014520.1, from coordinate 95,284,169 downwards.
ACGGACGAGTGTCGAGAAGTATCCGTAATGTATAAGTGTCCGTTTGTGAAGAATGCTCGGGCGACTTTACTGGGGAATGATGACACGAACGAGTGCCAAAAGGAGTGTATATCTGTATTTGCGAGTGTAAGGCAAATGCTTTGGCTCTCTGTCGGGGAATTTGGGAAGTCTTCTGTATATCGTTGATGGATTGCCAAAATTTACAAGTGTTTGATTCAGAACATGGCTTGTGACTATGCAATATGTTTGATTTTTGCCGTAATGCTCCGTATTAGACGGAATGCTACGCTCTGGGGGAAAGTATGATGCGAATGCTATGGTTATGCAAAGAGACCGATCCGGGATTCGGATCCCGTTGCCGTGGAGATCTCTGGCTGATCTGCTTGAAGTAGATACCCCCGCCTGGGATGAGATCATTGGTAGATCTGACACATAGGACTCTGCTTGGGGAAATAGATCACTGACAGATCTTCCTTAGAGATTTCTGTGCGGGATCCTGCTGGGGAGGATTCTTGATAACTCAGCTGGGGAGAAAACACCTCAGGTGCCAATCTGGAAGACAGACTGAGTATACAATGATTTGACAGTTTTCTGGGGAGAAGTCTTCATGCCCCATGTTGTGCTTTGAATTACCTGGAATCCTGTAGAGACGAAGAAACGTACAAGTTTTCCCGAGGTATCCCTTACTGGATTCCGTCATAGGAGTTTAGACACTCCCGGGAGCAAATATATTTCCTGTAAGCACTTATTTTTAGAAAGGAAGCATCTGTATTTATACAATCTATATCTCAAGGACAATCGGACATTTTGCAAATAAAAAATAAAATGTGCGAGACAAAGTATGGCTGAAAATATGATTTTATTGATTTGCGTGCCCTGAATTGGCAAATACAGTCATAGAAACGGATCCCCTGAAATGAGGAAATCGTTACAAATTGAGAAACAAAAGGATGCTGGCAATGTTGATGACGCTTCAAGGAGCTTCCCTTTTGCTATGACTCGTATGACATTTGACGTTCTTCTCGTCTTGCTTTCTGAAGAAGGTTGATTCTGACCGACGCTCGAACCTTTCGAAGCTTACCATGTTGTAAGTGATACAGACGAATTCAGAACGCAGTTGTTCGCTTATTCCCTTATTTTGCGTGGATCGCCCTTTCGGGTTTTCAATCCACCGGGATACCCATTTTTGCCTGAGCTGTCCAATGTGGCTTTTCAACTCAGCAGGTGTACATTTTTTTTTATTTTTTTATTTTCCCTTATTTTTGCCCGAGTCTTTTATTCTGTTTTTGACTCGCCGGGATGCCCTATTTTTGCCTGGACTTACATTCTGTTTTTATGTCCAGCGGGTCAACTTATGCGAAGTATTTTTTAACTGCATCTGAATTCACAGGGGACGGGAAGTCTTCTCCATCCATAGTACTGAGCATCAGTGCTCCGCCAGAGAAAACTTTCTTTACTACGAATGGCCCCTCGTAGTTTGAAGTCCACTTGCCCCTGTGGTCTGTATGAGGAGGGAGGAGTCTTTTCAGCACAAGATCTCCTACTTGGTACTCTCAGAGCCTAACTTTTTTATCGAAGGCTTTCTTCATTCTTTTCTGATATAGCTGCCCATGACAGATTGCAGCTAGTCTTTTTTCTTCAATCAGACTCAGTTGTTCGTATCGGGATCGGACCCACTCTGCTTCATTCAGTTTAACATCCATCAATACTCGCAGGGAGGGTAATTCAACTTCGACAGGTAGGACTGCTTCCATACCATATACAAGTTGATACGGTGTTGCCCCAGTGGATGTTCTGATTGACGTACGGTACCCATGCAAGGCAAATGGTAGCATTTCATGCCAGTCTTTATAGGTAACCACCATCTTCTGTACAATCTTCTTGATGTTCTTGTTTGCCGCCTCTACAGCGCCATTCATCTTTGGCCTGTAAGGGGAAGAATTGTGGTGTTGGATCTTGAAGTCCCGGCACAGTTCTGCCATCATTTTGTTATTCAAGTTGGAACCATTATCAGTAATGATTCGCTCGGGAACTCCGTACCGACAGATGATGTCTCTCTTCAGAAATCGGGCCACCACTTGCCTTGTAACGTTCGCATATGAAGCTGCTTCAACCCACTTGGTAAAATAGTCAATGGCTACCAGGATGAATCTGTGGCCATTTGAAGCAGTCGGTTCAATCTTGCCAATCATATCAATGCCCCACATGGCAAAGGGCCAGGGTGAAGTCATTACATTCAGAGGATTGGGAGGCACATGCACCTTATCCGCATAAATCTGGCATTTATGGCATTTTCTGGCATAAGCACAACAGTCTGCATCCATTGTGATCCAATAATAGCCTGATCTTAGCAACTTTTTAGCCATTGCGTGTCCTCCAACATGGGTACCAAAGGATCCTTCATGCATCTCGTGTATCAACAAGTCTGCCTCTGTCTTATCAACGCATCTGAGAAGTACCATATCAAAGTTTCTTTTGTAAAGGGAACCATCAGTGTTCAAAACGAAACTACCAGCAAGCCTTCTTAATGTCTTCTTATCATTGGAAGATGCCCCAGGTGGGTATGTCTGATCCTCCAAGAAGCACTTAATGTCATGGAACCAAGGCTTATCATCTTTAACAACATCTGCTGAGAATACATATGCTGGTCTGTCGAGTCTGGATACTGCAATTTGAGGCACAAAGTTGGCAACTTGAACTTTGATCATGGATGAAATGGTAGCCAAAGCATCTGCAAACTGATTTTCATCTCGTGGGATATACTCAAGCTTGACTGTTGTGAAGAAAGTTAATAACCTTCTTGTATAATCCCGGTAAGGTATCAGATGATCTTGGTGGGTGTACCATTTGCCGTTGGTTTGATTAATTACCAGAGCTGAATCTCCGAATACAGTCAAAGTCTTGATCCTGAGGTCAATGGCTTCCTCAAGACCCATAATGCAAGCTTCGTATTCAGCTTCGTTGTTAGTGCAGTTAAAGGTGAGTTTTGCCGAGAAAGGCATGTGAACTCCCTTAGGTGTAATGAGTACTGCACCAACACCACAACCATTCATATTAACAGCCCCATCAAACATCATAGTCCATTCTTCTTCTGGGTCAGGCCCTTCAGTGTGAACAGGCTCTTCATGATCTTTTGCTTTTATGAACATGATGTCTTCATCAGGGAAGTCAAATCTCATAGGCTGGTAATCATCAATAGGTTGCTCAGCAAGGTAATTAGACAATACACTGCCTTTGATGGCTTTCTGAGATGTGTACTGAATGTCATATTCTGTGAGGATCATTTTCCATCTTTCAACCCGTCCGGTAAGTGCTGGCTTCTCGAAAATGTACTTAACTGGGTCCATCTTTGAGATCAATAAAGTAGTGTGGGTCAACATATACTGTCTCAGTCGGCGAGCAGCCCACGCTAAAGCACATCAAGTTTTCTCGAGCAGTGAATAACGTTGTTCACAGTCGGTAAACTTTTTGCTTAGGTAGTATATTGCATACTCTTTTCGACCAGACTCGTCATGCTGGCCCAACACACACCCCATTGACTCTTCTAATACTGTCAAGTACATGATTTAGAGGTCTTCCTTTAACTGGAGGCATCAGGATTGGAGGCTCTTGCAAGTACTCCTTGATTTTGTCAAAATCCCTTTGGCAGTCCTCGTTCCACCTGACCGTTTGTTCTTTTCTTAACAACTTGAATAAAGGTTCACAGGTTGCTGTAAGGTGAGATATGAACCGTGAAATGTAGTTCAATCTACCTAAGAAACCCCGAATTCTTTTTCTGACTTTGGTGCAGGCATTTCTTGAATGGCTTTGACTTTGTCAGGGTCAACTTCAATCCCTTTCTCACTTACAATAAATTCCAGCAGTTTACCGGATCGCACCCCGAATGTGCACTTGTTAGGGTTTAGCTTCAACTGGTACTTCCTCAGACGCTTAAATAACTTCAACAGGTTTACTAGGTGATCTTCTTCTGTGAGGGACTTGGAAATCATGTCATCCACATAACATTCAATTTCTTTGTGGATCATGTCATGGAATAATGTCACCATAGCCCGTTGATAAGTGGCACCAGCATTCTTCAGTCCGAACGGCATCACCTTATAACAGAACGTGCCCCAAGGTGTGATGAAAGTTGTCTTCTCCATGTCTTCAGGTGACATCTTGATCTGATTGTATCCTAAAAATCCGTCCAAGAAGGAGAATACTGAGAACTGAGCCGTGTTATCCACCAATACATCAATGTGAGGTAAAGGGAAGTCATCTTTCGGGCTAGCTCTGTTCAGATCCCGGTAGTCCACACACATCCTTACCTTGCCATCCTTCTTAGGCACAGATACAATATTAGCAACCCACGGTGGATAGCTAATTACAGCAAGGAACCCGGCGTCCCATTGCTTTTGTACCTCTTCTTTTATATTCATTGCAATATCTGGGCAAGTACGGCGCAACTTCTGTTTTACCGGCGGGCAGTCTTCTTTTAAAGGCAGCTTGTGCATGACAATATCGGTGTCCAACCCTGGCATATCCTGATAGGACCAAGCAAAGACATCCACATATTCTCGAAGCATGTCAATCAGTTGCTCTTTCACTGAATCTTGTAAGCAGGCTCCGATCTTAACCTCTTTCACTTCTTCTTCTGTACCAAGATTAATCGTTTCGACCTCCTCCTGATGAGGAGTGATAACCTTATCCTCTTGTCTTAACAACCTGGCTAGCTCTTCAGGAAGCTCATAATCTTCTTCAACCCCTTCATCAGCTTGATTGATTGGATTGTCAAAGTCATACGAAGTCATAGTTGTGTTGTTGTCGGTGCAGTCTGAAAGGTACTCTCTGCAAGGGTTTAGATTGGTTTATTTTAGTGATCGATTTTATCTTATTATTAAAAAGTGAAATGAATTTATCATTTTGGAAAACATTGCCATTTTATTTTTGTACAAAAAGAAAAATGGAAAACAGTGAGCGGAAAAGGAAAAGACTCATTTGCAAAAGACGTCCGATATTCATTGATTGATCTGTTTGCACAAAACTACAAGATGGCCCGATTACAAAATGAGTCTTGTCATCTTGGGCAAGATGCAAAACTTGATGCATGCTTAAAAAATACAGGAAATAATAATTACTCTGCAGGAGTAACCCTTATAATTCCCTGGGAAGACCAGTTTGAGATATGGCTCCCCGGGGTCCTTGGACGTATCCAGCTCTCCAGGTTGCGCTCATCTTCCGACTCATCTTCCAAGTTGTTCACAGCATCCGGGGTGAGCATCCCCCCGCTAACAAAATTGGGCTTCTTGGCAGCCTCTGATTGATCTTGTTGAGTTGGTTTGTAACCCAACCCAAATCTGTCTTCCTTCTTTTCTACGGGCAGCAGCTTGCCCCAGCCTTGGGTAGTACCCTCTTCAACAACCTTCCTGGCTTGCTGATAAGACGTCATGGAAGTCCCTAGTATAGCAGATGCTTCATTTATGTTCAGGGCCTCAAACCCCTGGCTCATAGTTTCATGGATTTCTCCATCCATTTCTATGTATTTGTACGTAGCCAGATGGCTAACAAAGATGTCTTCTTCCCCACAGATGGTGATGATTTGGCCTTCCCACTCGAATTTCAGCTTCTGGTGAAGGGTAGACGTAACAGCGCCAGCGGCGTGGATCCAGGGTCTACCCAACAAAAAGCTGTAGGCCGGCTGAATGTCCATCACATAGAAGGTAATCTTAAAAGTCTGCGGGCCAATCATCACAGGCAGATCAATCTCCCCAAGCACTGATCTTTTAGAGCCATCAAATGCTCTCACCACCAAATTGCTCGGACGCAGTGCCAAGCCATCATATTCCAGCTTCACTAAGGCTTTCTTTGGTAGAACATTGAGTGAAGACCCAGTGTCTACCAACACATGAGATAGAACAACACCCTTGCATTCCAGAGTGATGTGTAAAGCCTTGTTGTGGTTACGTCCCTCAGTTGTTAAGTCAGCATTGGTAAAACCCAGTCCATGACTGGTATTGACATTTGCTACCACAATTTCTAGCTGATTAACAGTGATCTCTTCTGGCACGTATGCTGCGTGCAGGACTTTCAGTAATGCATTCCTGTGAGCTTCAGAACACATTGGCAGGGATAATATGGAGATTTTTGAGGGAGTTTGGTGAAGCTGATCCACCACCTTGTAATCACTTCTCTTTATGATTCTCATAAACTTGTCTACATCTTGCTCAAAAGACGCCTTCTGAGTTTCTTTGGTAGCTAGCTCTTCAAGCACCACACTCTTTCCTTTTGCTTTGGCAGCAGCTTCTGTTTCGGCATTAGGTCTTTGTACTTGTGAGGCAAAAAGGCGTCCGCTTCTGGTGAAGCCTCCGCCTCCCCCAACATTATCAATTTGTGGAGAAGAGGTTGAAGAATCCAAAGTGATTCTCTCCCCGTTGCAGTAGAGGTCAGAGCCATAATGCCAAGGTATGGCATTACTGCTTTCATATGGAACTGGTCCAGGCACCGTGATGGTAACTGGACTGACTGCTGCAGCGGAGGGTACTGAAATGGTGTGCGGATCGTAGTAAATGGTGACTGGTGACCTAGCAGGAGGTGCCACTGTTTGTTGTTGAAAGTTGTTGTTTGGAGGAACATTTGACGGATCATAGTAGATGGTGACTGCTGAGATATCTTCATTAATTTCTGTTGATGTTGTAGAAGATTCGGCCGAATAAATGGATGCTGATGTTGTAGAAGAAAGGGTTGTTGACATTTGATTTTTTGAAGTGATGGACGGAGCCATTGTTGATGATATTGATGAATCGGTCGGAATGATTGTTGCTGCAGTTGTAGGAGATTCAGAAATTGTTGTCAAAGGAATTGCTGGATTTGTAGGCGCCATTGTTGAGATCTGAAGGATACCACTTTGGATAAGACCATTTATGCTGCTTCTCAAGTTATCACACCCATTGACTGCAATGTTGCAATACCCACAACCGAGCTCACACCCGGGGAACATCTGGCACTCTAGAAGCTGAGCTTTAATTTCAACCAGAGGTGTTCGAATCTGTCCAACACTGGTGATTAAGAAAGATGGCTTGTCTTCCTCAATGGCATTAATTCTTGGCCCACCATGATTAGGCATAGGATTATTGTTGACATTTGGAGGGGGTGCAAAGTTGAGGGCTTTAGAATCCACCAGATCTTGTACCTTCATTTGTAAAGCCCTGCATTTCTCAGTATTGTGGCCAGGTGCATTGGAATGGAAAGCACATCTGGCGTTGACATCATAATTCCTTGGAAGATTGGAGGGATCCGGTGGTGCCAATGTCCTTAATTCAACCAGGTTGAGTTTCAGGAGTTGTGGCAATAAGGCAGCATAAGGCATAGGGATAGTGTCAATTACCCTATTTGCCTGTGACGGTCTTTGCTGAAAAGGTCTTTGTTGTTGATTGCTGTTGTTGTTGTTGTAGGTTCTTTGTGGCGGATACTGAACTTGCTATTGGTAATGTGGTTGTTGTTGTGGTTGATATGCTGGTTGTTGAGGAATCGGAGCCGGAATAGTGACAACTGCCACTGATCTATGAACATATTGAGGTCTGCCCCTGTTGGCATGAATGGCATTTGTCTCACCGGTTCTTCTAGGTCCCACAAAAGGCTTCCTGGGATTACTGGATGAACTTGCACCATTATCAGAAATCTTACCCATCTTCAGAAGGCTTTCAATCCTTTCCCCAGCTATGACTACGTCAGCGAAACTGGTGGAAGAAAAAGCAGATAGCCTATCAATATACGTTCCTTGCAGAGTATTCATGAACATGTCGGCCATTTCTCTTTCCGACATGGGTGGTTGGACAGCAGCAGCAAGCTGTCTCCACCTTTGGGCATATTCCCTGAAGCTTTCTCTGGAGGACTGAGACATTCCCATCAGAAGGGTTCTGTTAGGAGCCATGTCCAGATTGTATTGGTACTGTCTGATGAAAGCTTCATCTAGGTCCTTCCAGCATCTTTTAGTGGCTCTGGTCAAGTGTGAATACCACTCTCTTGAAGCCCCAGTCAAGATGTCTTCAAAATAAAACATCCACAGCTTCTCATCCATTGTATATGCTTTAAGTCTTCCCAGAAAGGATTGCAAGTGAGTTCGTGGACAGGAAGTTCCATTGTACTTCTCGAAGCACGGGGGTTTAAACTTGTGGGGAATCCTTACCCCATCCACTAACCCCATATCCATTACATCGATGCCTAGGGAATTTTGAGACTCCAGAGATCTCAACTTCTCAGCAATTTCATCAAACCTCCTATCATAAACTTCATCCCCAGCTCCCATTACAGTAAACTGCTCTTCTTGGGGGTCTTCTTGTAAGATCCTTCCCCCAGTAGTATTTCCTTGCACATTACCCTGGATGTTGACTTCCGGATGTAGATGAGGCCCATATACTGGTGGATTAACATGAGGCTGACCCCTTTCATTGTTACTCGTTCCTCTAGTTCCCAGATGGGGTTCTTCTGGAGTTTGTCTCTCTACCAATGCCCTCAACCTTTCTTGACTTTGGGCCAAGCCATTCATTACTTCCATGAATTGAGTCATTTGGTTTCTCATCTCCAGCCTTTCATTAGCCATCTGAGTTCTGACCTCTGTCAGATCCTGCTGTACTTGATCCATTTGGATACCAGGAAGATTGTTGCGAGTAGGATACCGGTGCGGACGGTTGAGAGGGAACACCCGGCGGCGAGCAATAATTCCTGAACCACAACAGAGTTAGAAACAAACAAACTAATAACAAAACCTACAAAACAAAACAAAAGTTAGTATGCAATGCAGTATGCTTATTTGTTTTCCAAGGTATCTGGCTTGGTACTTGGTTTTGACCTTTCCAGACCCTGAGGAAGATGCTTTGATGTTGTTGAGAGAAAAGAAGAAACCCCCACAATGGAAACAAACTAAAATATATTACAAATACTGAACAAATACATAGTTTGTTTTACAACATATGCCCCTGAAGGGTCAAAATACAACAAAATAAAAGTACATCAAATGGAAATGAACAACAAGCAAAGAAGTCAAACACCAAGTCCAAACTCATCCTCCTTAACCTCCTTCAGAAGTGCCTCAGTCACTGGCCCAGCTGAATGCTTTGTGATGTTTCTGATGAGGAGGTTTCTGGTAGCAATGGCAGTGGTCAGCTTCTTGTGCCTATCTTGGTCCTTTGACCTCTTCAAACCAGCCCTAAGCTTCAATTATGAAATCTCCTTCTGGGCTGCCAGCAAGGCTTCCTGTTGTTTCTTTTCATTGGCCTCCAACTGCTCAATCCTGGCCTGAGTTCTCTTATCTTCTTGAGTACGAGCTTCAGTGATTCTGACCCACCTAGCTTGACTTTCTTGCAGATAGAGATCAGTCCTAGCCTTCTGAAACTGGGCCTCTTTACAGGCATTCTTCAATATTTGCTCCCCAGCTCTTGATTTCTTGATGTAGTCCTCTGCTTTCTCAATCTTGGTCAGATGTTCCACCTTAAGCTTCTCCAACCTCTCAATGTCTAGACGACCATCACTCCTCTCCCAGAGGGTCATCTTCAGAGCTTGAGACAGATTCTCATTCCTTTCCTTCAGCTTCTCAAATTCTTCCAGGCTGACAGTGGCTGGAGGTGGTACTGTAGAGGGTCCAGGTGTGTCCTCAATGGTGAAAGGCATTCCAGTGATTTGAGCTCTAGTTCGGGACCAATCATAGTACTGAGCTGAAGCAACATTATTACACCTCCCTAGAATAGCCATCCCTTTTGTCTGGATGTTGTCCCAAGCCCAGGATGCTTGTCTGACAACAGCTAGATTAGGTTTTATCTCACAATACAGGGTTTCAGCCAAGTCTTGCAATCTAGGAGGGTGGACCAAAGCATAGCCCAATTGTCTCTTAAACAACAAAGGATTGTAGTTGATGCAACCCTTCACTCCTACTAAAGGTACATTGGGGTACTGCCCACAACTAGTGATTATGTCCTTGCCCTTGGTGCTCTGGGTGCACCATCTGATGTCATCTGAAGTCAAAGAAATTAGTCTTTTAGCCCAATTCTTCTGTTGGTGAGGGTTCAGGAAGGCATCAGTCCCGGGTAAGTGTTTAAGCAGCCAGGTGTGAAATAGAGGAGCACAGCATCTCACTAACTTTCCTCTTTGCTTTTCATTCCTCTGATGAATGGAATAATAGAAATCCCCCAGCAAGGTGGGTACTGGGTTCCTCAGAAGGAATAGATGAATGGCATTCTTGCTGATAAACTTGGGCTCATCTGGAAATAGTATAACCCCATATATGCTGAGGGCCAACAGGGCACAGACTGCCTTCCACTCACCCAAGGAGGCCTTCAGGATGGCCTGAGAGATCAAGAAGTCTAAGTGTAAACCAGGGATCCCAGCTTTTGTTGTTATGTTTTGCTCAATCAATATAGGCTCTAGGTACAATGCTTTTGCCACTTCTCCATGGCTGGGAGAAGTCATCTCTGGGTTGAAGGGGACACCACCCCTAACAGGTACTCCAATCAATGATGAGAACTCTTCCAGCAGAGGTCCCAACTGAAAGTCCTGGAAAGTAAAGCATCTCAAAGGAGGGTCATAAAACTGTAGGCAGGTGTGATTCATACTCCTCTAAGAAGGGTCCAGGTCCATAACCATATCAAGGATGCCTCCATAATGCTCTCTGAATAATGGGATGTGGTCTGGAGTGATAAGTGCCTGGACCTGCCTGATGCCAGTCAGCACAGGCTCAAAGAAATGATATGAAATGTTGCTCTTCCTGGGTGGCATGACTGCTGATGAAGAACTGAAGACAAGTGTTGATGAAGATCAAAACTGGTACTGGAGATGAGCCACTGATAAACTGATGATGAAGGTAACTGAAGCAAACAACTGATGAAGATAGCTGAAGCAGATAGCTGATGAACAGAGGTCTATGCAGATGAAGGGGTCAAAACCAAGCCAGATGTAATGTGGATACCCTGAAAGGCAAATAAACAAATGTTAAATGATGTAATGATGATGTATGCAAATGATATGCAAGGGTTTGTGATCAAGCTGGATCTGATTAATTGTCCTGATATATAAGGCCCATGTATGTTCAAGAAATCTAGATGGAGGTTCAGAAATCCAGTAACCAAGGCGGGGGACTCAAATAAAGAGCCACATGTCCAGGGTTAAATCACAAGAACTGTCCAAAATGAGGTACTCTTAAACCAAATAAAAACAGGGTATGATGTGGCCAATGGTACCTGCAAACCTGTAAACAGCCCAACCCCCTCACAGGTGGTGTTCTAAAACAAGGATCCTCAGACTTGGATCAGTTATGGGAAGCGTAAACACTTCTAACCCGGAGGTACAGTGTTTACAATAACCATAAAAGATCCTCCTCTAATTCACCTCAGTTTCTGAAGGTCAATAATAAAGTTCATCCAGACTTAGCAGGCTTCCCAGATAGCCCTAGCACTACAGGAAATCTGTAGCACAGAGTTCTCAAGAAGAAACCCACATCTGAACCGTGTTTCATATTCCCGCACCAGACCGAAATGGAATGGGAAAGAACATGAACCACTCTAGCCTAGGTGTCACTCAGGTCCCAGGTATAGGACCTTAAACTCTCAGCAGAACCCCACCCACCAAAACAAAAACCAGATCCAGCAAGATGACAGTATCACAGTATAATGTATAAAGCTGTAAAGAAAGCAATAAATAACTGTACATAAAGCAATAAATAAAGCAAATAAATAAACACAATTAGCACATAACACCCCAGTAAACACAAATCAAACAAGCGCTAGGAGGAACCCACAAAAAGAACCAGAAGCCCTGGTTGCAGTATAAGGGTCCCCAGCAGAGTCGCCAAGTTGTCGCTCCCACCAAATGAGGCCGGGTCAAATGGGGTACAGACGCGAACGGTCGGCGAAAGAGAAATGAATAGAGTCGCCAGCTAGGCATTTTTATCCCGAAGGAAAGGTAATGCTGCATAAACCTAAGAAAAGACATGGATAAGACGGTTGCGAACCAGAGAGACTAAGAAAGGGGGTTGGTTACAACCTGGGAAGGTATTAGCACCCAGATTGTCCGCCGTACTCGACGGGATCCACGCTTAAAAGATTTGTGTTTCAAAGGGGTAGTGTCAGTGCTATCTGTGTATCAAAGCTGGAAAGAATGCAAGTGTCAGTGTAAGAGAAGTGTGAAGTGTATAAGAGAAGTGTCAGTGAAGAAAAGAATGAAATGCTCAAGATATTGAGGCTAAAAGGATGATGCTGAAGGAGGGGGGATATACAGAGACTTTTGTTCGATAACGTTTAAGTTATGCCTACGTATCCTCTCGTGCAATGAGGAAGTCAGAACACCGTAGTTCGACTCAAAGAGACTGAAAGGTGAATTGACTTGTGAACTGCTTGCTTGCCTATGCTCAAGTGTATGACCTGTCTGGCTCAGGTGCAAACTGTCTTGCATTAGACGGAAGAAGCACGTTCTCGTTTATGAGTGAAGATGATGAGAAAAGAATCCCGGAGGAGACGATTATTGTTTGTTTTTGTGTTTTCAATATTTTATTGCTTTTGGATTTGTCATAAGTTAATGAGCTTAAGCCTAAACCAAAGGTTAGTAAACTCATCACATCCTCCCTCTGGTTAGGGGTAATGAGAATACCTTAAGTGTGAAGTAAACACCTCACACTTAATTACCCTGATGTAGGATTAAGACCATTAACCTACTTGTAATTACTTAGATGTTTTTGTTGTTTTTGTTTAGTGTTAAGTAATGAGTTTAAGTCATAATCAAGGATTTAATGGAATCATTACACCATCCTAATAGAAGGATAATAGATGAGAACATTTAAGCTGAGAAAGACTCCTCAACTTAATCCATGATTAGGGATTAACCTCATGACAAAACAAAGCCTTTATTAAATGGATTTTAGTTAATGATAAGATGAAGAAATGATTTTTAGGGTTTGTAAGACAACTTGAGGGGGACTTGTCCATTAACACTGGGGTTAGTCCTTCTTAACCAATTAAGGAAGAATTAGAACCCTAATGCAAGGCCCAAGTTACAAGCTTGATGTCTTGATGATTATTAAGTGAATTGATTAAAGGATTTAAACACATTAAGGGTTTAACACTTAGGATTAAATTTATACACTCCATCCTAATAGAAGGATGCAGGCATAAGCTTAATCACAAAGCCTTAAAGCCTTTAGGGTTTAGTCCCTGATTATGAGATGAGAAGAGAAGACTCAAAGATGACACATAGGTAAAACTAATGGGAGACTAAATCAAACCCTAATTGTTATCATGCTTGGAGATCCTAGGGTTTATGAGGTTTGCAAGAAGGTCTTCAGAGAAACCACCAGGGAGGAGGCAGATGAAAGGAGCAAGAAATAAAGAGAAGCAAAACAACTTGCTTCACTTAAGAAGTCAAGTTGCTTGAAGAAAGAAAGTAAGAGATGAACATGAATGAGCAAGCTCAATCCAATACACATGATAAAATGCAGCAATGATGCATAAGAGAGATGAAAAGAGATTGTGAGAAGTGAAGGCAAATCCACTTCTCAAAACAACTTACCACCTGAAAAGTTAGCAAAAGAAATGAAATGCAATGCAAATGAGATGAAATGTCATGATGCAAACCAAAGTCAGAAGCATTTACATGATGTTAATGATGCTATGAGATGATACAAACATGAGGCAAGACATGGGAATGATCATGCAAGGCAATGGGTGCAGGTGAAGCATGTTTTGAACCATGAAAGTACATGAAAAGTTATGGGATGCAATGGGCATATAACATGGAAAATGAAAGATGTAATGATCAAGCATGATTCTAATATATCCTAAGATGTATTATGAATCATGTGGATGCACAAAATGTCATGGCAAGTCATTGGATGCAAGCAAATGAAAGAAGGATGCAAAGGAAGGCATAAATTAGGGTTTATGATCAACACACAAAGAAAAATTCAAAATCAGAAGCAAATGACATGATAAAAAATTGAAAATGCAATCAAAGATACCCTAAACCTATAAAAATTCACTGCCCAAAGGAGGGGACCTAACTCTTAACCTAGTGAAAGTTATGAATTTCCTAAGATTGCTAGGGTTTTGGGGTACCTCATCAAGAAAAATACCAAACAAATTGAAAATGCAAGATCAAATCAAGCCCATTTTATCCTATAAACTACATGCTATGAGGAGTGAAATGCAAGAAGAATCATCATCCAACTCTCAATGGTTAGGCAGAATGAAATTTTTTAAGAATGAACCAAAATATTTCCTTAAAATGAAATTAATTCCAATGAAAATGATCAAAAGGCATCAAGAACAAAAAATAAATTTGGTTTGAGAGTTGGACAATGTTTCTAAATGTTTCTAAATGCAATGTGAATTTTTTTATGATTTTTAAATACCTAAATGTATTTTTAATTAATTAATTTTCATTAATTAATTAAAAATAAACATTTAAATGATTTAAAAATAATTTTTAATGCAAAAAATAAAAATAAAAATATTTTTGGGTTCTGAAAATTAATAAAAGATTTGATAAAAATTTTCAGAATTTTTAAATGTATTTTGCTATTTTAAATAATTCGTAGAAATTAAATATGAAACAAATAAAATAAAAATGAAATTAAATGAAAAATGAGAAAGTCAAATGATCCAAGGGCTGTGGTTTAAATTCACAGAGGCGGGAGTTGACTGGCGCGCAAACGAACGGCTCACATTCAAACCTACGTAATTATGATTAAGCCCTAATCAGAAACCCTAATGACTTTCAGATGACCGGAACAGTGTTCCGGTCATCTTCTCCGGCCAGTCAAATTCTTAATCTCACTCAAAACGCATCAAAACCTCACAAAACTCTCCAGAATCAATCTATGAACATCACTAAACATAAACCCTACAACAAACAACATTTATTTTTCGTGAATCAAGGGAAACAAGCAAAAACATTTTCACGGGCAAACTTTCAGACAGCCAATACATGCTTGTTTCTTGACCATTTTCAAAACCAAACACATCCAGATGATCAGTGCAACTCATAGAATCATTTTACAACAAGAAATTAAAGTTCTGGAAAAAAAGTTCTTGAGCTCACCTGAATTGGAGCTTTCGAAATAGGGACTTTCTGGCTGCTTCTTTGGTCCAAACAGGCTCCAATGATCCTCCCCAGAAGTTTGTGACACTTAGCTGGAGTTTATATGGCCTCCAGAGAGAGTTTGCAGAAGCTCAGGTCAATGGAGTGTTGAAATCGTGTTTTTGATTATGGAGGTTTCAGGCCAAAACAATGGTTGGGAAATGATCAGAGGGTCATGGTGAGTGATTTGGTGAAGTTTGTTTTGATGTTTGAAAGCTGTGTTGTGACATTCGAAGCAAAATGCATAAAGGGAGGTTTTTGAGAATGCTGGCTTGTGGGGTGTTTCAGGCTCCAAGAAGTTATGAAATGGCTTGCTTGAAGTGTGTTTGTAAAGTCTTGATTGGTCAGAATAGTTGGTGTGGCACTGTGGGATTGGTATGGGCCATTTTGCATAAAGTAAAGTCTATGTGTACTTGAGGTATGGGCAAGTGGGAGGCTGTGATAGGGGCATGGCTTGGCTCAGCTGAGATCAGGGAGAACCATGGAAATGGATTAGAGGCAATGCAGCAAGTGGATCAAAGCTTACGTGATGTTTTGCAATTTTCCCAAAGTTTGGCCCCTTTGGAAATTCATGAAGTTCAAGGCATCAAAATGCATAATTCTTGGGCCAATTCTGATTTTTAGAAGTCACATGAGCATGTTGTGAAGAGTTTGTGCACATTTGAAGTCTTTAGAATGCTCTACCATACCATTTTACAAAATGCCTCTTTGGTGTAAAGCATGAAATTATGTGATTTTTCCCAACTTTGACAAGCCATAACTTTTGATCCAAAATGAATTAGGACAAGTTCTTGTACTTTTTGAAAAGGGAATGATCCATTCTACAACTTTCATGACCAAGGTTTTCTCATTTGAGGCATTTTTGAATCATTTTGAGGAGGTTGAAAAACTTTCCCAAAATGGCAAGTTTCACATTACAAGTCACTTTCCCAAAAAGGCAATTTTGCAAATGGCTTGAAATTCTTCAATTTTGTGAACTTCTAACATCTTCTATGATCAAATAAATATCATACACATTAAAAATGATGAAGAACACCCTTTGGTTGGGTCATTGGGGGCCTCAGATGCCCTGATTTTACACTGACTTGCTCAAGAAGTCAACTCTTAATCAGATGCCTTCCCCATGGAATTTCTTCATGAAAATTGATATGCATGATTCCTATGACATATAGAGACCAATAGAAACAAGAATGACCAAAAATTTTGGAGTTATGTCCTCTGAAACCAAAACCCTAATTTTAGGTCATCTACAGTTAAGCTTGGCTCTGCTTCCATGCCTTTCTCAGTTCTTGTGATTCTTTGACTTTCTTGACTTTGTGAGGATACAATATGATGCTTGAACATACATGGACCCCTTTGAAGTGATTGATGACCTTTGGAGTGGCTCAAATAGCTCTTGGATTGCTCAGATCACAAACCCTAGATGCAGATGAATTTGAATCAATGCAGTGAATAAAAAATGTGGTATGAGATGCTATGATTGAACTTATGCAAATGAAAAGATCACAAGCCATGGTGTGAATGGGTGAGGGAAAATTTGGGGTGTTTACATGTGGGTACTGGGTTCCCCAAAAGAAACAGATGAATGGCATTCTTGCTGATAAATTTGGGCTCATCTGCAAACAGTATAACCCCATATATGCTGAGGGCTAACAATGCACAGACTGCCCTCCATTCTCCTAAAGAGGCCTTCAGGATGGCCTGAGAAATCAAGAAATCTAAGTGCAAACCAGGGATGCCAGCTTTTGTTTTCATGCTCTGCTCAATCAAACTAGGCTCCAGGTACAGTGCTTTTGCTACTTCTCCACTGCTGGGAAAAGCCATCTCTGGGTTGAAGGGAATTCCACCCCTGACAGGTACTCCAATCAATGATGAAAACTCCTCCAACAGAGGTCCTAGCTGAAAGTCTGAAAATGTGAAACATCTCAAAGGAGGGTCATAAAACTGTAGGCAGGTGTGGATAATACTCCTCTGAGAAGGGTCTAGGTCTATAACCATATCCAAAATACCTCCATAATGCTCTCTGAACAAAGGGATGTGGTCAGGGGTGATAAGTGACTGGACTTGCCTGATACCAGTCAACACAGGCTCAAAGAAATGGTATGATATGTTGCTCTTCCTGGGAGCCATGACTGCTGATGAAGGGCTGAAGACAAGTGCTGATGAAGGTCAAGACTGGTACTGGAGATGGGCCACTGATAGGCTGATGCTGGTGATGATGAAGATGGCTAAAGTAAACAACTGGAGAGAATAGCTGAAGCAGATAGCTGATGAAACAGGAGTCTATGCAGATGAAGGGGTCAAAACCAAGCCAGATATAATATGGATACCCTGAAAAACAAATAAACAAATGTCAAATGATGCAAATGATGATGTATGCAAATGATATGCAAGGGTTTGTGATCAAGCTGGATCTGATTATCTGTCTTGATATAAAGTCCATGTATGTTCAAGAAGTCCAGATGGAGGTTCAGAAATCCAATAACCAAGGTGGGGGACTCAAATAAAGAGTCACATGTCCGGGGTTAATCACAAGAACTGTCCAAAGTGGAGTACTCTTAAACAAAACAAAAACAGGGTATGATGTGGCCAAGGGTACCTGCAAACCTGTAAACAGCCCAACCCCCTCACAGGTATTGTTCTAAAACAAGGATCCTCATACTTGGATCAGTTATGAGAAGTGTAAACACTTCTAACCTGGAGGTACAGTGTTTACAATAACCATAAAAGATCCTCCTCTAATTCACCTCAGTTTCTGAAGGTCATAATAAAGGTCATCCAGACTTAGCAGGCTTCCCAGATAGCCCTAGCACTACAGGAAATCTGTAGCACAAAGTTCTCAAGAAGAAACCCACATCTGAACCGTGTTTCATATTCCCGCACCAGACTGAAATGGAATGGAAAGAACATGAACCACTCTAGCCTAGGTGTCACTCAGGTCCCAGGTATAGGACCTCAAACTCTCAATGAAACCCCACCCATCAAGACAGCATAACAGATCCAGCAAGATGATAATATGACAGTATGATGTATAAAACTTGTAAAGAAAGCAATAAACAAGACTGTACATAAAGCAATAAAATAAATACATAAGCACATATAGCACATAACACCCCAGTAAACACAAATCAGACAAGCGCTAGGAGGAACCCACAAAAAGAACCAGAAGCCCTGGTTACGGTATAAGGGTCCCCAGCAGAGTCG
Organism: Lathyrus aphaca; assembly: GCA_963966055.1. NCBI lineage: Eukaryota > Viridiplantae > Streptophyta > Magnoliopsida > Fabales > Fabaceae > Lathyrus > Lathyrus aphaca. The sequence goes on along the minus strand of OZ014520.1, from coordinate 95,265,869 downwards.
CCAAGCTGTCGCTCCCACCAAATGACACCCAAGGTCAGAAGGGGTACAGACGCGAACGGTCGGCGAAAGGGGAGAGAACACACAAGGGTGAACTCAGAAAGACAAGAGTCGCCAGCTAGGCATTTTTATCCCGGAGGAAAGGTAATGCTGCATAAACCTAGAAAAGATATGGATAAGACGGTTGCGAACCAGAGAGACTGAGAAAGGGGGTTGGTTACAACCTGGGAAGGTATTAGCACCCAGATTGTCCGTCGTACTCGACGGGATCCACGCTTAAAAGATTTGTGTTTTAAAGGGGTAGTGTCAGTGCAATTTGTGTATCAAAGCTGGAAAGAATGCAAGTGTCAGTGCTGAAGAAATATGAAGTGAAATGTGAGAGTGTCAGAGCAAGAACATGAGCACAAATCTCAAGACAAAGAGGCTCAAAGAATAATGCTGGAAGAGGGGGGAACATACAGAGACTTTTGTTCGATAACTGTTAAGTTATGCCTACGTATCCTCTCGTGCAATGAGGAAGTCAGAACACCGTAGTTCGACTCAAAGAGACTGAAGGATAAATTGACTTGTGAACTGCTTACTTGTCTATGCTCAAGTGTATGACCTGTCTGGCTCAGGTGCAAACTGTCTTGCATTAGACGGAAGAAGCAAGTTCTCAGTTATGAGTGAATGAGATGAGAAAAGAATCCCGGAGGAGACGATTATTGTATGTTTTTGTGTTTTCAATCTTTTATTGCTTTTTGAAGTTTGTCATAAGAAAATGAGCTTAAGCCTAAACCAATGGGTTAGTAAACTCATCACATCTTCCCTCTGATCAAGGGTAATGAGAATACCTTAAGTATGAAATAAACACCTCACACTTAATCACCATGGTGTAGGATTAAGATCATTAACCTACTTGCATTTATTTAGATGTTTTTGGAGTTTTTGTTTAGTGTTGAGTAATGAGTTTAAGCCATAATCAAAGATTTAATGGACTCATTACACCATCCTAATAGAAGGATAATAGATGAGAACATTTAAGCTGGGAAAGACTCCTCAACTTAATCCATGATTAGGGATTAACCTCATGACAAAACAAAACCTTTATTAAAGTGGATTTTAATTAATGATAAGATTAAGAAATGGATTCTATGGTTTGTAAGACAACTTGAGGGGGACTTGTCCATTAACACTAGGGTTAGTCCTTCTTAACCAATTAAGGAAGAATTAGAACCCTAATGCAAGGCCCAAGTTACAAGCTTAATGTCTTGATGATTATTAAGTGGATTGATTAAAGGGATTAAACACATTAAGGGTTTAACACTTAGAATTAAAGTTATACACTCCATCCTAATAGAAGGATGCAGGCATAAACTTAATCACAAAGCCTTAAAACCTTTAGGGTTTAGTCCTTGATTAAGAGATGAGAAGAGGAGACACAAAGATGACACAAAGGCAAAACTAAATGGGGAACTAATCAAACCCTAATTATTATCATTCTTGGTTATTCCTAGTGTTAATGAGGTTTGCAAGAAGATCTTCAGAGAAACCACCAGGGAGGAAGCAGATGAAAGGAGCAAGAAGTAAAGAGAAGCAAAACAACTTGCTTCACTTAAGAAGACAAGTTGCTTGAAGAAAGAAAGTAAGATGAACATGAGTGAGCAAGCTCACTCAAATACAAAGATAAAATGCAGCAATGGTGCAAGAGAGATGAGAAGAAATTGTGAGAAGTGAAGGCAAATTCACTTCTCAAAACAACTTACCACCTGAAAGGTTAGCAAAAGAAATGAAATGCAATGCAAATGAGATGAAATGTCATGATGAAATCCAAAGTCAGAAGCATAAACATGATGCTAATGATGCTAAAAGGGGATGCAAACACAAGGCAAGACATGAGAATGATCATACAAGGATATGGGTGCAGATGAAGCATGCTTGAACCATGGAAGTTCAAGAAAAGTTTATGAAATGCAATGGACATATAACATGGCAAATGAAAGATGCAATGATCAAACATGATTCTAATATGTCCTAAGATATATTATGAATCATGTGGATGCACAAAATGTCAAGGCAAGTCATTGAATGCAAGCAAATGAGAGATGGATGCAAGAGAAGGCACAAATTAGGGTTTACATACAACATGCATCACAAAAATCTAAAACCAGAAGCAAATGACAAGATAAAAAATTGAAAATGGGATTAAAGGAACCCTAAACCTATACAAGTTCACTGCCCAAAGGAGGGGACCTAACTCTTAACCTAGTGAAAGTTATGAATTTCCTAAGTTGGCTAGGGTTTTAAGGTACCTCATCATGAAAAATGCAAAACAAATTGAAAATGGAAGATCAAATCAAACCAATTTTATCCTATAAACTACATGCCATGAAGGATGCAATGCAAGAAGAACCATCACCCAACTCTCAATGGTTAGGCAGAATAGATTTTTCAAAGTTTGAACCAAAATATTGCCTTAAAATGAATTTAATTCCAATGAAAATGACCAAAAGGCATCCAGAACCAAAAAGAAATTTGTTTTGAGAGTTGGATAATGTTTCTAAATGTTTTTAAATGCAATGTGAATTTTTTGGTGATATTTAAATACCTAAATGCATTTTTAATTAATTAATTTTCATTAACTAATTAAAAATAAGCATTTAAATGATTTAAAAATAATTTTTAATGAAAAAAATAAAAATAAAAATATTTTTGGGTTCTGAAAATTAATAAAAGATTTAATAAAAATTTTCAGAATTTTTAAATGTATTTTACTATTTTAAATAATTCGTGCAAATTAAATGAAAAGAAAATGAAATTAAAATGAAAATATGAGAAGTAATCCAAAGGAGAGGCCAGGTTCTGATCTGGGCTTGTGAGGGTTGACTTGGCGCGCAATCCTACGGCCCAAGTTCAAACCTGGATAATTTTATTTAATAATTAATTAAACCTAGGTTAAATTAATTAAACACTGATTAGGGCTTAATGAGAAGATCCAGTCCATTCATGCGCGCGCGGGAAGGCAGATCCTAAGGCCATTATTCAAAGTTGCTAATTAAACATGCTTAGCCCTAATTAACCTCAGGCGACCAGAGATGAGCTCCGGTCGTCTTCTCCGGCAGGGCAAAAACCCTAGCTTCCTCTACAGGCTAACCCAAACTAAATTAACTGCCCAGAAACATTCCCCTCCCCAAACTAAACCTAAATCCAACATCAAAAACCATTTATCAAGCAAGAACAAAGAGAATATAAACCAAACATATTCACGGGAAAAATTTCAGAGCTTGCATACAGGGTGGTTTCTCAACCATTTTCAATAATAATCATATCCCCATGACCAGGGGAACTCAAGGAATCATAAATGAACTAAAAAACAGGCTTCTGAGAAAAAAGTTCATGAAGTATACCTGAGATTGAAACTTCTGGTTCTGGGCTTTCTGGACTCTCCTTTGTTGAAAATCCCCTCCTATGAACCTCTGGATGATGAAATGAGGCTTAGAATGAGTTTGTATGGCCTGGTTTGAAGGTTTTGGTTCTGGTGTAGCAGATTTGGAAAGTTGGATATGTGATGTTTCAGGCTGTATCAGAGGGTGCTTCTTGTTCTATGAGTGATTTGTGGTTTGTGGGTGAAGAAATTTTGGATGTTTGAAGGCTGTGTTGAGAGATTCGAAGAGGGAAAGGTTTTTGACAGTTTTTGTGTATGCTGCAATGTCGGAGCTTTCTTGCTTGTGTGTGGTGTGTTTTTGGTTGCTTGATGTCCACATATCATATTCTGATTGGGCAGAGAGTTGGTGGTGGCACTGTGGGATTGGCATGGGCAAAATGCAAAAAGTCAAGATCTTGTGTACTATGAGTATGGCTCAGGTCAGAGGCAATCTTAGGGCTTGTCCTGCCTCAGCTTGAGTCAAGGAAGGCCTTTGGATCTGATTTTGTGAGCTGGCTAGCCTTGATCAAGGGTTTCCAAGGTTCTTGCACATTTCCCTCTTTGAATTTTCTCATGAACCAAGGCAAAGAAACTTGTGATTTTGTGGGCAAAATGTGACAAAATGAGTCTTGTAATATTGTTATGATGCTTTGATACCAATTGGAGTTCATTTCAAACATGGGAGGTCCCTTTTGCAAAGTTTCAATTTTGTGGTCTTTATGAAAAATGTCTTATGCAACTTGTGATTCAAGGCATAAAAATGAAAAAAATCTTGGCACAAACTTGACTTTTCTAAGTTGTAACATGTTATAATGATGCAAAGAAGTCAATTAGAGGTCTTGAAAATGCTTGGAATTGAAATTTGCAAAAATCCCTCTTTGGTGCCAAAAGTGGAAATTTCATGATTTTTCCCAACTTTGCAAAGCCATAACTTTTGATCCATGATGAATTAGAATGAGTTCTTGTACTTTTTGAAAAGGGAATGATCCATTCTACAACTTTCATGACCAAAGTTTTCTCATTTGAAGCATTTTTGAATCAATTTGAGGAGGTTGAAAAACTTTCCCAAAATAGCAAGTTTACATTACAAGTCACTTTCCCAAAAAGGAAATTTTGCAAATGGCTTGAAATTCTTCAATTTTGTGAACTTCTAACATCTTCTATGATCAAATAAAGATCATACATATTCAAAATGATGGAGAATACCCTTTGGTTGGGTCATTGATGGCCTCAGATGCCCTGATTTTGCACTGACTTGCTCAATAAGTCAACTCTTGATCAGATGCCTTCCCAATGGAATTTCTTCATGAAAATTGATATGCATGATCCCTATACCATATAGAGACCAATAGAAACAAGAATGACCAAAAATTTTTGGAGTTATGGCCTCTGAAACCAAAACCCTAATTTTAGGTCATCTGTGCAGTTGAGCTTGGCTCTGCTTCCATGCCTTTCTCAATTCTTGTGATCCTTTGATTTCTTTGATCTTGAGGGGATATAATATGATGCTAGAACATACATGGACCCCTTTGAAGTGATGGATGACCTTTAGAGTGGCTCAAGTGGCTCAGGGATGGCTCAGATCACAAACCCTAGATGCAGATGACTTTGAAACAATGCAGTGAAACAAAAGTGCAATATGGGATGCTATGATTGACTTTATGCATATGAAAAAAATCACAAGCCATGGTGTGAATGGGTGAGGGAAAATTTGGGGTGTTTACACACGTCTGCAAAGCTGGTGGAAGAAAATGCAGCCAATCTGTCAATATAAGTACCCTGGAGAGTGTTCATGAACATATCTGCCATCTCCCTTTCTGACATCGGTGGTTGAACGGTAGCAGCCAATTGCCTCCACCTTTGGGTGTACTCTCTAAAGCTTTCTCGGGAATACTGTGACATTCCCATCAGAAGGGTTCTATTTGGAGCCATGTCCAGATTATACTGATATTGACGAATGAAAGTTTCAGCCAAGTCTTTCCAATTCCTTACTGTGGCCCTGGTCAAGTGAGAGTACCACTCTCGGGATGCCCCTGTCAAGCTATCCTCGAAGTAAAACATCCACAGTTTCTCATCCATGGTGTAGGCTTTCAATCTCCCCAGGAAAGACTGAAGATGGGTACGTGGGCAGGATGTGCCATTGTATCTTTCAAAACAAGGAGGTTTGAACTTATGAGGAATTCTAACCCCCTAAACTAATCCCATATCCATGACATCAAAACCCGGAGAGTTTTGGGATTCAAGAGACCTTAGCTTTTATGCTATTTCGTCCAACCGACGATCGTAAACTTGTCTCCAGCCCCAACCATAGTAAACTGTTCTTCCTGAGGGTCTTCCTGCAAGGCCCTCCCTCCAATGTTACCTTGGGTGTTCCTTATAGCATTGATGTCTGGGTTTAGATGAGGTCCAAACTCTGGGGTATCAGTACGAGGTTGTACGCGATCGTTGTTGCTGGTACCCCCTGTACCTGGATGGTTTTCCTCGGGAGTTTGCCGCTCGACTAACTCTCTTAGTCTCTCCTGGCTCTGAGCCAATCCAGTCATTACTATCATAAATTGATTCATTTGGGCCCTCATCTTTGTCCTCTCATTGGCCATTTGGGCTCTCACTTCAATCAAGTCTTGTTGAACCTGATCCATTTGTAATCTCGGAAGGTTGTTTCTTGTCTGATACCGGTGCACTCTATTGACGGGGAACACTCTTCTACGAGCAATGTTTCCTGAGATCACAACAAAGTGAGAAACAACAACAAAACAAAAACCTACAAAACAAAGATAAAATGTTAGTATGCAATGCAGGATGCCTATTTGTCTTCCAAGGGTATCTGGTTTGGTTCTTTGGTTTTGACCTTCCAGACCTCGAGGAAATGATGATATTGAAGAGAGATAAAACCCATGAAGTAAAACAAACCATATATTACAAAGAGTGAAGATACATAGTTTGATTACAATAAAGTCCCCATGGCGGGTCAAAATACAACAACAAAGACAAAAGTACCAACAAAAGGAAGTACAAGTACAAAGAAATCAAACATCCAGTCCAAAGTCATCCTCTCTGACTTCTTTCAGGAGAGCCTCAGTCACTGGACCTACTGGGTGTTCTGTAATGGTCCTGATGAGGAGGTTCCTGGTGGCAATGGCACTGATCAACTTCTTATGCTTATCCTGATCCTTTGACCTCTTCAACCCCGCCCGGAGTTTCAACTCAGAGATCTCCTTCTGTGATGCTAACAAAGTTGCCTGATTCTTCTTCTCACTAGCCTCCAGCTGCTCTATCCTAGCTTGGGTTCTCTGATCTTCTTGTGCACGGGCCTCAGTGATCCCGATCCACCTAGCCTGGCTCTCCTCTAAGTAATGCTCAGCTCTGGCCTTCTGAGTCTTAGCTTCCTTGCAAGCATTCTTCAACACTAACTCTCCTGCTCTAGCCTTCCTGATGTAGTCATCCGTCTTCTCAATCTTGGTCAAGTGCTCAATCCGGAGCATCTCTAACCTTTCATTATCTAGACGGTTGTCATTCCTCTCCCAGAGGGTCTTCTTCAAAGCTTCAGAGAGCTGAGTATTCCTTTCCTTTAATTTCTCAAACTCCTCTAAACTGACAGTAGCTGCAGGCTCCACTACTGATGGTCCAGGTACATCCTCTAAGGTGAATGGCATCCGAGTGATCTGCCCCCTGACACGAGACCAGTCAAGATACTGAGCTGAAGCTATATTGGTGCACTTGCCAAGAATAATTGTCCCCTTAGTCTGAATGTTGTCCCAGGCCCAGGCTGCCTGTCTGACAATGGAAAGGTTGTGCTGGATGTCACAATAGAGGGTTTCTGTCAAATCTTGCCCTCTTGGGGGATGTACCAAAGCATACCCTAATTGCCTCTTGAAAAGCAAAGGGTTGTAGTTGATGCAACCTTTTACTCCAATCAAGGGTACATTGAGATACTGCCCACAACTAGTAATGATTTCTTTGCCCTTGGTGCTCTGAGTGCACCATCTGATGTCTTCTGATGTAAGGGCAATTATTCTCTTAGCCCAGTTCCCTGGATGATGAGGATTCAAGAAAGTGTCTGACTTCGGCAAGTACCTTAGCAACCAACAGTAGAAGAGAGGTGCACAGCATCTGACTAATCTTCCCCTCTGCTTCTCATTCCTTTGATGCACTGAGTAGTAAAAGTCTCCAAGCAGGGTGGGGACTGGATTCCTCAACAAGAACATGTGAATAGCACTCTTGCTTACAAACTTTGGCTCGTTTGCAAACAAGATAACTCCATATATGTTGAGGGCTAGGAGAGCATAAACAGTTTCCCACTTCCCTGCTGCAGCATGCAGGGTGGCCTGGGTAACCAAGAAATCCAAGTGAAGGCCAGGGATTCCAGCCTTAGTGGTCATGCTCTGGTCAATGAGGGTAGGCTCCAAGTATAAAGCCTTAGCTATATCTTCATTCTTGGGAGCAACCATCTCAGGGTTGAAAGGAATCCCTCTCCTGATAGGGACACCTAACAACATGGAGAACTCTTCCATCAATGGTCCTAGCTGAAAATCTGGGAAAGTGAAGCACCTAAGAGAAGGATCATAGAACTGTAGACATGTGTGGATCATGCTCCTCTGGGATGCATCCAAATCCATGATCATGTCCATAATGCCTCCATAATGTTCCCTGAATAAAGGGGCATGATCAAGAGTGATGAGAGACTGGATCTGTCTGATGCCTGTCAGAGTGGGCTCAAAGAAGTGATAAGTGATGTTGCTCTTCCTGGATATGTCCATGCTGACAATGGATGCTGGTGAACAAGACTGAGAGTAACTGCTGATAAAGGCCACTAAACAAGATGCTGAAGAAGAGTCTCTGATGAAGATAACTGGTTAAGAGAGCTGACAGGAATCTCTGGTGAAGATAGCTGGTGAAGGTAGCTGATGCAAATAACTAGAAGGATCTGAGCAGTAGAACAGGTCAAAACCAAACCTAAGATAAGACATGGATACCCTGTAAAACAAATAGACAAATGTTAAATGATGCAAAATGATGTATGCAGAATGATATGCAAAGGGTTTGTGATCAAGTGTTGGATTTGTTATCTGCCTTGATAGGGTCCACGTGTTCATAAGTCCGGATGAAGGCTTAGAAAACCAGTAACTAGGTGGGGGACTCAAATAAAGAGTCACAAGTCCAGGGTTTCACAAGAACAGTCCAAAAATGATACAGCCTTAAAACAACATTAGTAACAAGGGTATGATGAGGACAAGGGTTCCTGCAAACCTGTAAACATCCCAACCCCCTCACATGTATTGTTCTAGAACATGGATCCTCAGACTTGGATCAGTTATGAGAAGTGTAAACACTTATAACCCGGAGGTACAGTGTTTAAAATAACCATAAAGGATCCTCCTCTAATTCACCTCAGATGCTGAAGGTCATAAAAAGGTCATCCAGACTTAGCAGGCTTCCCAGATAGCCCTAGTACTACAAGAAATTCGTAGCACAAAGTTCTCAAGAAGAAACCCATGTTTGAACCGTGTTTCATATTCCCGCACCAGAGAAACTGAGAAAGGGGGTTGGTTACAACCTGGGAAGGTATTAGCACCCAGATTGTCCGTCGTACTCGACGGGATCCATGCTTAAAAGATTGTGTTTAAAGGGGTATTGTATGTGCTATCTGTGTGCAAAAGCTGGAAAAGAAATGTACAAGTGTCAGTGCAAAAGGTGAATGCTCAGGAGCTGAGGCTTAAAAGAGAATGCTGAAAGAGGGGGAAGATGCAAAGACTTTTGTTCGATAACAGTTAAGTTATTCCTACGTATCCTCGCGTGCAATGAGGAAGTCAGAACACCGTAGTTCAAATCAAAGAGACTAAAAGATAAATTGATTGTGAACTGCTTGCTGGCCTATTCTAAAGTGTATGACTCGTCTGGCTCGAGTGCTAACTGTCTTGCATTAGACGGAAGAAGCAAGTTCTCGTTTGTGAATGAATGTGATGAGAAAAGAATCCTGAAGGAGACGATTATTGTTTGTTTTTTTGTGTTTTCAGTTTTGTTATTGTTTTTGGTGTTTTGCATAAGTTAATGAGCTTAAGCCTAAATCAAGGGCTTGTAAACTCATTATATCCTCCCTGATTAGGGATAATGAGAATACTTAAGTATGAGATAAGCATCTCAACTCAATTGCTATGATGATGTAGGATTAAGATCATTAACCTACTTGTGATTATTTAAGTGTTTTTGGTTTTTGTTTAGTGTTAAGTAATGAGTTTAATCTCTAATCACAGATTAGTGGACTCATTACACCATCCTAATAGAAGGATAATAGATGAGAACACTTAGGCTGAGGAAGACACCTCAACTTAATCCATGGTTAGGGATTAAATTCATTATATAACAAAGACTTTATTAAGTGGATTTTAATTAAGGGATGAGATTAAGAAATTGTTTTTATGGTTTGTAAGACAACTTGAGGGGGACTTGCCCATTAAACACTAGGGTTAGTCCTTCTTAACCATTAAGGAAGAATTAGAACCCTAATGTAAGGCCCAAGTTACAAGATGAAGTCTTAGTGATTATTAAGATGATTTGATTAAGAGGTTTAAAAAAATTAAAGGTTTAACACTTATGATTAAATTTATACACTCCATCCTAATAGAATGATACAGGCATAACCCTAATTCCAAAGTCCTAAAACTTTAAGAGTTTATTCTCTGATTATGAAGATGAGAGGAGAGACTCAAGGAGACGCAAAGGTAAAAGCTAAGGGGGACTAATCACAACCCTAATTATTATCATGCTTGGATGTTCCTATGGTTTGTAAGGCTTAAGAAAGATCTTTAAAGGAGCCACCAATGGAAGAAGCAGATGAAAGGAGGATGAAACAGAAGAATAAGTTACTTACTTCAATGAAGAAGATAAGTAACTTAAAGAAAGAAAGTGAGAGAGATGGAACATAAGTGAACAAGTTCACTTAAAAGACAAACAAAATGAAAATTCAAAGGATAAGGAGAAGTGAGAAGTGAAGGCAAATGCACTTCTCAAAGTAACTTACTACCTGAAAATGTTAGCATGAATGCATAAAGTGCAAAGCATAAAGAAATGAAATGAAATGAGATGCAATGAGATGAAATGACCAAAGTCCGAAGTGTTTATGCAATGTTAATGTCATGTGAGATGATGCAAAGGCATATAAAGTGCATATGAATGATCATACAAGAATGAGATGTCATGGAAGCATGCTTTGAAGTTTGAAAACACATGAACGTTAATGAAATGAAATGAATGCAAATCATGGCAAATGAATGAAGAAAAGATCAAACATGGTTCTAACATGTCCTAAGATGTATAAGATGACATATGAATGCAAGAAATGTCATGGCAAGTTCATGTATTGATGCATATGCAAGGTGAATGCAAATGAACATGAGAAATTAGGGTTATATGGACATATGGGATGCAAATGAACAAAACAGAAGCATATGACATGATAAAAAATTGAAACCAAGCTCAAACAAACCCTAATCCCATACTAGGTCACACCCCAAAGGAGAAGGTCAGAAGCCTAACCAATCAAAAGCTATGAATTTCCTAAGTTTCCTAGGGTTTTTGTTTGGTTCAAAGGGAAAAATGAAAATCAATTTGAAAATGAAAGATAAATTTATGAGGAAAATGTCCTATAAACTACATGCAATATGCAAAACAATGCAAAAAGAATCATCTTCAAATTCTTCTTGGTTAGGCAGAAATGATTTTTTAAAGTTAGGGTTCAAAAAATGAAATTTAATGACCCTTAATTCAAAGAAAATTCACAAACCATGATCAAACCTAAAAAGAAATTTGTGTGAAGAGTTTGAAAATGTTTCTAAATGTATTGGGATGATTCAAGATTTTTTTGGTGATTTTTAGAAACCTAAATGTATTTTTAATTAATTAAAATACTTTAATTAATTAAAAATAACATTTAAATATTTTAAAAATACTTTTTTAATGCAAAAAATAAAATAAAAATCATTTTTGTAATGAGAAAAAAATATTTTGATCAGAAATGAAAAAGGAAATATTTTTGTGATGTTTTTTACTATTTTTAAAAAATTGTGCAAAATAAATAAAGAAAAATGAAATAAAAATGCAATTAAATGGAAAGTAAACGCATCCAGTGGTCCAGATTCAAACCTAGGGGGGATGTTGACTGCGCGCGTGAATCAATGGCTGGGATCACTCCTGACTAATTAATTGAGTTTTATTTAAATTAATCTGAAATTAACTTAATGAACTAATCCTGGCCACTCATGCGTTAACCCTAATCCTCATCTAACGGCCAAGATTCAAACTGGGGATTTAAACGTGGATTAGCCCTAATCACTTTCAGGTGGCCGGAGAAGACCTCCGGTCATCTTCTCCGGCCAGACTCCCTCCCTAAATCTCTCAAAACCTCACAAAAACTCACCACAAGCTCCATAAATGATCCTTAACCAACAACAAACTCAAATCCAGCAACAAAAACAATTAATCATGCATCAAATGACTGAATCGAATCTAACAAGTTTCTAGGTCAAAATTTCAGATCATCAATACATACTCAGTTCTTGCTCATTTTCAAAACTAAACACATCCCCATGATCAGGGCAACATAAAGAATCATATTTTAACAAGAAAACAAACTTCTGGAAAAAAGTTCTTGATTACTACCTGAGATGATGAACTGCAAATATGGACTTTCAGAGCTTTTCCTTTATGCAATCCACCTCCTTTGGTCTTCCTGAGTCTATTGTGATGCTTGGAATGAGTTTATTTGGCATCCTTTGTGAGCTTCAATTCTGAGGTTGCAGAAATCGTGTTTGAGTTTGGGGATGTTTCAGGCTATGGTGATGGGTGGGAAATGATCTTGGGGTGATGCTGAGTTGATTGGTGGAAGAGTTTGTGATTTTTGTTGGCTGTTTTTTAGATTCGAAGAGAGGAAGGTTTTTGATGATTTTGTGAATCCTGACTTGTGGGAGGTTCTCAGCTTGTGTGTGTGTTGTGTTTTTGATTGTTTGAGGTTAGTATAAACAATTGTGATTGGTTCAGAGAGTTGTTGTGGCTCAGCTTGATTGGTATGGGAGCTTTTGCAAAAAGTCAAGATTTTGTACTTTGACGTATGGGCATGGTGCAGGCCTGATTTCTTGGGGTGTCTTGCCTCAGAAGAGTTTGTGGATGGCCCTTGGATCAAAGGATTGCAGCTGGAAGGCTTGGATGAAGAGATGTCATGCTTTATGCAATTTTCCATCTTTGATGTTTCTTGGATCACAAGCCATGAAAACCCTAAGTTCAATGCACAATTCTGATCCTTTGAAGTTTGTTTGACATGTTGTGAAGTGTTAGTGTCCATTTGAAATCATTAGAATGCTTGAATATGCCAATTTGCAAAATCCCTCTTTGACATGAAACTTGAAATTTTAGGATTTTTGCCAACTTTGAAAGGCCATATCTTGAGTTCTATGATGAATCGAGACATGTTCTTTTACTTTTTGAAAAGGGAAAGACCTAATCTACAACTTTCATGACCAAGAATTTTTCATTTGAAGCATTTTTGGTTAAGAAAGAGGAGGTTGAAAAACTTTCCCAAAATGGAAAGTTTCCATTACAAGTCATTTCCATTTTTGGCAAGTTTGCAAATGGCTCAAAATTCTTCAATCTTGTGAACTTCCAACCACTTCTTAGATCAAATAAAGATCATAGAACTTCAATTTGATGAAAATACCCCTTTGGTTCCATTGTTGGGGGCCTCAAATGCCCTGATTTTGACTTAACTTGCTCAAGAAGTTACCCAGTGAACAGATGATTTCCACAATGAATTTCTTTATCAAACTTAGTACACACGATCCTTATAACATCTTAGGAATATTAGAAACAAGAATGGCCCAAAAATTTGGAGTTAAGGCCTCTGAAACCAAAACCCTAATTTTGGTCATCTGTGTAGTGAAAACCCTAGCTCTGTTTCCATGCCTTTGCCAGTTCTTGTGATTTCTTGACTTCCATGAACTTTGAGGGACATAATATGATGATAGAACACACGTGGACCCTCTTGTAAAACCTTGAGGCCTTTGGGATGGCTCATATGGAATCTTGGATTGCTCAGACCACAAACCCTAGATGCAAATGAACTTGAACTATGCTGATGAAACAAATATGCAATATGAGGTGGTATGCTTATGCTTATGAAAAATATGAAAGATCACAAGCCATGGTGTGATATGAGTGAGGGAAAATTTAGGGTGTTGATAGCTGGGATGGGTCAAACTCAAGAGCGTTTTCACGAAATGGTGGAGAACAATCAAGCCGAGAGCAATAGGACAGCAGATGGAGGTAATCGCAATGGGGTTGGCGCCCGTCATGTTGAAATCCCTGTGGTTCAGCCAGGGATCACTATTATCAATGATGGAGTGAATAACATGCAGATGGATGGGCAGGATGAGCAGTTCACCTTGCTGAATGAGGTGGAAGGCCAAGGGGTTTATATGAATAGGAGGTTTGAAGAAATGGCTAACCAAATTCGTGCCATTCAGTCTCAGAGTTCTCTAGGGTTCGACATCACTGATTTGGGTTTAGTGCCAGGGGTGAGAATTCCCTACAAGTTCAAGGTCCCTACTTTTGATAAGTACAACGACACGGCGTGCCTAAAAACTCACCTTCAGTCGTTTGTGGGAAGGATTGTTGCGCATACAGATGATGAAAAGTTGTGGATGTATTACTTCCAGGATAGCCTTGTAGGGGCTTCTTTGGAATGGTACATGAAGTTGAGCCGGGTCAATATTCGAAGCTGGAAGGATTAGTTGAGGTATTTGTAAAGCAGTATCAATATAATTTGGATATGGCTCCAAATCGTACCCAGTTGCAGACGATGTCTCAGAGTGCTAAAGAAGGGTTCAAAGAGTACACCCAGAGGTGGCGCCAGCTTGCTGCTCGAGTGCAACCTCCCTTGTTAGGGAATGAAATGGCAGGTATGTTCATGGGAACACTGCAGGGGGTGTTTATTGAGAAACTCGCGTCTTGTTCAGCGACAAGGTTCAATGATATCATGATAGCTGGAGAAATGGTTGAAACTCTTCTGAAAATGGGGAAAATTCAAGACAGTGGTGCAGGTAGCTCAAGCGGTGTGAGAAAAGCTTTCAATGGACCTCCAAGAAGAAGGGAGGGAGAGACTAATGTTGTGTAGGTCGAGGTCGGGTCCGCGGATACAGAGGATCTTACGAGCATGTGGCAGCTATCACAATCCCCACAGGTCCTGTGCAACAACAACAACAGCCGCAGCGCAATAACTATCAGCAAAGACCTTATCAATAGAGACAAGCTCATCCAGCTAACAGGGTAATTGAGGCAATCCCGATGACGTACACAGCTCTGCTCCAGAGACTGTTAGACTTGAATTTAATTCAGTTGAGAATATTAGCACCACCTCCACCTGGAGAGCTTCCAGTGGGGTATGATACTAATGCAAGATGCGCATTTCATTCAGGCACTCAATGGAGAAGTGCATGGCATTACAGCATAAAGTCCAAGACTTGATTGATTCAAAAGCAATTAACTTCGCACCACCTCCAAATGTTACATCAAACCCCATTCCAAATCATGGAGGGGCCAGGATAAACGTTGTCGACAGCGGCGAGAGCTTGAACCTAATCTTGAATGTGGATGAAGTGAAGAATTCGTTGTTAGTGGTAAAAGAAAAATTGTTGAAAGGGCAGGTATTTCCAGGTTGTAATTTTGATTGTGAGGGTTGTTTGAATTCAATTAATGGTTGCGGGGATTTGAAAGCTGGGCTGTAGTGTTTGATTGACGAGGGGTCTCTACAGTTCGACAGGGTTGACCATAGAGGCGATTGTGTGTCTACGGTAACAATTTACTTTGATCCTGCTGAAGTTCCTGCCCGGAGAGAGTCAGAGACTATCTATGTTCCAGAGATGAGTCAGTTACCATTACTGTTCCGGGACCAGTTCCTTATGTTGATGACAAGGCCGTCCCGTGGCACTATGGCTCAGGCGTGTACGTAGAAGGCCAGAAGATGGAAGTAAAGTAGTGACAATTGACCCGAATGTTGTGAATGTCAGAGGAGTTGGTGGATTTACTCAGAGTGGGTGTCTCTTTTCTACTCAAGTTCTTAAGGGTGATCCCGAAGCTGAAGCTGCTGCAAAGGCTAAGGGTAAACAGATAGCAATTGAAGAGGTGACAACTCCTGCTGCTAGTCAGAGCACTTTTGAAAAAGAAGTCGAGGAATTTATGAGAATAATTAAGAAAAGTGATTATAAGGTGGTTGAACAGATGAATCAGACCCTGTCCAAGATATCCATTATGTCGTTGTTGATGTGTTCTCTAGCTCTTCGAGAAGCTTTGCTAAAAGTTTTGCAAATGGCGTATGTACCACAAGAGATAACTGTCAACCAGTTGGAGGCCGTGGTAGGCAGCGTAAACGCCAGCCATGGGTTGGGATTCACAGATAGAGATCTCACTTCCGAGGGGTGCAATCACAACAAGGCCTTACATATCACCATGGAATGTAAGGGTGATGTTCTATCACACGTCCTGGTAGATACAGGCTCTTCTCTCAATGTGCTCCCTAAGAAGGCCTTAAGGAAGCTGAATATTGATGGCATCGTTTTGCGACCCAGGGACTTGATTGTGAAAGCCTTTGATGGGTCACGAAGATCTTTGTTTGGGGAGGTGGAGCTACCGATAAAGATTGAGTCTCAGGTGTTCAAGAGCACATTCTATGATATGGATATTCAACCTGCTTATAGCTGTTTGTTGGGACGTCCTTGGATTCACGCTGCTGGCGCAGTAACATCCACGTTGCATCAGAAGTTGAAGTATGTGGTAGACGGCCAGGTTGTTACTGTATGCAGAGAAGAAGATATTTTCGTGAGCCATCTGTCGACCTTCAAGTATGTGGAAATGGACGGGGAGATCCATGAGACACTTTGCCAAGCTTTTGAGACGGTCAATGTCAGTACTTTGTCTCCAGTTGTTGCAGTTTAGAGCAATGAGAAGGAAGGGACTCCTATCTACTCCTACAAGCAAGCTAAGGAGGTAGTTCAATCTGGAAACACCCAGGGCTGGGGCAAGCTGCTGGAAGTGGAAAAGAAGGATGACAAGTTCGGTCTCGGATATCAACCTGGTCAGTCCAGCTGGTCTCATGGCAGTAAGCCCATAGCATTCACAAGTGCTGGAATGCTCGACTACAACAATGTTTGTGCAACAGATGTGGATGGGGATAGTGACTGTGACTTGGATAACTAGATTCACCCATGTGTACCTAGGGAGGAGCTCCGGAACTGGTCTGCTGAAGATTTTGTTCAAGTTACTTGGCAGTCAAAGTAATTTTCTTTGTTTCCATTTTTATCATATTGCATGTCAAATCCTGCACTCTGCCCAAGGTGCATGGATCCATATGTAGGGCCACCATGTTTTAGTGCATTTTGCTTTTTCCATGAAATAAAGAACATTTTTCAAGAAAATTGTGTTCTCTTTCTTTCGTTTTAAAATTTCTCACAAAGAACAAATAAAATGGCAATGTTTTTCTTTCCAGTGTTTTTGTGTGTTTGCGTCTCCTTTGAAAGAACAGATTCTGAAATAAGCACATCATTTGTGCAGTGTTGATCATTCGGATTCTTGTGATAACATTTCTGCTATGACAAAGCATGACTTCGACAGTCCTATCTACCAAGCTGATGAAGGGGTTGAGGATGACTGTGAACTCCCAGAAGAATTGGCTAGGTTGTTGAAACAAGAGGAAAGGGTCATTCAGTCTCATCAGGAAGAAATAGAAATCATCAACATCGGGTCTGAGGATGTAAAGAAAGAGATAAAGATTGGGGCAAGTCTGCAGACCGAGGTAAAGAAGGAGTTGATTGGTATGCTACGTGAATATGTGGATATCTTCGCCTGGTTGTATCAAGATATGCCGGGTTTGGATACTGACATCGTTGTACATAAGCTGCCACTAAAGGAAGACTGTCCTCCGGTAAAGCAAAAGCTGAGAAGAACTAGCCCCGATATGGCTATGAAGATTAAGGAAGAAGTTCAAAAGCAATGGGATGTCGAGTTCCTTGCTGTAACTAGTTACCCACCTTGGGTAGCTAACATTGTGCCTGTACCAAAGAAAGATGGCAAGGTCCGGATGTGCATCGATTATCGGGATCTAAATAGAGCAAGTACAAAGGATGACTTTCCATTACCTCACATTGATGTGCTGGTAGATAACACCGCTCAGTTCTCGGTATTTTCTTTCATGGTTGGCTTCTTCGGGTATAATCAGATCAAGATGGCACCGGAAGACATGGAGAAAACGACGTTCATTACCCCGTGGGGTACATTCTGTTATAAGGTTATGCCCTTTGGATTGAAGAATGTCGGGGCAACGTATCAACGGGCTATGGTAACCTTATTCCATGATATGATACACAAAGAAATTGAATGCTATGTGGACGATATGATTGCCAAATCTTGGGACGAAGAAGAGCATTTGGTCAATCTCAATAAGCTGTTTGATAGATTGATGAAGTACAGACTGAGGTTGAATCCAAACAAGTGTACTTTCGGAGTGCGTTCCGGTAAACTGCTGGGTTTCATTGTTAGCCAGGGAGGGATTAAGGTTGATCCTGCAAAAGTAAAAGCAATACAAGACATGCCTACACCGAAAACAGAAAAAGAAGTGCGTGGGTTTTTAGGGAGATTGAACTACATTTCACAGTTTATATCTCATCTAACTGCCACATGCGAGCCGATCTTCAAATTGTTAAGAAAAGAACAAACGGTCAAGTGGAATGAGGACTGTCAAAGAGCCTTTGAAAAGATAAAAGAATATTTGTAGGAGCCTCCGATCCTAATGCCTCCATTTTCAGGACATCCACTTATCATGTAATTGATTTTGTTAGAAGGGTCGATGGGGTGTGTTCTAGGCTAACATGACGAGTCTGGTCGAAAAGAGCATGTTATTTATTACCTTAGCAAAAAGTTTACCGACTGTGAATCCCGTTACTCACTACTCGAGAAAACTTTTTGCGCTTTGGTATGGGATGCTCGCCGACTAAGGCAGTACATGTTGACCCACACCACATTGCTAATCTCAAAAATGGACCCCGTCAAGTATATTTTCGAGAAACCAGCATTAACCGGAAGGGTTGCAAGGTGGAAAATGATATTTACAGAGTATGACATACAATACACTTCCTAGAAAGCCATCAAGGGAAGTTGTAATACCCCAAATTTGCCCTCTTCTGTTTAGCATCATCATCATATAATAATCATCATCAACATGTCATGTTCTTAGCATATTGCATAGAAAAATGAGGCATAACACTTGCATGTTCCAGCATAAGGCATATGATCAATTATTAGGGAAATTCAAAGCTCACAAGGCATGTTACAAGTTTGATATTATGGTCAAAGGCCTTAAAAAGGATTGAGTATCAAAATCAGATCAAAATGGTTGGCGCCAGGTTATTCCTGAGGTTTCCCACCAATTGGAGGGAAAATTCAAAATTCACTGGCGTTAACCGATTAACGCTTTGGTTAACCGGTTAACGGCTGCGAATTTTGAATTCCAACAACAAATTCAGCATGTGCTTTGGCTCCAAATTCCCAATTTTCAGATTTTTTATTCATTTGAATTAAAGAGAAGGATCAAGAGCATTTATCCAAGCCTAATTCCATTGCTAAATCCTAATCACATTGCCAAACCATATTTTTTGGATCCCAAGCCTAAATTTTGGGCCCCAAACATAAACCTTATTTAATCCATTTCTCTCCAAACCAAGAGAGAGCTCTCTCATTTTTCACTTCATTATGAATTTTCACTCTTCTCTCTCACTTTTCTCTCATTTTCTATCCCACATTTTCCAAATTCACTAAGAGTTCCTCTTTGAAGATCACATAACCTTGCCTTGAGGTGTGTAGATCTTGGAACTAGACCTTCATCCATAGCTCCTTTGCATCATTTTGCTGGTTTAATTGGTGATTCAGATTTGGTTTGGGATTTAGAAGTGCTTTTGGATCCAAAATTCTGCATCAAGACCTTGCTCTTGCATTTATTTTGCATGGAGTGTGAAGCTTAGCACCGGATCTTCAAAGTTTTCCGCGAGATCTCTCATTTCCAGCTCAATCAACAACTACCAAAGCATACCTCAGCTTTGTAGGTTGGTTAAATTCAGATCTAGCTCTGTTTTAGCTTATTTGCATGCTTGTGATTTAGATCCACCATGTGCTTGTGTATTTGTTTGTGTTGCTTGAATTGATTGGTTTATTTGTAACCGGATCTATGTATTAATGTTCATGAGCTTGATAATATTAATTGATGTGAATTAATCCATTTTATTTCATGCTTAATTGATGGCTGGTCTGGTGTGAGATTAATTGGATAAACTGGTTTGAACTGATTTTCTACAGGAAATTGTTACTGTTTTTTCAGTGTTAACCGGTTAACGCTTTGGTTAACCGGTTAACGCTTTGGTTAACCGGTTAACGCATCTGTTTCTGTACTGGTTTTCTGCAGGTTTGGATTGGTTAACTGGTTAACGCTTTGGTTAACCGGTTAACACTGATGCAGTGTGCCATTTTTGAGTTGTTTTAGGCTTATTTGATCCCCTTACTTGTTTTAAATGCCATGGATCATTATATGATCATTGAATATGCTAGTTTAGGGTGATTTGCTTGCTGGTTGATGCATGCTTCCATGTTCTCGACACGTAAATGCTTGTATGTGCAAATTTTGGCATGTTTGTTTAACTTGGTTTTCTAGAACTTTGAGCATGCTAATTCCATGATTTTATTGACGAACATGCGCTGGATTTTGCTAACATTTGCAGGGGCCCATGGTAAGAGAAGTGTGGATGTTCATCCACATTTCAACTCTTCACCTTTTCCTTTTAAGTTGCTTTCTCTTTGTGCTTTATGATGTGCCTTATGCATCATGTGATGAAACTCTTTTCTTCCCCTTTAGGAGCAACTTATCTCCTTTAGAGGAGTAAGTTGCTTGCTAGCTCTTGCCTCCTATTCTTCTTGTTCCTCTTTGGTTCTTCTTTCCTCTTCTTAGGATATTTGAAACCTCACTAACCTTAGGACCACTTTTGCATGACAACTTTAGGTTTAGTCTTTCCCCATTTTAGACTTTTGCCTTTTTCATCTCAAAACAAAAACCTAAAAAATATTAATAAAGAAAGAAGTAACTTCTTGTGTAATAGCCTTATTCCATGGGGCATATGTACTCATTTCATCTTGGAATAGTGCATTTGTCTAGCATTATACACAAGTCGGATCATGAAGTCATCTTCATCAAGAAAAAAACCCTAAAAAACACTTCTTCAATTTTAATATCTAAAACACCTAATAAATTCAACAGGTCAATGAAAGTAGGCCCTTGCCTTTGGAAACAAGTCTTGGATAAGTTCTCCTTACTTGGTGTGCTTGTTCTATTATTCCATCTTGGAATGTAGTAGCAAGTACACATTCCATAGAAAAGAGCTTGAGTTCATTCTCTTGTGCCACACCGATAAAAAGCTCTAAAAAACGCAAACAAAAAATAATCGTCTTTCCTTCGGGAATTCTTTTCTCATCTCCTTCGCTTTGTATGCGAACTTGCTCCTACTTGTCATTATGCAAGACGGTTACACACTCGTCGTCCGAGCCTGCAACACCTGAGCATTGACATAGGTAGTTCAAGCCTTAATTCACAAGCAATCTTTTCTACCCCCTAGTTAGGGGAACTACGGTGTCTCTGATCCTCATGTCCAGATGAGGTACGTAGGCAGCGGGGTAGGGCCCATTCGAGCACAATCTTTATTTTGCCTACATTTTTCCTCTTTGTTTTCTTTCTTAGTTCCTTTTCCAGTTTCAGTCCTTTCTTTTTGCAACAACTTTCATTTTTTCACCCTTTTGAAACATTTTTCTTTGCAAGCGTGGATCCCGTCATGTACGGCGGACGATCTGGGGTGCTAATACCTTCCCAGGTCGTAACCGACTCCCGATCTCAGATTCTTTGGTTCGCAGGACCTTTGTCCTTCCTTTTCTTTTCTTCTGGTTTGTGCAACATTACCATTCCCGTTTCTTCGGGATATAAATGCCTGGCTGGCAACTCTACCTCTTTCCGCGCCACTTTCGCGTTTGTACCAGGATGAAAATTTGGGGAGCGACAGCTGGCGACTCTGCTGGGGACATCCTAACCAGAGTATCTCTGGTTCCCCTGAGAGTCTCTCCTAGTGCTTGCGTATTTCTATTTATTTTGGGTGTTGATTGTTTGTTGTTGTGTGTTTATTTTACTATTGTTTATTTACAGTTATTTACAGCTTTATTTACAGTTTTTAGTATTTATTTTCATGCATCATATATATTATACTGGACTATCTGGCTGTTGGTTTCCTTTTTTTTGTGGGATTGGGAATTGTTACTGAGAGATGAGCTCGTAACCGAGGCTCGAGTGCACCCTAGGACTTAGAGTGGACAATCACTTTGGCTTCATGGCATCTTGTTATGTTTGTAGTAGTGAGTTCCACACCCAAACTTGTGACCGTCTTGGAAATGTATTTATGCCAGAATCTTTCTGGGGTAATACATGACCTCGATAGTTATGTGTATCTGGGGACCGATTATTGAGGACCTTTGTGGAAACATCCCTCTCCAGTGGTGACAGTGGCAGACCACATTCCATGGCAAACCCATTCGCACCCGAGGGCCCACTGGGAACTCGCATAGGATGGCCTAGTTCTTTTATAGGAACTCAGTCAAAGCATCTGGTCGTATGACGATAGTATTGTACCCTCCGGGATGAATGTACTATTGTTTCTCGATTCCAACGCTTGAAGCTGGGAACTTATAAAGGATGCTTGTTTTTCCCGGACTCACGTTGAGGCCTCCCTGAGTAGTACATAATGCCAAACTGATTCCCTGATCTGGTCATGAGCCATTTCTCGGAAATGGTGAACGTATTATTGCTATTCGGCTTTGAGAGTCCGTGATGTTTGACCCGGAGCACACCCGTGAGATTGGGAGGGGTTTACAGGTTTGCAGGAACCCTTTACCTCATCATACCTCATTACTAGTACAGTTCTATGATTTGATAAGGCTACATGGATTTGGATCTTTGATTTTGGGGCTTATTTGAGATTGAATTCTCGTTCATGGGGCTTTATTCAAAGGATTTTGGTTCTTGGTCGCTTGGGTCCCGTGTTCCGTATCCAGACAGTCCCGGTCGTTGATCATATGCCTGCATTTCATTTGCATCGCATCATACTAGCATTAACTGTTTGTGTTTCCATTTCAGGTTATCATTTATCCATTGTACCCAGTTCTGGTATTCTTTACTCCTCAAAAGAGTTTGAAAAGCTAGTTTTTGAGGTTATCTGGAGTATTTTCTGTCAAAATACCAGAACTGGGGCATATTAATGTCTAAACATGGAAACATGAATAGTTACATTGCATGCATATAACGTGTTTGTTGTTTTGCAGGTGTTTCTCTAGTGTTCTAACGTTCATGTCACTTTTAGGCACTATAGCTCCCAAGAAGGTTCAGAGACAGTCAACGGTGCACAGATACCCTACGAAGGTGAATAGAGAAAGAGCAATAGAGCAGACGCAAGCAGATCTGGCTGACTTAAGGACAAGAATGGACAACTTCATGACCCTCATGGCTGGGATGGGTCAAACTCAAGAGCGTCTGCGCGAAATGGTAGAGAACAATCAACTCAGGAACAATGGGACAGTAGATGGAAGTAATCACAACGGGGATGGCGCCCGTCATGTTGAAATCCCTGTGGTGCAACCAGGGATCACTATTGTCAATGATGGAGTGAATAACCTGCAGATGGATGGGCAGGATGAACAATTCACTTTGCTGGATGAGCCAGAAGGCCAAGGAGTTGACATGAATAGAATGTTCAAAGAAATGGCTGAGCAAATTCGTGATATTCAGTCTTAGAGTTCTCTAGGGTTTGACATCACTGATTTGGGCTTGGTGCCAGGGGTGAGAATTCCCTACAAGTTCAAGGTTCCCACTTTTGATAAGTACAACGGCACGGCGTGCCCGAAAACCCACCTTCAGTCTTTTGTGGGAAGGATTGTTGCACATAAGGATAATGAGAAGTTGTGGATGTATTACTTCCAGGATAGTCTTGTAGGAGCTTCTTTGGAATGGTACATGAAGCTGAGAAGGGTCAATATTCGAAGCTGGAAGGATTTAGTTGAGGCGTTTGTGAAGCAATATCAGTATAATTTGGATATGGCTCCAAATCGTACCCAGTTGCAGACAATGTCTCAGAGCGCTAAAGAAGGGTTCAAAGAATACGCCCAGAGGTGGCGTCAACTTGCTGCTCGGGTGCAACCTCCCTTGTTGGAAAATGAAATGGCAGATATGTTTATGGGAACACTACAAGGGGTGTTTATTGAGAGACTGTCGTCTTGTTCGGAAACGAAGTTCAACGACATCGTGATAGCAGGAGAGAGGGTTGAAACTCTTCTGAAAATGGGGAAGATTCAAGACACTAGTGCAAGTAGCTCATGTGGTGTGAGAAAGGCTTTCAGTGGACCTCCAAGAAGAAGGGAGAGTGAGACTAATGCTCTGTACGATCGAGGTCGGGGCCACGGATATAGAGGATCTTATGAGCAGGTGGCCGCTGTCACCATCCCCACAGGTCCTGTGCAACAGCAGCAACATCAGCAACAGCCGCAACGCAATAATTATCAGCAAAGACCATATCAACAGAGACAAGCTCATCCAGCTAACCGGGTGCTCGAGGCTATCCCAATGACGTACACGGCTCTGCTCCAAAGATTGTTAGACTTGAATTTGGTTTAATTGAGGACATTAGCACCTCCTCCACCTGGAGGGCTTCCAGTGGGGTATGATGCTAATTCAAGATACGCATTTCATTCAGGAGCTCCCGGGCACTCAACAGAGAAGTGCATGGCATTACAACATAAGGTTCAGGACTTGATTGATTCAAAGGAAATTAACTTCGCACCGCCTCCAAATGTTACATCAAACCCCATTCCTAATCATGGAGGAGCCAGGATAAATGTCATTGATGGTGGCGAGGGGTTGAACTTGATCTTGAAGGTGGATGAAGTGAAGACTTCATTGCTAGTCGTGAAAGACAGATTGTTGAAAGGGCAGGTTTTTCCAGGTTGCGATTTTGACTGTGAGGGTTGTTTGAATTCGGTTAATGGTTGTAGGGATTTGAAGGTTGGGATGCAGTGTTTGATTGATGAGGGGTCGCTACAGTTCGACAGAGTTGACCACAAAGGCGATTATGTGTCTACAGTGACAATTTATTTTGATCCTGCTGAGGTTCCTGTCTGAAGAGAGTCGATGACTATCTATGTTCTAGAAATGAGTCATGTTACCATTATTGTTCCGGGACTAGTCCCTTATGCTGATCACAAGGCCATCCCTTGGCACTATGGCTCGGACGTGTACGTAGGAGGCCAGAAGGTGGAAAGTCAAGCAGTGACAATTGACCCGACGGTTGTGAATGTCGGAGGATTTAGGGAATTTACACGAAGTGGGCGTCTCTTTGCTCCTCAAGCTCTTAGAGGTGATCCTGAAGCTGAAGCTGCTGCAAAGGCTAAGGGTAAACAGATAGCAACTGAAGAGGTGACAACTCCTGCTACCGGTCAGGGCACTTTCGAAAAAGAAGTTGAAGAGTTCATGAGAATAATTAAGAAAAGCGACTATAAGGTGGTTGAATAGCTGAATCAGACCCCGTCCAAGATATCCATTTTGTCGTTGTTGATGTGTTCACAAGCTCATCGAGAGGCTTTGCTAAAAGTTTTGCATATGGCGTATGTACCACAAGAGATAACTGTCAACCAGTTAGAGGCTATGGTAGGCAGCATAAACGCCATCCATGGGTTGGGATTCACAGATAGAGATCTCACTTCTGAAGGCCACAATCACAATAAAGCCTTACACATCACCATGGAGTGTAAGGGTGTTGTTATATCACACGTCCTGGTAGATACAGGCTCTTCTCTCAATGTATTCCTTAAGAAGGCCTTGATGAAGTTGAACATTGATGGCATCGTCTTGCGACCTAATGATTTGATTGTGAAAGCCTTCGACGGGTCCCGAAGATCTGTGTTTGGGGAGGTGGAGCTACCGGTGAAGATTGGGTCTCAAATATTCAAGAGTACATTCTATGTTATGGATATTCAACCCGCTTATAGTTGTTTGCTGGGACGTCCCTGGATTCACGCTGCTGGCGCAGTAACATCCACGTTGCATCAGAAGTTGAAGTATGTGGTGGACGACCAAGTTATTACTCTATGCGGAGAAGAGGATATTTTCGTAAGCCATCTTTCGACCTTCAAGTATGTAGAAATGGACTAGGAGATCCATGAGACACTTTGCCAGGCTTTTGAGACAGTTAGTGTCAATACTTTGTCTCCAGCAGTTCAGAACAGTGAGAAGGAAGGGAATCCTATCTACTCCTACAAGCAAGCTAGGGAGGTAGTTCAATCCGGAAATGCCCAGGGCTAGGGCAAGTTGTTAGAAATGGAAAAGAAGGATGACAAGTTCGGTCTCGGATATCAACCTGGTCAGTCCAGCTAGTCTCTTGGCAGTAAGCCCATAACATGCGTACCTGGGGAGGAGCTCCGGAACTGGTCTGCCGAAGATTTTGTTCAAGTTACTTGGAAGTCAAAGTAATTTTCTTTGTTTCCATTTTTATCATACTGCATGTCAAATCTTGCACTCTGCCCAAGGTGTATGGATCCATCTGTAGGGCCACCATGTTTTTAATGCATTTACTTTTCCATGAAATAAAGGACATTTTTCAAGCAAATTGCGTTCTCTTCCTTTCATTTTAAATTTTTTTTTTCACAAATAAAATGGCAATGTTTTTCTTTCCTGTGTTTTTGTGTGTTTGTATCTTCTTCAAAAAAATCCCGATTCTGAAATTAGCACATCACTTGTGCAGTGTTGATCATTCGGATTCCGGTGACAACGTTCCTGCTATGACTATGCATGACTTCGACAATCCTATCTACCAATTTGATGAATGGGTTGAGGAAGACTGTGAACTCCCGGAAGAATTGGTCAGGTTGTTGAAGCAAGAGGATAGGGTCATTCAGCCTTGTCAGGAAGAAATAGAGATCTTCAACATCAGATCTGAAGATGTAAAGAGAGAGAGATAAAAATTGGGGCCAGTCTGCAGGCCGAGGTAAAGAGGGAATTGATTGGTATGTGATCGGTGATTTCCAGTTAATATTTCAAGATATGTTAGTTGTTGTTTTACTGTGTTTTTGTGTGTTTTCGAGTCTTATGTTTAGGTTATTTCGTGTTATTCCGTTATGTGGCAAGGATGTTACATGTTTATCTTTTATATCGTTGGTGCGTTTAATTTGGTTGTTTTTAGTGTATTTTCAGGCAGATATCAAGTCGGTGATCAGATACTAAGGAAACGGCGATTCGGGTGCGAAGACATAGAGGAAAAGGGGGTTTCAGAGTCCTGACACAGGTGCCTGTGTCACCTGACACGACCCGTGTCAGGATGGCTATGAAGAGAAGAAAGACTCCACCAGCATGACATGGGTGCCCGTGTCACACGACACGGCCCGTGTCACAGTCCCCCATTGAAGGCACGTGTAACCATGAGTCCAGCAGCATGATACGGGTGCCCGTGTCACATGACACGGCCCGTGTCATGGCACCTGAATGCAAGATTTTTGTTTTTCTTTAGTCTCTTGTGCTGAGGGCATTTTGGACGTTTCGCATGTAATTTTGTAATCTGATACATTAGGTTGATCGTAACTGGAAAAAAAACTTTTTGGAATTTTGGGAATTATCACGCAAAGGAAAGAACAAAGGATTTTAGAGGAGAAGTCGGATCGATCAAACGCGGAAGCAATTGACGATCCAATCAATCCTTTTTATATTGTAATGTCTCTTTTCCATATGTATGTGATTTTCATTATTTTGAATATGAGTGGCTAAACCCCCCAATGCTAGGGGGTGTCCCTGATTTTATTGTAATGACATTGAACTTGATTTTATGAATTTCACTGCTTCTATATTCATTGTGTTGATTGATTGATTTTATTGTAAGAAAAATCAATATTGGAAAATTAGATTTTTAATCATCGGTTGACAGATGGTAGGAATTCCCTGTTAACGTTTTTCAATCAAAACTTTTTATCGTATATTACCAAGGAATTGGGATATCATATTTAACCGTAAAAACTTTCGATATGCAAATGCTTGGTATTCATTCTATACGATCAAGGAATTGGGTATAGAAGGAATACCAAAGGGTTTTCCTTAAAGGAATTTTTGAAAAACTAATCTTGAAAGGCGGTGATGATTTAGTTGCAGTGATATTTTAACGATTATAAACAATTAGTCATTATAAGAATTTCTCATACACCTTCCCTAGCATAATTTTCATATTTGTCATCCTTAGTATTTTCCTAAATTTTATATTTACAAGTCTTTTGAGAAGATCTAAACAAACCCTCAGAAACTTTTGTTCAACTTGAAATAGTAAAAAAACTTAATTTGATACGCAGTCCTCGAGATCGATATTCGGGGAATTTTCCTTAAGATTACTACAGTGGGCAAAAATAGTACACTTGCTATTTTCCCATCAAGTTTTTGGCGCCGTTGCCGGGGACTGTAAAAAATTAAGTTAATTTTCTTATTTCAATTGAAATTTTGTTGCTCTGCGACTAAAATTTTATTGTATTCTCAGTTTATTATTTTAGTGTTATTGAAATTTTGTTATCTAACTTGTGTCTAACTGTTTATGCGAGGTCAGGCCTCAGTTAAGTTTTCCTTTGACGCAGAACCAGAAAGAGCTTTGCACGAGAGACGCCGCAAGGCAAGAATTGATAGACTGGCAACTGCTGGTCCAAGTGTCCCGAATCAGGAAACAGAGGACGACATATATGTGCATTCTGAGCACAGTGACTCTGACTCAGACAGGGAGACAAATCCAGGATTTGATAACATGACAGGAACTCAACCTCCCGTAGAAAGGCTGTTAGGTGACTATGGAGGGGCTAATGCCTAACCTAACCGGATGACTATTGTTAACCAACCGGTGAATGTTGCTCACTTCCAGTTACATCTGTCCACCATTCGCCAGTTGGAGAGCAAACCTTTCGCTGGAAGAATCAATGAGGATGCCAACAAGCATCTTCAGAGATTCCTGACTGCCACTACATCTTTGAAGATTGAAGGTCACTCTAAGGAGGAAAAAAGACTTGTGATGTTTCCTTTTACACTTACTGATGATGCAGAAGAGTGGTTCTACTCACTCCCAGCTGCTAGTATCACGACATGGCTAGAGATGGAAACAGCATTCCTCAACGAATATTTTCCTGCTTCAGTGTTCATCCGAAAAAGATAAGATATTGTCAATTTTAAACAAAAAGAGGGTGAATCACTCGGAGATGCATATAAAAGATTTAAAAGGTGTTTGACCACATGTCCTACTCATAATATGGACGCGACCGAGCAGATGCAAAACTTTGTGAATGGGTTGCGACTCAAGACAAAACAACTTATAGATACTGCTGCAGGTGGCTCAACAAACTTTTCAACAGCCACTGGTATCAAAAGAATCATAGAAGCAATTACTGCTAATGAACATCTTGAATTGTATGATCGCACTGTGACTCAACCAGATGGTAAGATTGATTTAAAGCTGACAGAGCAAGTTGTGAAAATGGAAGATCAAATAGTTGCAGAAGTTGAAAGAAGGCTGAAGAAAATGAATATTAGCACACAGACAGTGGCCCAGGTGGAACCAGTTCAAGCGGTGATTTGTGAGATTTGTTGTGGACCACACTTTGCCATGCATTGTTTGGCAACTCAAGAACAGGTTGAACAGATTAATATGTTGAGGCAGAACAATCCGTATGCCAACACATATAATTCGGGGTGGAAAAATCACCCCAACTTCTCATGGAAAGATCAACAAGGGAACATTCAGAAACCGGTTCAAGGCCAACAACAATATCACCCCAACAACAACAATACCAGCCACCAGTTCCAAGAAAGGCGGATTGGGAAATTGCCATTGAAAAGATGGCCGCTCACAATTCTCAATTCCAAGAAGAAACAATGAGTAACTTCAAGAATACTGGAGCCTCTATCAAGAACCTTGAAGTGCAAATGAGCCAAATTGCCCAACATCTTGCAATTCACCAAACTCCAGGGGCTCTTCCAAGTGCAACTGTAACAAATCCAAGAGATAATCACAAAGTCAATGCAGTCACAACACGAAGAGGTAAAGATACTGAAGAGGTGAAAGATGATTCTGAGAGTGAAAATCAAATGATTGAAGTGGAACTGGAAATAAAAGAGAATGAAGTTGTTGAAGAAGAGGAAGAAGTAACTCCAGCACCGGAAATCAAAGAAAAAACGGTAGAACCAAAACCGATGATCAAACTTCCTTATCCAACAAGAAACAAAAAGAAAGGACAGCAAGAGAAGAATTTTGAGAAATTCCTAGAGTTGTTCAAGAAGCTGGAGCTGAATATTCCATTACTTGAAGCACTTGAGCAAATGCCCACCTATGCCAAATTCATGAAAGATATCATTGCTAAAAAGAGGACCATGGAAGCTGAACCTATTATTCTAACCGAAACTTGTAGTGCTATTTTGCAGGGACTAAAGATTCTGGTGAAGAAAAAAGACAGAGGAGCTGTCACCATTCCATGCACTATTGGTGACCGATCATTCAAGAGAGCTCTCATTGATTTGGGAGCAAGCATTAGTTTAATGCCTCTATCCATCTACAAAAAGTTGGGTATTGGTGTTGTTCAAGACACTCGGATGACTCTCCAGTTTGCAGATCATTCTGTGAGGCGGCATTATGGAGTAGTCCATGATGTCCTGGTAAGAGTTGACAAGTTTGTGTTTCCGGTTGATTTTGTGATTCTTGAAATGCCTGAAGATGAAGAAATTCCATTAATTTTGGGCAGACCATTCTTAGAAACCGGGAGAATTCTGATAGATATGGAAGGGGGAACACTTACATTGAAAGTGTACGATGAAGAGTTAAAAATTGACGTTAGGAACACTTTGAAGTATAAAGATGATGTTGGCACTAGTAGCAACATACAAGTGTTAGAACAAGTGGAAGCTAGTGAACATTTAGAGAGTGTATCCCAATTGCCACTAGAGAGGGTACTGAGTATGTCTATTTTTGAGGATGATAAGGAAGTTGAAAGTAGTGATATGGAAGTGGTAGCAATGCTTGAAACTTAACCAATCCTGAAAAGAGTTAGAATTCATCGGTGGGAAGATCTAAGACAACCTATAGTGGTTGATGAAGGTGAAGACAAGCCGAAGAGATCAGAATTGAAACAACTACCTGAAAATCTCAAATATGTCTTTCTCGACACTGAAGAAAAATGTCCCGCTATTATTAGCGCTAATTTGAAAAATGTGCAAGAGGACAAGTTGATTGTGTAACACCCTAATTTTTGCCCTAAGGTTTCTTCGCATGTCATCTGCATTTCGCATACAAACAAGATCGCACTGGTTTCGAGTTTCTTCTCAGATGTGGGTCTATGCTTCGCAGGGGGTCACCATTATTTTTACTGCTTTATATATTTGTTTATGTTTACTGACTTCTAACCAAAATACAAAAAACATGTGGCAGTGTTCTTCTTCTCCTCTGTGTTGCAGGTTTTCAAAGACAGGGCAGTGATTTCATTCAGATGCGTTGGTTCAGTCACAATTTGATTTCAAATGGATGTTTGACCTAATATTGGTCAAACTATCAGATAAATTGCTTCGACTGCCAGTTGTGTGTGCCAGTGGTTTATTCCTCAGGCAATGCGTTTTCAAAGTTCAAATGGTGTTGAGTGTGAAAATCATCAGTTATCAGGCAGTGTTTTGTGCGAAGTTTGGTTCGAATTTTCAGTGTTCATCAGTTCATCGTTTCATCAATTCATTAGAGATTCATCTGAGGATTTATTTTCCTCAGTTTGGTTTCGAATTATCAGGGCGAATTTCAGACAATATCAATGACTGTGGTGTTGGCAAGTGGTTCATTGGTTCTGTGATTGGCTGTATTCATTATCAGAGGCTTGTGCAAGAGAAATCGAGATTTGTTGTGGGCTTGAGAACCAAATTCTATCCATTATCCATTTTCTTTCCGATCAAACCATTTTTTTTATATATCCATTTATTCATCCACTTTCTCTTTCAAAAAAATTATTTCCATTATTCCAAATTTAGTCCATTAACCATTGTTATTTTCCGATTTCTAATATCCATTTTATCCAATTACCATTTTTTTTTATTTTCTCTTGATCATCCGAGTCATACATTTTTGAGTTCAATTGTCCAAATTAACATTTTCAACCGATTTCCAGTTTTCCATTTTTTTATATATATTTTCATTTCTATATTCATCAATATCCATTTTCCATTTTAATTCATAAATGTTAATAAACCATTTTTTTAAACTATATATTTTCTTTTAGGGCCCATTTACCATTAATGATAAAAAAAATGAGAAAAAATTTGATTTATGAATATTACAAAGTTCCACAAGCCTTTCCACCTCACATCTCTTGCGCGCCTGGCCCACAAACAATCACCTCATGTCTTCACAGCCAGCCTTTGCCGCATACGAAAGCCAAAGCAAGCCCACAACTTGCCAATACCCCACAGCACCTCACGTCATCTCACGTGTATCAACCCAACACAAGCCTATCAAATCCAGCCTCCAAGCCTCACAATAATCCGTACGGCAAGCCACGAAGCAAACAAAAACTTCCGCATACGAACAACACCCAGCCGCACGAGAAGCCTCCATCCGCAAGACAATCCAAGCCTCAAGCTAAACTTCATCCTGCATCACGCACAGCCAAAACAACTATGCGCCAGCTGAACAAAACAAGTACAAGCCAGCTTACGACAACAAGCTGAGGCAAGCCAATACCTCAGCTCACAGCAACAAAACACAAGCCCAACACACGCGTACCGTGACCTCAAACAACGCCCATCCTTGCAAGCCGTAAATCTCATACTACACAAGCCTTCACGCTAATGCTTCCGTACGCCCATCAAGCTCACGCTGTATGCAAACAGAAGCAAAAGAAAAATAACATCAGCATAACACTTCCGCGCGTGAAGCCCTTCAACCAAAACAGCTGCAAGCAAAACTGAAACAAGTCGTATCCGCAAACAATTTACCTCAGCTCAACAACCAGCTGCCTTCCGCATACTAGCCGCATCACTTCGGCCCAAAAGCATTTCGAAAAATATCACGCATTACGCACCTGCAACAAAAATTTCCCACGCGCAAACAGTTTTACTTCAGCTCACAATCTCTCAGCCGAAAACGACAACAATTTTCACACGAGCCAAGCACCTGATTCAATCAAAACGCACGCATCCTACATTCAAAAATCAAAACGCAAATAATCATGAAGCAAAACGCACAGTGAAAACGAAATTGCAAACTTACACGAAAATCTCATGACCTTCGAAACGCAACCCCTTCAAATCAAAACAGCATCATCTTCTTCTTGACTCTTCTCCTATAAATTGAGACCCCCACCTCATTCCAATTAAAAGTTTCGATAGCCAAAGAATTTCTGCCGAAAACAAATTCAAATCAACTCCAAATCCCTAATTTCTTTTTGCTTTACCCTCTTTCAAATCTGAAACAAAAGAAACGAAATCTTCAATTCAATTTCCATAAAATCACCTTCAACCTTCTCACTCCCAAAACAATTACTTGAATCCCTAAACTGAATTGATTGAGAGAGTGAGAAACCGAGAGAAAGAAGAGGGAGTTCGCGAAATCGTTTGAAGGAGAAGAAGAACGTTTCTGGATTTCTTTTTTTTTAGGGTGAGGTTTCGCCATTGCTCCCTGGTTCTCTCTGTGTTACGTGTTGTTGTGATAGAGAAGGAGAGTATTTTGTTCTTGTTTATCACTCTGTTTTACTGAGTAGAAGAGAAGAACTCATTTTCTTCTGTTTTCTTTTTTTTTCTTTTTTTTAATAAAAGTGTAATATGGAGTTTAGGGCCCGGATCTTTTAGATCCATTTGGATCTACTATCCACACCATATGACCCGCGGATCATTCATGGATCCATGTTTTCTTTTCTTTTTTTTATTATTTTAGTCTTATTTAGTTTTTTTAAATTGTTATTTGATTTAGTTTATTTTGATAATAAGATTTTGTTTAGAAAATATATTGTAAAAAATGTTTTGTTAGAAAAAGATTTTTTAGAATTGTTTAGAAACAATTTTTAGAAAAGTTCTTTTTAAAAAGAGATTGTTGGAAATAGATTTTTTAAGAGGAATTTAAAAAATATTCTAATTCTTTTATTGGATCTATTTTTGGATCCATTATTCTTCATCTCTTTTTAATTTTGGTCGATGACAATCTTCCGATTCGGGATTGTTGATTTCCGAATTAGTTTAACCTTCATTATTTCAAATCTATGGATGAATGATCATTTGGATCATTCTCCATACTTTGAGATCATGATAGGTTGCTTTTCGATGAAATTCAACGATAATCTCGATTAAGATTAGACTTTCCTCTTTCTTTTAGTGTGGCATGTTTTCGGAGAACGATTCATTATATCGTTTCTCTAACATGTATTAACACGAATATTTTCCACTTTAATTAGTGGTGGCCGACCTCATTTGTAGGGTAATTACTCCGTAAATTACTCGGCGATTGCTTAACATAGACCTACAGTTGTCCCGATTCGATTAAAGATCCACTTGGATCCGGTTGCCTCGATTTTATTTTCCTTGTTGTGGTTGTGCTTGATTAAGTTCATCATACCACTTTATATTGTAAATATTATAATAATGTGAATATAATTGTTTAAATTTAATTTCTCGCACCTTATCCTTTTACTTTAATCTCTTTCTCCCTTATCTCTTTATTATGCTTTACCATATAATATCATATATCATTTGTTTATATTCATATTGTGCTTGTTTATATTCATATTGTGCTTGTTTTTATTTTGTCCATTTGGATATCAAAACACTTAATAAAGAATTGAACACTTAAAAGACTTGTGACTTCTAATTATGGACTATGGTTACTATCCCTTTGCTTTTGGAGAATGGACTTAGACTTCTAGGATCTCCCTTTGCTCAAGTTGGAGTGGGTTAGAAACCTCGGCCTCAAATTATTTCACTAGCTTTTGAAGATGGAAATCCGAACTTTGAAGAATTGTGCATATTGGTTTGGTAAACTCTTTCCTTAGCTTTTAATTCAAGCATTAGGACTAGTCTCTTCATCTCCTCCCCATTCTTTAATTTTCAAAACTTCTCCCTATTTCAAAAAATATTCTTGTTTTCTAAACTTCAAACACTTTCATAAATAAACCTTGACTTAGGTCAAGTGATTTTTAATCTTTTCACTTTGTTTTCTTAATCAATGTTAATTCATGTAAATATATCAAAACCATTTTCTCATATACTTTAAAAAATGCAAACACACTCAATTGTTTTGTGCCTTTGTGCACCTTTTCTTTTCCACATGTTTAGATATGATTCATCCCTTCTAGCGGAATTATTCGCTAAGGGATGACGACTTATCTCTACATTTTAAAATCAATTCAACTCATTTGTTCTTTTAAAACTTTGTACCACGAACTACGAGGTTTTGATCTCGCATTGCACTTTGTGGGTACGTAGGCATAAGGCGTTAAAACCTTATCAAACACAAAATCATTAAAAAATATTCTTCTTCTCATCTCTTCCATCATTTTAAGCAAACCAATTTCAAACCAAAAAGCAATAAGTATTTCAAAGGGCTCCCGTGGAGTACCACGGATGAGTCGGGTGCCTAAAACCTTCCTGGTTCATAACCAATCCCCTTACCCAATCTCTGTTTATTTCTTTTAGCCTTTGCTTTTAGAATCCTAGGTTTTTATTCGTTCTTTTACCTTTTTCCTTTCGGAAATAAAGAAAAGCGCGGTGGCGACTCTGTGTTTATCGAGTTAAGTTAATCAATAACTTACACTCACGATTTTACCGCTACAGAAAAGTGGCGACTCTGGTGGGGAGTAATATCTAAGCGGATTTAGCCTACTTTGATTTATTTACTGCTTTGGTTTGATTTGTTTGTTATTTGGTTGTTCTGTTTTGGTTTTGGTGTTCCTCTGTGTGAGATAGATTCTAACCCGAATCTGAGTTGAAACTTATGATAGGATGGCGATATTCGAAGCGATATGTGATGGAGTAGTCCAAAGCAATATCAATTTGATAATCTCCACTCGGTTAGGCTATCTTGGACTATCAATGTCATGACGAGTAATCGTACGTGGCATTATTTTCCGACCTTGAGCTGATCATACTGAGGACCTTAGAACCCTTAACCCATCTAAGCCAATTTAGGAACGTAGTGCGGAAGCTGTCTGGATGTAAATCTAAGGCGGTTGTCACGCGATACTACACTCGGACAAGGTCTATTTTAAGAATGTTATCGGTTGGGGAGTAATCCAACGTACCGATGATATTCTAAAGATGGCTGTTAACTCCGGGCACCTCTGTTAGCACCCTTTTGGTTTCTTGCAGGTACAATGAAGACAAAACCTTAGTACTTACCTGTTTGGGTTGGTGTTCTGTTACCTTGACTTCATGCTCGTGACTCGGAACCTAAGCTCGTGTGCCTTGTGTGATCTTGTTTGTGTTTGTTGCATACATGCCATCATACATTCATGAGCATTGTTCGTAAGATCTCAAAGGACTTATAAGGAACTTTTGCAAAATTTCAGATGTCTATGGCTATGACTTTTGAAAGGAGGAACAAAAAGAAGTACACCTTCAAGAATCCTAATGTTGTAGAGTTGAGAAAGCTAGGATCTTTGGTTGTTGATACCCAAGAGTTTCGAAGATGTCATGGGAAGCTTTTGTATATGTTGGATACCGATGTGCCTGAGGGGATTCTCCCTACTTTGGCTCAGTTTTATGACCCGTTGCACCATTGTTTCACTTTTCCGGATTATCAGCTTGTGCCGACTTTGGAGGAGTATTCTCATTGGTTAGGTTTGCCTATTCTGGACAAGGAGTTTCTTTTCATTGGTTTAGAGAAGGAGCTTACTATCAAGGTCATCGCCAAAGCACTGTTTCTTAAGGAATCCGATCTTAATGGGAAGTTTCTTCCAAAGGGGAGTGTTCGTGGTATTAATGCTAAGTTTTTGATGGGAAAGGCTTCTACTTCACTTACTTTGGGTCATAGAGATGCATTTAAGGTTATTCTTGTTTTGCTCATTTATGGGATTGTCTTGTTTCCGAACTTGGATGGTATTGTGGATGAGAATGCTATTCAGATCTTCTTGAAGAAGAACCCGATTCCTACTTTGCTTGGAGATATGTATCATGCTTTTCATTATAGGACCTCCAAAGGTGACGGAGAGATTGTATGTTGTGCGCCTCTTCTTTATAGGTGGTTTATTTCGCACCTACCAAAGTCGGATGTTTTCAAGGACAATAGAGAGAATCGAAGATGGTCTCAGAGGTTGATGTCGCTTTCTCATAAGGACATGACATGGTATAGTTCTCATTATGATACTGGAGTTCTTATTGATAGTTGTGGAGAATTTCCTAATGTACCTCTTCTTGGTACACGTGGGGGAATTAGCTACAACCCCATTTTGGCTAGACGACAGTTCGGTTATTGTTTGAAGGATGTTCCAAACAATCTTGCCTTATCCCGTTTCTTCTTTCTTAATGGTGCTGATCATATAGAGATGAAGAAAAGGATTGCTCATTCTTGGCATACTGTTCACCGGAAAGAGAAAGGTCAATTGGGTAGACAACACCTTCCTCCTTCTGATTGTTATATTCAGTGGGTTCGATCTAGAGCTTCCAAGCTCAAGATGCCTTATCCACCTGAGGAGCCTATGTTTCCCATATTGCCTTTGTCTGCTTTTCTTCCTCCCGTTGATGAGAAGTTGGTTCTTCAAGAAGAGTTAGAGAAGATAAAGAAAGAAAAGGAAGAATGGTTACTTGAGAAGACTACTATGCAGGAGCAGCTTAAGGAGAAGGATGATCTTATCGAGCTACTTGAGCGGCGCGTCACGAAGAGGCCGAGAGAGGATTTATTTTGCTCTAGTACTCCAGCTACTATTCCTCCTACTTCCAGCACTTGGAAGGCCATTGTCGACAAGTTAGTGAAGGATAAGGAAGATATGGAAGAGCGGTACAAGAATGAGATCAAGAGGATTCGTATGAAGTATCAGCCAGGATTCGGGACTTCTTCGGATATGATTCCATAGGCTTAGTTTACTCTTGCTCTTATGTATTAGGATTATTGATGTTTGTACTTCATTTGTAATCCTCACTTTGATATTAATGAGAATGAGTTTTTAAGTATTTCAAAAAATGTTTCTTTATGAATATTGCAAGTTAACTTATAATCCTTTGAAATCTTTGCATTTGCATATGCATGGCATGCATCATACTTGCATTTGTCTTGCTTTTTGAGTGTTCTCCAGGGATCTTATTGTTGTTTTCTGGTCTTCATTAAGTGTTCCTGTCAAGCTGACTCATCGTTTCGATACTCGAGTTAATTGGAAAAGAGTGATGGATACTTTGCAACAAGAGAATCGCGAGCTGCACGAAGAAGTGACCTATCTGAGGGAAAGCTTGGAAAGAGTGACTGCTATGATGGAAAATTTGGTGGCTGCTCAGAATCAGCCACCTCCTTCTCCTGTTCAGAATGCTGTCATATCCGAAGTTGTTACTGCATCTATTCCTGTTGAGACTGTTATTTCTCCTCGCTA
Source organism: Lathyrus aphaca (assembly GCA_963966055.1). NCBI lineage: Eukaryota > Viridiplantae > Streptophyta > Magnoliopsida > Fabales > Fabaceae > Lathyrus > Lathyrus aphaca. Next base: position 95,227,756 of record OZ014520.1, on the reverse strand, counting down.
TCGTGTGCCTGCTAGCACGCCCTGGGGCATGCCAGTTGACTTTTTTCCTGCTGGGTATCGTCCTCCTCATCATTAGGAGACTGCTGCATTTAATACTCTCCCACCACCAGTTTGGACTACTCTTCCTCCAATTGTGACTACTGTACCACCTGTTGTGCACAATGTTCCGCATCATGATGAAATGATTTACCATGCTGAGCCCAGTGAAGGTGCTGGAGTTGCTGAAAGACTTGATGACTTCCAGGGACGTTTTGTTGAGATCCAGAGGGAGATGAGAGCTCTGAAGCACAAGGATTTGTTCGGAAAAGATGCTTATGACCTTTGTCTGGTCCCGAATGTTAAAGTTCCTTACAAATTCAAGCTACCTGAGTTTGAGAAGTACAAAGGTAACACTTGTCCGTTGAGCCATCTGGCGATGTATGCAAGGAAGATGTCTGCTCAGACTGATAATGATAAGCTGCTGATTCACTATTTCCAGGACAGTTTGACCGGTGCGCCTATGAGGTGGTATATGAGTCTGGATAATAGCCAAATCAAGACCTTCAATGATTTGGGAGAAGCATTTGTGAAGCAGTATAAGTACAAAGTTGATATGGCGCCTGATAGAGATCAACTTCGTGCTATGTCCCAGAAGGACAAGGAGACTTTTAAAGAATATGCACAGAGATGGAGAGAGCTGGCAGCCCAGATTGTTCCTCCGCTGGAAGAAAAAGAAATGAAGAAGATCTTCTTGAAGACGTTGGGTTCTTTTTATTATGAGAGAATGATAGCAAGCGCTCCTTCCGACTTTACTGAGATGGTGAGCATGGGGATGCATTTAGAAGAAGGTGTCCATGAGGGACGGCTGAGTCAAGAGAACAGTAATGGTTCAAGCTCTAGAAGGTTCAACTTCGGGAAAAAGAAAGAAAATGAGACTAATGTCGTATCTCGTGAAAGTTATAGAAGACTTCACAGTCGTGTGAATCACCATTCGCAGCATGTGGCTTCTGTTACACCGATGATTAACATGGCTCCAACTGTGCCAGCTGTTCCAAAGTTTCAACCTCGTTATCAGCAACCTTTTGTGCAACAAGGTGCTAATCAACAAGCTCGAGTTAAACCAAGTTTTGATCCTATTCCGGTGACGTATGCGGAATTGCTTCCATCTTTAATTGCAAAGAATCTTGTGCAAACTCGTCCTCCACCTCCAGTTCCAGAGACTATTCCATGGTGGTATAAGCCAGAAGCTCGTTGTGCTTTTCATCAAGGTGCCCCGGGGCATGATGTTGAGAATTGTTATCCATTGAAGTTCGAAGTACAGAAATTGATGAGGAACAATGTTCTGTATTTTAATGATGTTAATCCAAATGTGTAGAAGAATCCGTTGCCGAAGCATGGTAATGCGTCTGTGAATATGGTTGCTGGTTGTCCTGGTTTGTTCAAGATTTATGAAGTTCGTCATATCCGAAGATCTTTGGTGGAGATGCATGCTTTCTTGAGTGAATATCACGATATTGATCACGACTATGCTGGATGTTGTATTTGCTCGGTGAACCCTCGTGGTTGCGTGATTGTTAAAAGAGATATTCAAAAGATGATGGATGATAAACTGATTGAAGTAACAGCAAAGAGAGATGAATATGAGAATGAAGTGAATGTTATCATGCCTCAGTTCAATCTTCCTGATAGGGTTGCTCCTGATAGGGTGGTTATTTCTTTCGATAGTCGTAAGACTGCTGTTACTCCATTGGTGATTAATGTGCCTGGTCCAATGCCATATGAGTCTGACAAAGCTGTTCCGTACCGGTATAATGCTACGATGATAGAGAATGGTAGGGAAGTCCCTATTCCTACTCCAAAGTCTGTGGTTAGCATTGCTGATGTGACGAAAGTTACCCGAAGTGGTAGATTGTATGCTTCAGACCCTCCGAAAAGAGTTGAAGATACAAGTGCAAGTAAGCAGATTATGGATGTTGTTGCCCAATCGGGCCAAGCTGGTAATAGTGATGATGAGGTGCTAAAGTTGATAAAGAAGAGTGAGTATAATATTTCTGAGCAGTTATTGCAGACTCCCTCGAAGATATCAGTGTTGTCTCTCTTGATGAGTTCTGAAGCTCATAGGCAGTCGTTGCAGAAGATTCTGGATCAAGCTTATATTGACCATGATGTGACTGTTGATCAATTTGATAGTATTGTGGCGAATATCACGTCATGAAACAATTTGAGCTTTTGTGATGACGATTTTCCTGAAGAAGGAAGAAATCATAACTTGGCGTTGCATATCTCGGTGAATTGTCAAGAAGATGCCATGTCCAAGGTGCTAGTGGATACCGGGTCGTCTCTGAATGTTATGCAAAAATCGACTTTGTCGAAGCTTGCGTTTCAAGGTGCCCCTATGAGGCACAGTGGGATTATAGTGAAAGCGTTTGATGGGTCGAAGAAGACAGTGATTGGAGAGGTGGATCTTCCTATTCTTATTGGACCGTTTATATTCAAAATTACTTTTCAGGTAATGGATATACGTCCCGCATATAGTTGTCTCCTCGGAAGATCATGGATTCACGAGGCAGGAGCTGTAACATCCACTCTTCATCAGAAGTTGAAGTTTGTGAGAGAAGGTAAATTGGTGACCATTGAAGGAGAGAGGGCGATGCTTGTGAGCAATCTGTCTTCTTTCTCTTATATTGATGCTGAGGAAGAGGTGGGAACTTCGTTTCAAGCTCTTTCTGTTGTGGATAATGTTTCTAAGAAGAATGTCATGCCCATGTCCTCTTTCAAGGATGCTCTGCGAGTGATTGAAGCTTGTCAGTCTGATGGTTGGGGGCGAATTATTGATGCTGTTGACAACAAGGAAGGTTTTGGTATCGGCTTTGCACCTGGTATAGTTATCAAAGATCCAAAGACTATTCAAGAAGGCTTCAGAAGTGCTGGATTTATCAACGATCATTCCGCTGCTGCCATCATTGATGATGATGAAGACGAAGAAATGCTTGACTTCGTTACGCATGGAAAGATTTGCCAGAACTAGATCGCTGTTGATGTTCCTTTTATCGTTCATTCTTCAAAGTAATTTGTTTTTATTTTCTTTCAAAAATCCTTTCACTCTGCCCAAGGTGAAAGTGATGTTTGTCGGGCTTTCTTTCAAATTTTATCATCATCAATAAAATGTTATTTTGTTATTTCCATATGTGTTTTTCCTTTTTGCTTTATTTTGAAAAATGGTAACATAAAAAACCCAATATAATGATTGTTTATCTGCATATTTGTTTGCACTTTTGTTCATACTCTAAAATAAAAATAAAATCATTGTGCAGATTGATTGATAAACCCATTGAAAACAATGATCCTATGCCCTCTCCCAACTTTGAATTCCCTGTGTTTAAAGCTAAGGAAGAGGATGATGAAGAGATTCCAGATGAAATTTCTCGGTTGCTTGAGCACGAGGAGAAGATTATTCAGCCTCATGGAGAGTCTATAGAGATGGTCAACTTGGGTTCTGAAGATGAAAAGAAAGAAGTCAAAGTTGGAGCATTGCTTGGTCCTGATGTTAAGAAGAGGATTATAGAGCTTCTCAGAGAATATGTTGATGTATTTGCTTGGTCTTATCAAGAAATGCCAGGTCTTGATACTAATATTGTGGAGCATAGATTGCCACCTGTAAAGCAGAAGCTCAGAAGAACTCATCCAGACATGGCAGTAAAAATCAAAGAGGAGGTTCAAAAGCAGATTGATGTCGGTTTTCTTGTAACGTCAACTTATCCTGAATGGGTGGCCAATATCGTTCCTGTTCCGAAGAAAGACGGAAAAGTCCGAATGTGCGTAGATTACAGAGATTTGAACAAAGCCAGTCCGAAAGATGATTTTCCATTGCCACACATTGATATGTTGGTAGATAATACGGCTAAGTTTGATGTGTTCTCTTTTATGGACGGATTTTCCGGTTATAATCAAATAAAGATGGCACCCGAGGATATGGAAAAGACCACATTTATTACACCATGGGGAACATTCTGTTATAGAGTGATGCCTTTTGGATTGAAGAATGCTGGTGCGACGTACCAAAGAGCTATGACTACACTTTTCCATGATATGATGCATAAAGAAATCGAAGTATATGTTGATGATATGATCGCCAAGTCGAAGACTGAAGAGGATCATGTTGAACATTTGCTGAATTTGTTTCAGAGGTTAAGAAAGTATAAGCTTCGTCTGAATCCGAACAAGTGCACATTTGGTGTACGTTCTGGAAAGTTGCTAGGTTTCATTGTCAGCCAAAGAGGCATTGAAGTTGATCCTGATAAAGTGAAAGCTATTCAGGAAATGCCTGCTCCAAGAACCGAAAAGCAAGTCAGAGGATTCTTGGGCCGATTGAATTATATCTCGAGGTTTATTTCTCACATGACTGCCACATGTGCTCCAATTTTCAAGTTGCTTCGAAAAGATAAAGGTTGTGTCTGGACAGATGATTGCCAGAAGGCGTTTGAAAGTATTAAAGAATATCTGCTTGAACCTCCTATTTTGTCTCCTCCGGTAGAAGGTAGACCGATGATCATGTACTTGACTGTGTTGGAAAATTCCATGGGTTGTGTGCTTGGTCAGCAAGATGAAACTGGAAGAAAAGAACATGCAATTTACTACTTGAGTAAGAAATTCACTGATTGTGAGTCTCGGTATTCCATGCTTGAAAAAACTTGTTGTGCCTTAGCTTGGGCTGCAAAGCGTCTTCGCCAGTATATGCTGAATCATACGACTTGGTTGATCTCTAAAATGGATCCAATCAAGTATATTTTTGAAAAGCCTGCTTTAACTGGGAGGATTGCTCGTTGGCAAATGTTATTATCAGAATATGATATCGAGTACCGAACTCAAAAAGCTATAAAAAGTAGTATCTTAGCTGACTATTTGGCACATCAACCGATTGATGATTACCAACCTATCAAGTTTGATTTTCCAGATGAAGATGTGATGTTTTTGAAAGTAAAAGATTGTGATGAACCTTTGATTGAGGAAGGGCCGGAGCCTGGATCTCGATGGGGTTTAGTTTTTGATGGTGCTGTGAATGCACGTGGAAGAGGAATTGGGGAAATGATCATTACTCCCCATGGTTCACATATTCCTTTTGCCGCGAGGTTAACTTTTCCTTGTACCAACAATGAAGCTGAGTATGAAGCCTGCATTATGGGTCTTGAAGAAGCTATTGATTTGAGGATTAAACATCTTGATGTGTATGGAGATTCTGCCTTGGTAATTAATCAGATTCAGGGTACGTGGGTAACTCATCAACCCCACTTGATCCCCTATAGAGATTATGCCAGGAAGATATCAACTTTCTTCACCAAAGTTGAGTTTCATTATATTCCTCGTGATGAGAATCAGATGGCGGATGCCCTAGCAACTATAGCTTCCATGATAAAAGTGCACCAGTGGAATGATGTTCCCATGATCAGTGTGAATCGAATGGAAAGACCAGCTCATGTGTTTGCAGTTGAAGAGGTCCATGATGACAAGCCTTGGTATCACGATATTAAATGTTTCCTCCAGAGTCAGGAATACCCGCTTGGGGCATCTGATAAAGATAAGAGGACTTTGAGGAGATTGGCAGGCAATTTCTTCTTGAATGGAAATGTGCTTTACAAGAGAAATTTTGACATGGTCTTGCTCAGATGCGTAGATAGACACGAAGCAGACATGTTGATGAAAGAAATTCATGAAGGATCTTTTGGCACCCATGCCAATGGGCATGCAATGGCTAAAAAGATGTTGAGAGCAGGTTACTATTGGCTGACAATGGAATCTGATTGTTGCAAGTATGTGAAAAAGTGCCATAAGTGTCAGGTGTATGCTGATAAGATTCATGTGCCACCAGCTTATCTCAATGTGATTTCTTCCCCATGGCCTTTCTCTATGTGGGGAATTGATATGATTGGCATGATTGAACCCAAGGCTTCGAATGGACATCGTTTTATTCTTGTGGCAATTGATTACTTCACCAAATGGGATGAAGCAGCATCGTATGTTAATGTGACCAAGCAAGTTGTGGTTCGGTTTATCAAGAATAATCTTATCTGCAGATATGGTGTTCCGAATAGAATCATTACTGATAATGGTTCGAACTTGAATAATAAGATGATGAAAGAGCTTTGTGAAGATTTCAAGATTCAACACCATAATTCCTCTCCTTATAGACCGAAGATGAATGGGGCTGTTGAAGCTGCGAATAAGAACATTAAGAAGATCATTCAGAAGATGGTTGTGACGTACAAAGACTGGCATGAGATGCTCCCTTTTTCTTTGCATGGGTATCGTACATTTGTCCGTACTTCAACAGGGGCAACCCATTTCTCACTTGTTTATGGTATGGAAGCAGTGCTCCCCGTCGAGGTTGAAATCCCATCAATGAGAGTTTTGATGGAAGCCAAGTTGACTGAGGCTGAATGGTGTCAGAGTAGGTTTGATCAGTTGAATTTGATTGAAGAAAAGAGAATTACAGATTTGTGTCATGGTCGGTTGTACCATCAAAGAATGAAGAAAGCTTTTGATAAGAAGGTCAAACCTCGTGTATTCAGAGAAGGCGACCTCGTGCTCAAAAAGATTCAGTCTTTCCTTAAAGATTCTCGGGGCAAGTGGACTCCGAACTATGATGGCCCATATGTTGTTAAGAAAGCCTTCTCTGGCGGTTCATTAATTCTTGCAACTATGGATGGTGAGGAGATCACTCGCCCTGTGAATGCGGATGCAGTCAAGAAATACTTCGCCTAAAAAATAAAAGAACAGCTCGCTAAGTTGAAAACCCGAAAGGGCGGCTTAGGCAAAAATGAGCGTCTCGGTGAATTGAAAACCCGAAAGGGAGGTCCAGGAAAAAATTAGAGACAAAAACAGAAATAATTATCCCGGTAGATTGAAAACCCGAAAGGGCAATCTAGGCAAAAGTTAGGGATCATGGCAAGTAACTGCGTCGACAGACTGAATCACTTGTAGTAACCGGGGATTTCAGATTCTATCCCTCAGAAGAATTATTCATCAAAGATTCTTATTCACTCATCCATGACTGAAGTTTCGGACACAGTGGAGTTCAAAGTTGATAGGGAGAATAGTGATCATTGTATCTCAATGTAGCCCTTTTCCATGTATTTACCATTTTTCAAACTTGTAATGATCCATGGAGTCATGCCATTTGCTGACTACCATTCTATCAATGAATTTGAGCTTTTATCCAATTGTTTGCAATTCTTTATATTGTTTCTGTTTACAAAATTTCAATTTATTGTTGATGATGATTTTTGAAACAAATTTAATAAATTTAATTTTTTGAAGATTTTAAAAACATTTTTCTTTTGATATATGAACAAAGAAAGGATATCGATAGTGATTCCAAGAATGGTAAAGTCTGGATGTGTGTAACTTGTCTCTCCCAAAGCAGGGTTTGATTCGGTTGTGTCCATGCGAAGTTCCTGGATAGTCTTGGCCGATTGATGTTAATGATGTTTTGTTCCCCAACAATGATGTTGAACAGAGACTGTATGTATTCCCCAGAAGAGTTGTTGAAAGGGATGTTCAGAATCCCTAGCTGAGCTTTGATCCTTCCTCAGCATGTTATCTTTGAAAAGTATTGGGAATCCCCAGCTGAGTGTTGATCTATTCCTCAGCATGTTATCTGTGAATTGAGAAGTATTGGGAATCCCCAGCTGAGCTCATGTTCCTCAGCTTGATTTGTTTGCATCCTTGAATATAGAAGTATTGATATAGCAGTCAGTTTAGAGGTTTTCTTTTACCCTATGTTGGGTATTGATTTAAAATCCCTTGTAACTATGTTTTGGCTATGATGTTTAACTTCTGATATCCCCATATGGATCCCCAATAGGTCTGCATGTGTTGATTTCCAGCAGGTTCCTATGCGATTTTTTTAGCAGGTCTTGCACTCTATCCCCAAGTGGAGCAGGAGTTGTATGACCGTTATTCCTCGTGAATTTTGATTTTTAATATTTCCATCCTCAGCAGAGTATTGCAGATTATTACCTTTCCTCAGCAGGATGATATTCCTAGCAGATGCTGTTTTATCATGATTTGAGCCTTGTTGTAGGATTTTATTCCTTTGATGGCTTATGATATTCCCCTACAGATTTTAAATTGAATATACAACATGTTTCCATGCCTTGTTGCCTGGAATTAGCCGAGTATCCGGTTGTTGTGGTGTTTATGTCACCTGTTTTCTTGTCTTTATGTCTATTTTGTCAGCATATTCATAAGCATATTCATACGCATAAGCATAGCATTGTTTGCTTGCATTCTTGCGTTTATCATTGTTATCTGCTCTTTGGTGTGGATTTTCCCCACAGAGTGTGTATGTCGTATTCCTCTCAAGTTTAGAGTGTCGACCATTAAGCAGAAAGAGTTAATCCTTTCTAATTCCCCACTGAGTTTGTTTCTCGTGGATGATGTTGATTTAGTTTCCTCTCCAGTTTATTATCTGGATGAATTTTTCCCCAGTTGAGATATTTCCTCCTCGGGATGAGTCTTGTTTGACCGTTTCTTTCCAATTTGTTCTTGGATTGAACTTTGGTTCTCTTTTGTGGATATATTGCTTTGGAATTAAGCTATCACTGTTTGATAGTGGGCAACATTTTCTCCAGCTTGAGTATATTACTTTGGAATTAAGCTATCAGTAATCGATAGTGGGTAATATTACCAGATTTGATCAAGTTCTTTTACTTGTGCTCCTACCCAGTAAATTCGGTAGTCGAGATTTTATCCTCTTACCCAGTAAAAAGGTAATAGAGTTTGTGTTCAGTTGCTTAAGCTCCTACCCAGTAAATCAGGTAGTCGAGAATTTTTCTACCCAGTAAATCCGAAAGTCAAGTTATTTTCCTTTTACCCAGTAAAAAGGTAATAGAATCAGATACTTTCTTCTTACCCAGTAAAAGGTAATAGAAGTTGTTTCCATTTGATTGAATTCCTACCCAGTAAATCGGGTAGTTGACCATACTCCTATCCAGTAAATCGATAGTCGAGTCCTTTTATATCTCCTAACCAATAAATCGATAGTCGAGTCCTTTATTTCTTACCCAGTAAAAAGGTAATTGAGGTTATTCCTCTGTATTTTACTCCTATCCAGTAAATCGATAGTCGAGTCCTTTATATATTTCCTACCCAGTAAATCAGGTAGTTGAGAATTTTTCTTACCCAGTAAAAAGGTAATTGAGGATATCCCTCCGTATTTTGCTCCTATCCAGTAAAATGATAGTCGAGTCTGTTATATTTCCTACTCAGTAAACAGGTAGTTGATGATTTCTTTTCCAACTCAGTATTTCTCCATTCTTGGATTCAAATATTTTATTTGGTTGATAGTTCCTGGCAGGGTGTTTATTGTCCCTTGTTGGATCTGTTCCCTGTTTATTTCATATCTTTTCCCAAGTGGAGTCTGTTATCCAGTGATTTATTTTCCTGGTAACTCTTTGTTTGTCTGTTTTTGTTTCCCCGGCGGGATTTTGTTTCTGTGTCCCCAAGTTTTTGATGTTCTCTGGTGGTCATATTTTCCCCACAGAGATCTTGGGTTTGCATATCATATTCATATCATATCATTTGTTCTCTTAGGACAAAAATTGGGTATTCTGTATTTAAGTCTCTCCCATCTTGTAGAGACGAAGATGTCAATCTTCATATCTCCGGATTGAAGAAACTTAAATAGGGGCAGCTGTAACACCCTAATTTTTGCCCTAAGGTTTCTTCGCATGTCATCTGCATTTCGCATACAAACAAGATCGCACTGGTTTCGAGTTTCTTCTCAGATGTGGGTCTATGCTTCGCAGGGGGTCACCATTATTTTTACTGCTTTATATATTTGTTTATGTTTACTGACTTCTAACCAAAATACAAAAAACATGTGGCAGTGTTCTTCTTCTCCTCTGTGTTGCAGGTTTTCAAAGACAGGGCAGTGATTTCATTCAGATGCGTTGGTTCAGTCACAATTTGATTTCAAGTGGATGTTTGACCTAATATTGGTCAAACTATCAGATAAATTGCTTCGACTGCCAGTTGTGTGTGCCAGTGGTTTATTCCTCAGGCAATGCGTTTTCAAAGTTCAAATGGTGTTGAGTGTGAAAATCATCAGTTATCAGGCAGTGTTTTGTGCGAAGTTTGGTTCGAATTTTCAGTGTTCATCAGTTCATCGTTTCATCAATTCATTAGAGATTCATCTGAGGATTTATTTTCCTCAGTTTGGTTTCGAATTATCAGGGCGAATTTCAGACAATATCAATGACTGTGGTGTTGGCAAGTGGTTCATTGGTTCTGTGATTGGCTGTATTCATTATCAGAGGCTTGTGCAAGAGAAATCGAGATTTGTTGTGGGCTTGAGAACCAAATTCTATCCATTATCCATTTTCTTTCCGATCAAACCATTTTTTTTATATATCCATTTATTCATCCACTTTCTCTTTCAAAAAAATTATTTCCATTATTCCAAATTTAGTCCATTAACCATTGTTATTTTCCGATTTCTAATATCCATTTTATCCAATTACCATTTTTTTTTATTTTCTCTTGATCATCCGAGTCATACATTTTTGAGTTCAATTGTCCAAATTAACATTTTCAACCGATTTCCAATTTTCCATTTTTTTATATATATTTTCATTTCTATATTCATCAATATCCATTTTCCATTTTAATTCATAAATGTTAATAAACCATTTTTTTAAAACTATATATTTTCTTTTAGGGCCCATTTACCATTAATGATAAAAAAAATGAGAAAAAATTTGATTTATGAATATTACAAAGTTCCACAAGCCTTTCCACCTCACATCTCTTGCGCGCCTGGCCCACAAACAATCACCTCATGTCTTCACAGCCAGCCTTTGCCGCATACGAAAGCCAAAGCAAGCCCACAACTTGCCAATACCCCACAGCACCTCACGTCATCTCACGTGTATCCACCCAACACAAGCCTATCAAATCCAGCCTCCAAGCCTCACAATAATCCGTACGGCAAGCCACGAAGCAAACAAAAACTTCTGCATACGAACAACACCCAGCCGCACGAGAAGCCTCCATCCGCAAGACAATCCAAGCCTCAAGCTAAACTTCATCCTTCATCACGCACAGCCAAAACAACTATGCGCCAGCTGAACAAAACAAGTACAAGCCAGCTTACGACAACAAGCTAAGGCAAGCCAATACCTCAGCTCACAGCAACAAAACACAAGCCTAACACACGCGTACCGTGACCTCAAAAAACGCCCATCCTTGCAAGCCGTAAATCTCATACTGCACAAGCCTTCACGCTAATGCTTCCGTACGCCCATCATGCTCACGCTGTATGCAAACAGAAGCAAAAGAAAAATAACATCAGCACAACACTTCCGCGCGTGAAGCCCTTCAACCAAAACAGCTGCAAGCAAAACTGAAATAAGTCGTATCCGCAAACAATTTACCTCAGCTCAACAACCAGCTGCCTTCCGCATACTAGCCGCATCACTTCGGCCCAAAAGCATTTCGAAAAATATCACGCATTACGCACCTGCAACAAAAATTTCCCACGCGCAAACAGTTTTACTTCAGCTCACAATCTCTCAGCCGAAAACGACAACAATTTTCACACGAGCCAAGCACCTAATTCAATCAAAACGCACGCATCCTGCATTCAAAAATCAAAACGCAAATAATCATGAAGCCAAACGCACAGTGAAAACGAAATTGCAAACTTACACGAAAATCTCATGACCTTCGAAACGCAACCCCTTCAAATCAAAACGGCATCATCTTCTTCTTGACTATTCTCCTATAAATTGAGACCCCCACCTCATTCCAATTAAAAGCTTCGATAGCCAAAGAATTTCTGCCGAAAACAAATTCAAATCAACTCCAAATCCCTAATTTCTTTTTGCTTTACCCTCTTTCAAATCTGAAACAAAAGAAACAAAATCTTCAATTCAATTTCCATAAAATCACCTTCAACCTTCTCACTCCCAAAAAAATTACTTGAATCCCTAAACCGAATTGATTGAGAGAGTGAGAAGCCGAGAGAAAGAAGAGGGAGTTCGCGAAATCGTTTGAAGGAGAAGAAGAACGTTTCTGGATTTCTTTTTTTTGAGGGTGAGGTTTCGCCATTGCTCCCTGGTTCTCTCTGTGTTGCGTGTTGTTGTGATAGAGAAGGAGAGGATTTTGTTCTTGTTTATCACTCTGTTTTACTGAGTAGAAGAGAAGAACTCATTTTCTTCTGTTTTCTTTTTTTTTTCTTCTTTTTTTTAATAAAAGTGTAATATGGAGTTTAGGGCCCGGATCTTTTAGATCCATTTGGATCTACTATCCACACCATATGACCCGCGGATCATTCATGGATCCATGTTTTCTTTTCTTTTTTTATTATTTTAGTCTTATTTAGTTTTTTTAAATTGTTATTTGATTTAGTTTATTTTGATAATAAGATTTTGTTTAGAAAATATATTGTAAAAAATGTTTTGTTAGAAAAAGATTTTTTAGAATTGTTTAGAAACAATTTTTAGAAAAGTTCTTTTTAAAAAGAGATTGTTGGAAATAGATTTTTTAAGAGGAATTTAAAAAATATTCTAATTCTTTTATTGGATCTATTTTTGGATCTATTATTCTTCATCTCTTTTTAATTTTGGTCGATGACAATCTTCCGATTCGGGATTGTTGATTTCCGAATTAGTTTAACCTTCATTATTTCAAATCTATGGATGAATGATCATTTGGATCATTCTCCATACTTTGAGATCGTGATAGGTTGCTTTTCGATGAAATTCAACGATAATCTCGATTAAGATTAGACTTTCCTCTTTCTTTTAGTGTGGCATGTTTTCGGAGAACGATTCATTATATCGTTTCTCTAACATGTATTAACACGAATATTTTCCACTTTAATTAGTGGTGGCCGGCCTCATTTGTAGGCTAATTACTCCGTAAATTACTCGGCGATTGCTTAACATAGACCTACAGTTGTCCCGATTCGATTAAAGATCCACTTGGATCCGGTTGCCTCGATTTTATTTTCCTTGTTGTGGTTGTGCTTGATTAAGTTCATCATACCACTTTATATTGTAAATATTATAATAATATGAATATAATTGTTTAAATTTAATTTCTCGCACCTTATCCTTTTACTTTAATCTCTTGCTCCCTTATCTCTTTATTATGCTTTACCATATAATATCATATATCATTTGTTTATATTCATATTGTGCTTGTTTATATTCATATTGTGCTTGTTTTTATTTTGTCCATTTGGATATCAAAACACTTAATAAAGAATTGAACACTTAAAAGACTTGTGACTTCTAATTGTGGACTATGGTTACTATCCCTTTGCTTTTGGAGAATGGACTTAGACTTCTAGGATCTCCCTTTGCTCAAGTTGGAGTGGGTTAGAAACCTCGGCCTCAAATTATTTCACTAGCTTTTGAAGATGGAAATATGAACTTTGAAGAATTGTGCATATTGGTTTGGTAAACTCTTTCCTTAGCTTTTAATTCAAGCATTAGGACTAGTCTCTTCATCTCCTCCCCATTCTTTAATTTTCAAAACTTCTCCCTATTTCAAAAAATATTCTTGTTTTCTAAACTTCAAACACTTTCATAAATAAACCTTGACTTAGGTCAAGTGATTTTTAATCTTTTCACTTTGTTTTCTTAATCAATGTTAATTCATGTAAATATATCAAAACCATTTTCTCATATACTTTAAAAAATGCAAACACACTCAATTGTTTTGTGCCTTTGTGCACCTTTTCTGTTCCACATGTTTAGATATGATTCATCCCTTCTAGCGGAATTATTCGCTAAGGGATGACGACTTATCTCTACATTTTAAAATCAATTCAACTCATTTGTTCTTTTAAAACTTTGTACCACGAACTACGAGGTTTTGATCTCGCATTGCACTTTGTGGGTACGTAGGCATAAGGCGTTAAAACCTTATCAAACACAAAATCATTAAAAAATATTCTTCTTCTCATCTCTTCCATCATTTTAAGCAAACCAATTTCAAACCAAAAAGCAATAAGTATTTCAAAGGGCTCCCGTGGAGTACCACGGATGAGTCGGGTGCCTAAAACCTTCCCGGTTCATAACCAATCCCCTTACCCAATCTCTGTTTATTTCTTTTAGCCTTTGCTTTTAGAATCCTAGGTTTTTATTCGTTCTTTTACCTTTTTCCTTTCGGAAATAAAGAAAAGCGCGGTGGCGACTCTGTGTTTATCGAGTTAAGTTAATCAATAACTTACACTCACGATTTTACCGCTACAGATTGGAGTTCTTAAGAAATTTAAGGGAGCAATTGGGTGGAAAATTGAAGACCTTATAGGTATAAGTCCTACTGTGTGCATGCACAAAATACTCATGGAGGAGGATCACAAACCGGTTGTGCATCCCCAAAGGAGATTGAACCCTGTGATGAAAGAGGTTGTGAGAAAGGAAGTTGTTAAGCTGTTAGATGCAGGATTGATCTATCCTATATCAGATAGTGCTTGGGTGAGCCCGGTCCATGTGGTGCCCAAAAAGGGAGGAACAACCGTAATAACTAATGAAAAAAATGAGTTGATTCCTACTAGAATTGTTACTGGACGGAGAGTTTGCATTGATTATAGAAGGTTGAACTTGGCTACGAGAAAAGACCATTTTCCGTTGTCGTTCATTGACCAGATGTTGGAGAGACTAGCGGGGCATGATTACTATTGTTTTTTGGATGGTTACTCCGGATACAACCAAATTGCAGTTGCACCGGAGGATCAAGAGAAGATGACGTTTACATGTCAATATGGTGTTTTTGCATATAGGAGGATGCCATTCGGGATATGTAATGCCCCCGCTACATTCCAAAGATGCATGACATCCATTTTTTCTGATATGCTAGAGAAGCACATGGAAGTGTTCATGGATGACTTCTCCGTGTTTGGATCTTCATTTGATAACTGTTTAGCTAACCTTTCACTTGTTTTGTAGCGATGTCAGGAAAGTAATTTAATCCTTAACTGGGAAAAATGTCATTTTATGGTACGAGAAGGCATTGTTATTAGTCACAAGATCTCACAAAAAGGGATCGAAGTTGATCAAGCGAAAGTGGAAGTAATCTCAAAGCTTCCACCGCCGGTTAACGAGAAAGGTATAAGAAGCTTCTTAGGACATGCAGGTTTTTACCGCAAGTTCATAAAAGACTTCTCGAAGATAGCCAAACCTTTAACTACTCTATTGGTTAAAGATAAGGCTTTTGTGTTTGATAAGAAGTGCACTGATGCTTTTGAGACACTAAAAAAAGAATTAGTGTCGGCACCTATTGTTATTGCTCCCAATTGGTCTCTACCCTTTGAAATTATGTGCGATGCCAGTGATATTGCGGTTGAAGCTGTATTGGGGCAGCGTAGGAATAAGTTGCTGCATGTTATGTATTATGCTAGTCACGTTTTGAACCCTGCACATATTAATTACGCGACTACCGAAAAGGAGTTGTTAGCTGTGGTTTATGCCTTTGATAAATTCAGGCAATATTTGTTGGGTTCTAAAGTGATTGTTTATAATAACCATGCTGCTTTGAAATATCTTTTTGTTAAACAGGATTCAAAACCTAGGCTATTGAGGTGGATTTTACTCCTTCAAGAATTTGATGTCGAGATTCGTGATAAAAAAGGTTGTGAGAACACTGTAGCAGATCACATGTCGCGAATGTCACCAATTGAAGAAAATGAGGACAAGCATCCTATAAAGGATGAGTTCACAGAGGAACACATCCTATCTATGATTGGTGTTCCATGGTTTGCGGATTATGTGAACTATCTGGTCGGTGGTATTATACCTGACGATTTTGACACTAACCGAAGAAAAAAGTTTGTTCATGATTGCAAGTTTTATCTGTGGGATGATCCTTTTCTGTATAAAAGAGGAGTGGATGGTTTGGTCAGAAGGTGTGTACCAGAAGAAGAACAGAAAGATGTATTAAAAGCATGTCATGATTCCGAGTACGGAGGGCATTTTAGTGGTGACAGGACAGCAGGTAAAGTCCTTCAATCAGGGTTATATTGGCCTACCTTATTCAAAGATGCTCAGCAGTTGGTAAAGGAGTGTGACAGATGTCAGAGGACCGGGAACATATCAAGAAGGAATCAAATGCCCCAAAACTCTATGCTTTAAGTAGAGTTATTTGATGTGTGGGGGATAGACTTCATGGGACCATTTCCTCAGTCATTCGGGAAGACGTACATCTTGGTTGCGGTGGATTACATGTCAAAGTGGGTTGAAGCGGTAGCATTGCCCACCAACGATGTGAAACTGGTTACAAAATTCTTAATGGATAATATATTCGCAAGATTTGGTGTACCAAGAGCTTTAATAAGTGATGGAGGAACCCATTTCCTAAATCAACTCATGGAGAGGCTTCTACAAAAGTATAACGTGAAACACCAGGTAGCCACTCCATACCATCCGCAAACAAGTGGCCAAGTGGAGGTATCAAATAAACAACTCAAACAAATTCTGGAAAAGACAGTTAACTCGTCTCGAAAGGATTGGTCTATTAAGTTGGATGACGCTCTATGGGCATATCGAACGGCCTTCAAAACACCGATCGGCATGTCACCATATCAGTTGGTTTATGGAAAGGCATGTCATTTACCGTTGGAACTTGAACACAAGGCTTTTTGGGCTTCTAAGTATTTGAATATGGACCTATCTAATGCCGGAAGATCACGCATACTCCAACTGCATGAATTAGAGGAATTCCGGAACCGGGCATATGAGAATGCTAAGATGTACAAAGATCAAACAAAAAAATGGCATGACAAGAGAATTCAAATGAAATAATTTTTCGAAGGACAACTTGTCTTACTGTATAACTCAAGACTGAAACTCTTTCCGGGGAAACTAAAATCTAAGTGGTCGGGACCATTTGAGGTGCATCGAGTTTTCACGCATGGGGCAGTCGAGATAAAGAATCAATCTAACAGGGACATCTTCAAAGTGAACGGGCAAAGGTTGAAGCCTTATTTTCAAGGACAACCTAGAGATCATGCCAATGTCATTGTTCTTATCCGGTAGGACGAATGACCGTCGAGCCATGCAACGTTAAACGCAGCGCTGCGTGGGAGGCAACCCACGATGTTTTTATTTAATCTTTATTTGTTCATTTTGTAGGTAGGTCGAATAAATGTCTCACAGAGTCGGTAGAGGAAAGACAATAAAGAAAAATGGTCTAAATGGTGCAAACCGCATTTTTCGGAGAAAATTAGGGCCCTGTCACGGGTGCCCGTGTCACATGACACGGCTCATGTCAGGAGGATGTGTGGATTTGGGGCTAAAGCTCTGTAGGAAGTCAGGGGTGCAACACGGGTGCCCGTGTTGCAGAGCATGGGCATTCCCTTCTCTAATGTCTTGATTTTTTTCTCATGCAGGGGCCTGACACGGGTGCCCGTGTCACGCGACACGGCCCGTGTCAGATGAGCGGATCCAAATTTTCAAATTTTTTTAATCCCTTTAATGAGTAGGGCCCACGAATTTTTATCACTCAACCACTCATTTGCCCTTAGTTGTCATTTTCATAATTCTTTTCTACAAAAGTTTGCCTTCTTCTCCACTCTCTTCCTTTCTAAAACCCTAGCCTCTATTTTTATCCACACCTAAAACCTTCAATTGCTCTAACACCCATTCACCCAAACTCTATACCCACTTCACAAAAAGTTCTCCTCTAACCTTCCTTGTCACTCCTACGGTGACGTTTTCTACTAATCCGAATTTCGAATTTTGTGTGTTTATTTTTGCAGGAAGTTGAGAATGCCTCCACGAAGAGACACTGGAAAGGTCGTGGCTGAACCATCTCGCCCCCGAAAGAGGGCCCACCGTATGGCAAACGCTCACGACATTTTGTTCGAGGAGCCTGAGCATCAGCGGAAATACTCCGTATTGGTCAAGCGTAAGTTAATTCCGGCAAGGTATATCTGTAATGACACGCTTGATAATTTAGGACTAAGATTCGAAGTACATAGGATGTTTCATACTTTAGGCATGCTTGAATTTATGCAATTTGAAGCGCCGACATATGAGCGCATAACCTTTGAATTTTTGAGTTCTTTGGCGTTTTAGTTGAAGCACAGGTGGACGGGTTCTGATGAGGAATATTTTGGAACATTAAGGTTCCGTCTATTTAATACTACTCACTCATTATCCTTGGCGGAACTGGGAGAAGTCCTGAAGCTACCTAGCTTCGGACCTAGAGCTCCCCCAAGTACTTTTGCTGCAGGTGATTTCTGGAAAGCTATCACGGGAAACCCTGAGTATGTCGCAAAGGCGGCAAAGGCATCCTGCATCCACAACCCTTGCTTCAGATATGCACAGAAAGGCTTGGCATATACCTTGTTCTGTAGAGAGGACAACACGGGAGTAGCAACTCAGAAAGAGTTATACCTGTTATATGGCATGGCCAACAAAGAGCTGATCAATGTCGCGGCTTTTGCGGCTGACCATCTGAAAAGAGTGGCAAATGCTAACTCGGGTGAGATATCAATGGGAGGCATGATAACTCAAATTGCCGACCACTTTGGATATGGTGCTCTGCTGAGGGAAGAACCTATTGTTACAAGTAAAACAAAAATTTACCTTGCTACTCTCACAACACAAGGTATGATTAAGGTCTTTAATGATTATTACTCTTTGGTTAGTCGTAACCATCATTTGTTAGCATTGCCTGTGCCTGATTTTATAAGCATTGAAAACGAGGCTAATTGGATATATGAGAATCCTGTACAGGACGACGAAGTTGTTTTTGAGGATGTTGCAGGTACAAATGGCGAAGAAGGTTATCAACAGGAGATGGCACCTATACCGCCAGTTGATAACTCAGCCAATCAAGGAACAGGTTTGTCGTGGAGCATGGGTGAAAAGGAATGGGAATGGATGCAAAATGAAATGTGCTACCTCCGAAGTGAGCAAACCCGACAAGGAGAAGAGCAGACCCGACAAGGGAGAGAGCAAATCCGACAAGGCAAACTTATCGGAGAAATGCACGAATGGTTGAAGCAGATGCATCTGCGAGACCAACCACCTCAATAGTCTCTGTGAGTCCCCTATTCTCACTAGTTCTCCATCAGTGGGGACACTGATGAGTTCTGGTGTGGGAGGGTTTTATTTAGTTATTTTGTCGGTTTTATTTAATTATTATGTCTTGTTGAGTTGTTTTATGTTTTTACCGTTAATTTTAATTGCGAGTCTGTACTACTTGAATGAATAATTGGAATCATTTGTGAAATCACCCCCGAGCTGAGAAAAAAAATAATGATAATTTGTCTTGCGAGTGAGGTGAGGAGAAAGTGTAGAGGGTTAAGTGAAAAAGAATCGGGTGAAGAAATTAGAAAAATCTTGATGTGAAAGTATAATGCAAACACACTGAATCCGCTGAGTAAGTAACGAGTCCTACATGTAGATTTGTGCCATGGTACTTCAATCTGAGAAGTACCCCTTATTAGTTTATCATGACAGTCATGCTTCATTTATACTAGTTGTTGTGCAAGGTTGATCGGAAAAAAAAGAGTAAAGACACCGAAAAAAAAAGAGAGATAAATAAACAATCGATCCATCTAAGTTGGGTAACCCTCACCCGGTTATTCAGCCTAACGGCGGTTGAACCCAAAAGTCGGTGTATAAAAAAAATAATAGCGTTGGTTGACCAACCTTGTGCATACAATGAAAAATCGCAAAAAGCCTTAAAACGAGTGTCCGAATGAAAAGGGGGAAAACTGATAGGAAGACCTAAGCCCAAAGCATAGTCGGAGAGGTTACCGAAAAGAGGATTGAGGTCCGTGGTGTTACCGCGGTTTGGTGTTTGCGAGATATTTTCATTGAGAGAGAAGTACTAAAAGTATCCGTCCGGTGATTTGGATCATAACTCAAGTACGAGTATCCTCATTTGATCTCGATAGTCATCAGTTATGAATGGTTAACTTATGCAGTTATGCAAGCTTTCTGCTTGAGGACAAGCAAAAATTCAAGTTCGGGGGAGTTTGATCGGTGATTTCCAGTTAATATTTAAAGATATGTTAGTTGTTTTTTTCTATGTTTTTGTGTGTTTTCGAGTCTTATGTTTAGGTTATTTCGTGTTATTCCGTTATGTGGCAAGGATGTTACATGTTTATATTTGATATCGTTGGTGCGTTTAATTTGGTTGTTTTTAGTGTATTTTCAGGCAGATATCAAGTCGGTGATCAGATATTAAGGAAACGGCGATTCATGTGCAAAGACATAGAGGAAAAGGGGGTTTCAGAGGCCTGACACGGGTGCCCGTGTCACCTGACACGGGTGCCCGTGTCACCTGACACGGCCCGTGTCAGGATGGCTATGAAGAGAAGAAAGAATCCAGCAGCATGACACGGGTGCTCGTGTCACACGACACGGCCCATGTCACAGTCCCCCATTGAAGGCATGTGTAACCATGAGTCCAGCAGCATGACACGAGTGCCCGTGTCACACGACACGGCCCGTTTCATGGCACCTGAATGCAAGATTTTTGTTTTTCTTTAGTCTCTAGTGTTGAGTGCATTTTGGACGTTTCGCATGTGATTTTGTAATTTGATACATTAGGTTGATCGTAACTGAAAAAAAACTTTTTGGAATTTTGGGAATTATCACGCATAGGAAAGAATAAAGGATTTTAGAGGAGAAGTCAGATCGATCAAACGTGGAAGCAATTGACGATCCAATCAATCCTTTTTATATTGTAATGTCTCTTTTCCTTATGTATGTGATTTTCATTGTTTTGAATATGAGTGGCTAAACCCCCCAATGCTAGGGGGTGTCCCTGAGTTTATTGTAATGACATTGAACTTGATTTTATGAATATCACTGCTTCTATATTCATTGTGTTGATTGATTGATTTTATTGTAAGAAAAATCAATATTGGAAAATTAGATTTTTAATCATCGGTTGACAGATGGTAGGAATGCCCTGTTAACGTTTTTCAATCAAAACTTTTTATCGTATATCACCAAGGAATTGGGATATCATATTTAACCGTAAAAACTTTCGATATACAAATGCTTGGTATTCATTCTATACGATCAAGGAATTGGGTATAGAAGGAATACCAAAGGGTTTTCCTTAAAGGAATTTTTGGAAAACTAATCTTGAAAGGCGGTGATGATTTAGTTGCAGTGATATTTTAACGATTATAAATAATTAGTCAATATAAGAATTTCTCATACACCTTCCCTAGCATAATTTTCATATTTGTCATCCTTAGTATTTTCCTAGATTTTATATTTACAAGTCTTTTGAGAAGATCTAAACAAACCCTCAGAAACTTTTGTTCAACTTGAAATAGTAAAAAAACTTAATTTGATACGCAGTCCTCGAGATCGATATTCGGGGAATTTTCCTTAAGATTACTACAGTGGGCAAAAATAGTACACTTGCTATTTTCCCATCAGTATGCTACGTGAATATGTGGATATCTTCGCCTGGTTGTATCAAGATATGCCAGGGTTGGATAATGACATCGTTGTGCACAAACTTACACTAAAGGAAGATTGTCCTCCCGTGAAACAAAAGCTGAGAAGACCTAGCCCTGATATGGCTATGAAGATCAAGGAGGAAGTTCAGAAGCAGTGGGATGTCGGGTTCCTTGCTGTGACCAGTTACCCACCTTGGGTAGCAAACATTGTGCCGGTACCAAAGAAAGATCGCAAGGTCCGGATGTGCATTGATTATCAGGACCTAAACAGAACAAGTCCAAAGGATGACTTTCCATTACCTCACATTGATGTGCTGGTAGATAACACCGCTCAGTTCTTGGTATTTTCTTTCATGGATGGCTTCTCCGGGTATAATCAGATCAAGATGGCACCGGAAGTGTAAACACCCCAAATTTTCCCTCACTAATTCCACACCATTGGCTTGTGATCTTTCATGTTTGCATTAGTATAAGCATACCATATCATATTGCATTTTTATTTCATCTGCATAATTCAAGTTCATCTGCATCTAGGGTTTGTGATCTGAGCAATCCAAGGATCCATCTAAGCCACTCCAAAGGTCTCCAAGTGTTCCAAGATGGTCCATGTGTGTTCTATCATCATATTATAATCCTCAAAGTTCAAGGAAGTCAAGAAATCACAAGAACTGGCAAGGCATGGAAGCAGAGCTAGGGTTTTCACTACATAGATGACCAAAATTAGGGTTTTGGTTTCAGAGGCCTTAACTCCAATTTTTTGGGCCATTCTTGTTTCTAATGTTCTTAAGATGTTATAAAGATCATGTGTACCAAGTTTAATGAAGAAATTCATTGTGGAAGTCATTTGTTCACTCGGTAACTTCTTGAGCAAGTCAGAGCAAAATCAGGGCATCTGACGCCCCCAACAATGGAAACAAAGGGGTATTTTCATCAAATTGAAGTTATATGATCTTTATTTGATCATTGAAGTGCTTTGAAGTTCAAAAAATTGAAGAAATTTGAGCTAAACCAAAAGTTGCCAAAAATGGAAATGACTTGTAATGGAAACATTGCATTTTGGGAAAGTTTTTCAACCTCCTCTTTCTTGATCAAAGATGCTTCAAATGAAAACATTTTGGTCATGAAAGTTGTAGATTAGGTCTTTCCCTTTTCAAAAAGTACAAGAACATGTTCTAATTCATTATGGAACTCAAGTTATGATCCTTCAAAGTTGGCAAAAATCCTATAATTTTCAAGAATGCACCAAAGAGGATTTTTTGCAAAACCACTTGCCAAGCCATTTCATGACCTCTAATGCATCTCTAAATATCATACCATCATAGTACAACTCATTTTGATCAGAATTGGCCCAAGATTCATACATTTTCATGCCTTGAACTTCAAGAAATCTTAAAAGGGCCAAAACTTCTCAAATTTGCAAAATGGTATAGATATTTCTATACACTTGTGCTAGCATGCCAAATCTAATCCATGAGCTTCCCTTTATCTCTGCTGAGCCAAGCCATTCCCAAATCCAGGCCTGCCATGTGCCCATACCTCAAGTACAACCAACCTTGACGTTTTGCATTTCACCCCATACCAATCAGCATAGCCCACAACAACTCTTCTGACCTATCAAGACATGTTATGTGGACATTATGCAAGCCATAACACACAACACATTGCCCTGAATGATCCCACAACTCAAGAACACAAAAATCCTCAAGAAGCTTTCTCTCTTCGAAATTCATAACACAGCCACAAAAACTTCAAGCAAACTTCACCATTCAACTCAGCATCACTCATAGAACATTTCCCACCCTCCATTATAGCATGAAACATCACAAAACAAAAACACGATTTCTCACATTTCAAAAATGAAACTTCAAAACAGCCCAAATAAATTCATTCCAAGTATCAAAGCATACTCAGGAGGTCCATTGGAGTTGATTGACACCAAGGAGAGGCCCAGATAGCTCCGACTGAGAAAGCTCAAGCTTAGGTATCATCAAGAACATTTTTTCCAGAAATGTATTTTTAAGTTCCTAAATGATTCTTCATGCTTCACTGATCATGCTGATGTAATTTGTTTCGAAAATGGTTGAGTATTAAGCATGTATTGAGTTTCTGAAATTTCTGTTCAGTTTCACGTTTTGCTTCAAATCTTGTTTTTGAGGAATGATAAATGTGTTTTGAGGGTAGATTCATGCTTAGGAAGGATAGGGGATTGTTTATGGAGAGTTAGAGCTCCTAATTTGGCCTAGGGAAGAAGTTGGGGATTTGGTCTCGCCGGAGAAGATGACCGGAGCACTGTTCCGGTCATCTGAATGTGATTAGGGCTTAATTAGTTTTTTTTTGCCAGACACGTTCTGGGCCTTTGTATCTGGATTAGATTAGGAACGGATGGCTAGGATCATTTCACTTAGGGTTTAATTCTGATTAATTAAATTAATTAAATAATGAAGCCAGTTTGAATCTCCACCCTTGGATCTGGCACGCAGTCAACTCCCTCCTTTTTTCATTTAAACCTGGACCACTGGATCAGCATACTTCCCTTTAAACTCATTTTTATTTTATTTTTATTCATTTTTCATGCATATTTATTTTAAAATAGTTATAAAAATCCCAAAAATATTTCCTTTTGCGTTTTTGTTTCAAATATTTTTCTTAATTGGAAAATGATTTTTATTTTATTTTTTGCATAAAAATTGTATTTTTAAAATATTTAAATTTTTATTTTAATTAATTAATTGAATTGAATTAATTAAAATAGCATTTAGGTTTCTAAAAATCACCAAAAATATCATGTTGCATCTTAACACATTTAGAAACATTTTCAAACCCCTCATACAAATTTATTTTTGGTTTTGATCATCATTTGATAATTTTCTTTGAATTTAGGGTTCATAAAATCACATTTTTAAACCTTAACCTTTGAAAATCTTTTCTGCCTAACCATGAAGGGTTTGAAGTTGGTTCTTTTTGCATTGTTTTACACATATCATGTAGTATCTAGGATATTTTTGGCATAAATGTATCTTGCATCTTCAATTTTTTTGGCATTTTACATTGAAGATCACCCAAAAACCCCTAGAAACTTAGGAAATTCATAACTCCTTCTAGGTTTAGTTTCTAACCTCCCCCTTTAGATGGTAACCTAGTATAAGTTTAGGGTTCCTTTGAGTGCATTTTCAATTTTTTATAATGTCATTTGCTTTTGTCTTTGCCATTTGCATCTCATCCTTTCATGTAATCCTAATTTTGCATCTTCACTTGCATCTTACATTGCATTGCATGAACATGTGAGCTTGCCATGCTATTCTAATCATTTGTATGCAATCATAGACATCTTAAGACATTGCTTGAACATTGCTTGATCATTTATTCATACATTTGCTATGCTTTTCATCCATTTCATTTTATAAACATCCATGTGTTTACATGCTTCCTACATGCTTCATTTGCATTCATTCACTTGTATGATCACACACATGCATCTTGTATGCCTTTGCATTGTATCATAACATCATTTTCATCATGTATATGCTTCTGGTTTTGGTCTTTGCCCTTGCATATGCATTGTTTCATTTCATTTCTTTCCTTATGCATCTTGTGCTAACTTTTCAGGTTAATGGTAAGTTTGTGTGAGAGGTGGATTTTCCTTCACCTCCCACCTCTTCTCATACTTTCATATTGCATCTTTGCTGCATTTTTTATTGTCTTTGAGTGGGCTTGCTCACTTGTGTTCTTTTTCTCTCACTTTCTTTCTTTAAGTTACTTATCTTCTTAGGAAGTAAGTAACTTATTCTTCTGCTTCCTTCTCCTTTCATCTTGCTTCTCCTTGGTGGCTTCCTTGAAGACTTTTTCTCTTGAGCCTTACAAACCATAGGAACATCCAAGCATGATAATAATTAGGGTTGTGATTAGTACCCCTTAGTTTTCACCTTTGAGTCTTCTTTGTGTCTCTTTTCTCATCTCATCATTAGAGACTAAACCTTTAAGGTTTTAGGACTTTGGAATTAGGGTTATGCTTGCATCCTTCTCTTAGGATGGAGTGTATAACTTTAATCCTAAGTGTTAAACCCTTAATTTGTTTAAAACTCTTAATCAATCCATCTAATAATCACTAAGACATTAACTTGTAACTTGGGCCATACATTAGGGTTCTAATTCTTCCTTTATGGTTAAAAAGGACAAACCCTAGTGTTTAATGGACAAGTCCCCCTCAAGTTGTCTTACAAATCATAAAACTCACTTCTTAATTTCACCCTTAATTAAAATCCATTTAATAAAGGCTTTGTTTTGTCATGAATTTAATCCCTAATCATGGATTAAGTTGAGGTATCTTCCTCAGCTTAAGTGTTCTCATCAATCATCCTTCTATTAGGATGGTGTAATGAGTTCATTAATCCTTGATTATGGCTTAAACTCATTACTTAACACTAAACAAAACCGAAAAAACATCTAAATAATCACAAGTAAGTTAATGATCTTAATCCTACATCATCATGGCAAGTAAGTTGAGATGCTTATCTCATACTTAAATTATTCTCATTATCCCTAATCAGGGAGGATATAATGAGTTTACAAGCCCTTGATTTAGGCTTAAGCTCATGAATTTATGACAAACTCCAAAAACAATAAAAGACTGAAAACACAAAAACAAACAATAATCGTCTCCTTCAGGATTCTTTTCTCATCATCTTCATTCACAAACAAGAACTTGCTTCTTCCGTCTAATGCAAGACAGTTAGCACTCGAGCCAGACAAGTCATACATTTGAGCATAGGCAAGCAAGCAGTTCATCAGTCAATTTATCTTTCAGTCTCTTTGAGTCGAACTACGGTGTTCTGACTTCCTCATTTCACGAGAGGATACGTAGGCATAACTTAACTATTATCGAACAAAAGTCTCTGAGTCTTCCCCCTCTTTCAGCATTCTCTTCTAAGCCTCAGTTCCTGAGCATTCACCCTTTGCACTGACACCTGTATATTCTTTTCCAGCTTTTGCACGCAGATAGCTCATACACTTACCCCTTTAAACACAAATCTTTTAAGCGTGGATCCCGTCGAGTACGACGGACAATCTGGGTGCTAATACCTTCCCAGGTTGTAACCAACCCCTTTTCTCAGTTTCTCTGGTTCGCAACCGTCTTGTCCATATCTTTCTAGGTTTATGCAGCATTACGTTCATTACCTCGTGGGGTACATTCTGTTACAAGGTTATTCCCTTTGGATTGAAGAACGTCGGGGCAACGTATCAACGAGTGTCGTACCTCGAAAAATACGATCCTCGCGAATGCGGTCGCTGCTGGGCTGACTTGAGAGTCGCCACCTAATTTTGATTTATTCCCAAAGAGGGAAAGGGAAAATATAGATAAAACCCGGGAAGAAAGGATAAGGACAAGGTCATCGGAACCATTGCCTAGGTTTGGAAGTCGGTTATGCAGGGGGAAGGTATTAGCACCCCCTACATCCATCGTACTCGATGGGAACCTTCTAAATTGTCACGCGCGAAAGGATGTTTATGCCTAATGAATTACTTGCTAAAAGAGGAAAAGGACTCAAATTTTATTTATCTTTCTTTAAGAGTTGAATTGCACTAAAGACTATGGATAGTTTATTCCGAACCAACAAGCCAAGTGTCTTGCGACGGAATAATCGGAGCGAATAACGAGAGCTCGTAATCCTCCTTTCTACCACTTAAGGCTCGTGGCGTACAATTTCTCTCATATTATTAAAGTGTTTTAATACCTAAGACCACTTGACGTTGGATCAAGGGTTTGGATTTAAAGAAACATTTTGGTAGGTCGACTGCGAGGCATAAAGCGATCGCGAAGGGTGAATGCAAAATGGAGGTTAAGGATTAATGGTTACGCGAGAATGATTCCTAATACTAAGCTAAGGTGGAGCCGTTGGAGCTCGAATTAAACCGAAAGCGTCGAAATTTAGCTCTTTAACTATCTTAGAATTGATTCAAAGTTAGAATCATTCTATGAGAAGTCGAGCATTACTTTATAATCAAATAATTATTTAAATAAAAGAAATGCGATAAAAATACACTTGGTCTCATATTGATCTAAATGACACCGATTTGTCGAAATCGAACATTTAGATCGTTTGTTATATCATCGACCATAAAAAATAAAATAAAGTCGAAATAATAATAAAATAAGAATTTGGCCTCATATTTAATTTAAATAACGTCGATTTATTAGAAATCGAATATTCAAATATTTATTCATCGGCCGAAATAAAATAAATAGAAATAATGAGAAATAATGTGGAAAATAAACGTGTGGCCTCAAATTAGGGGATAACGTCAATTTATTAGAAATCGAATATTACCGTTTATCATTGGCCGATTAAATAATAAAGTCGATAAATGACAATGGATCTAAATTTAATTAGAAACCATAAAATAATGGAAAAAGGGTCTCATATCAATTTGGACAACGTCGGTAAAATCGAATGTCACAAATCGGATAATAATATCATAGACCAAAATATAAATAAATTAATAAACTGATAAAATAATAATAAAGAGAAATCGGCCTCAAATTGATTTAGACAACGTCGCGTAATGGAATGTCGATAAATCATATTTTTATCATAGGCCCAAAATAATAGAATAAAATAACGGATAAAAAATAATAGAATTGGTCTCAATTTAATGGATAATGTCGATTAAATAATCGAATATCGCATTTTATCATTAACCGAATAAATCGAATAATCGATAATTAATAATGAAAAAATAAAAGTTGGCCTCATATCGGTGTCGATAACGTCGGATCGCAATGATTGAATATCACACCTTAAATCATATCATTGGCCCAATAATAGTAAAATAAAATGTAACATTGAAACATGATAGGAATCAACATTAAATCCTGAAATCAAAATTAACAAATAAATCTATACAAATAGTCACTAACAGAAAAATAAATAAAAAACTGAGAAATGAATGGGGTGTTGCGTTAAATTAAAGGGGATGAAAAGCTGGTGGACCAAGCCCATTACAAACAACAGCAGCAATAACCCTAAAATACAAAAAATTCAGAAGAAGAAAAAAATATGAAATCCCTTGTAATTTATTTATGGTTTATACTATTAAATTCTTAAAACAAACAAAGAAATCAAAATTTTAATTATAAAGGAAACATTGGAAATACGCTGAGTACATAAACACAACAGAACAAAGTTTTACAAACCTGAACTCCGAGCAGCTTCGCCTTTTCCGAGAAAGGTTTTCAGCGCCTTCCACTTGTGCGACTTCGAACTCAACTCCTCCAATCTCTCGCTCGCTTCAACGGCAACGGTGACCCGTGTTTCCAGGTCCGAATACGCTCACGATTTCCGGTTTAATTTGCTCATGGTTTCGGTCCGATCACGACACTCCCTCTGAGTTTTGTTCTCACGCGTCTCACTCACACTATCTCAGTCGCGGATTCGCTTCTCGGCTTCTGAGTTCGTGCTCTGGTGTTCTTATTCTCAGATCCGGTTTATATTGGTTCTGAGTTTCAAATTTGTTTTTTGGCTTGTTTGAAAGTTTGATGAAGATTGAAGGATTTGCGGTTAATTAATGGCGGCAGAGGTTTTGGTTCTGTTTTCGTCACAGTTTTGACGCGGTCGGATTTGTTACGATAAAACGGATTTGTGCGTTTTTATGGTCTTCGAATTCAGCCTTTCGAATCGGTTGTACAGGCTTGATTTCGTGGTTTCTGTTTGTTTGTAAAAGTTGAAAAAAGGGTGTGTTTGAAGATTCCACTCTATCTCTCTCTGTATTATCACTACGTTTTCGGTTGTATCGTCTTTGTATCTGTGATGTTTTATCGTGGTTTATGCAGAAGGTTTTGGGTTTTGGCTCATGTTTATGATGGGTATTCGGAGGTAGTATGAAGGTGAACGGAAGAGTGGTATGAAGCCCGTGAGGTAATTGCAGGGATGGTATGTTGTGCAGAGGTTGATGAAGACTGAGGAGACGTTTTTAATTTTGTTTTGATGAAAATGCAGAAGGTTTTATGGTTGTCCCCCCCCCCCCGAATTGATAGTTGCGGCTTCTTATAAAAAGGCCAGAGAATCACGAATTCTGCGCACAAATTGCTATGGGCTTGTGGAATTGCTGAGCTGTTATGCACTAATTGGCTGTGTGATGAGAAAATGTATGGGACCATAGTGAAGGAATTGCATTTTCGTGCTGATACGTTGTGTGACTGGTAGTGGGTCACGTACAGCCAGATGGGAGAATGGTGGTGGTTATGATACCTCAACAATAATAATAATAATGGTCACAAATATACTAATAAAATAATAATATATAAATAATAGTAATATTTATAATAATAATAATAATAAAAAAAAGAATTAATAAAATAGAATAAAATGAAAAACACTAAGTGGAAAATAATAATAAAAGAAAAGTTGGTTAAAACGGATTAGAGAATAATAACGAGATTATATAAAAATAGAGATATGACTAGAAATAATGGATAAAAATAGATACGAAATCGAAACACGGATGAATCGTCATCGCACCAAAATGCACCATTTTTCAACAGCACAAACACATAACCTGACAAGCCTGGACGAAATTTTGGCTCAATTTGAATAAACTAAAACAAATATTTTTTCTTTTTAATTTTCTGAGAAATAATAAAAAGGTGGGTAGGACAAATTTGGGGTATGACAGATGCCCCTATCTAATTGTCTTAAACTTGAAATGAACTGTTGCAAGGCATTCGATTCTAAAGTAAAAGTCAATTAGATATAAGAAGACCCAAAATTTGTCCGATGCAGAATGCGATGCAATAATGAAATATGGTATGCTTATATGGATGCAATTGCTGGGGATTAAATGCAGTTTGAATGTGATATGAAATAAGATGACATAAAGTCTGAAATGATGAAATGATTGAACACTGAAAATGATAAGGTAAGAAACTGGCTGAGGAAAAATCAAATATTCATGAAAATCTGTCTGGGTAACAGAGAAAAGGTAGAAATACTTGAAATGAGAGGAATAAACCCTGAGAAAGGTACATCCAGAAATATTTATGGATGCACCAACACCAAATTTGGAAATCAACGCCCGAAACATCTAGAAGAGTACTAGATGTGGAATGAGACCAAATTATGAAGGTATACCAAGGGAGAGATCAAACTTTCTAACAAGACATTAAAAGGGATGTCACTTGAAATAGGGATCCACGTCAAACTTGACATAGTTTGAAGGAAAAGAAAATATCCACGCCAAATTTTATTAACAAGACAAATTTGAAGGAAAAAAAGGTTCCACGCCAAACTTCACAAAGTTTGAAGAAAAAGAAAATATCCACGCCAAATTTTCTTAACAAGACAAATTTGAAGGAAAACGTTCCACGCCAAACTTGAAACAGTTTGAAGGAAAAGGAGTTCCACGCCAAACTGAACACAGTTTGAAGGAAAAAGTTCCACGCCAAACTTGACACAGTTTGAAGGAAAAAAGTTCCACGCCAAACTTGACACAGTTTGAAGGAAAAAAGGTTCCACGCCAAACTTGACACAGTTTGAAGGAAAAAAGTTCCACGCCAAACTTGACACAGTTTGAAGGAAAAAAGGTTCCACGCCAAACTTGACACAGTTTGAAGGAAAAAGGTTCCATGCCAAACTTGACACAGTTTGAAGGAAAAGGGTTCCACGCTAAACTTAACACAGTTTGAAGGAAAAAGTTCCACGCCAAACTTGACACAGTTTGAAGGAAAAAAGTTCCACGCCAAACTTGACACAGTTTGAAGGAAAAAAGGGTTCCACGCCAAACTGAACATAGTTTGAAGGAAAAGGGTTCCACGCCAAACTTATCAATAAGACAAATTTGAAGGAATAGAAAAAAACACGAAAGACAGGGTGACAGACACGACTGCTTTGATAGGTGCCAAATGAGTTGGACTTTGACTATAAGGTAAGATAATAAGACATTGTGAAATGCATATGAGCATGAAGTAAACTTCGTGCTATGCTCGATATGAAATTGTATGATGCAAATGGTGCAATGATTGCAATGCAAATGTCGAGACCACAAGATAAGACTCTTTTGGAGAGGTGCGGCTGAAACAGCTGATTCCACAACACAAGGAACTTTGCCAAATTTATGCCCCTTGAAAGATATCCTGAACACAACTTTCATTATACTTGTTAGAAGTATCATGATGCTGATCCTTTTGGGACGAGGAGATAAGATTTGTTTGCGGATTGCTTGAAGTAGACTGCCCCATGTTGAATGATTCTGAAGTGACTGCTTGACTGGTGGCTTTAAATGCTTGCCCCAACATGAGTCCTGAAGAAAAATCCTTTCTGAATAACAAGATCTTTGATTGAAATATGCCCCTGATAGGATCACTGGTCAAGTTTCTCAACTGTTTAGAGTTCCCTGATGATAAGTGCTTTCTTGCAAATAAAATATCCATTCAAAAATGTTAATTTTAATGCAACGCTCAAGCAAAAATTTGAAATCAAAATCATTAGTTGAATGATATTGGTGCACAGAGAATGAATCACTAGTAAAAATGCAATATTTATTCAAACACTCAATGTGAAAGATAATGCAAATTGAAAGACAATGCAAAAGGTATAATACCAAAGCGAATGATTGGCAAATCTCATGGGGAGTCAGCTTATGCCACCTTGTTGAGATATGCTTTCGAAACAAACTGAACTTCAATTAGGTCTTTAAAGGGTTGTAACGTGGTCTGGTTCACGGTTTATGAAACAAAAGGATATACGGCTCAAAATTTAATTTTTACCCCACCCATTCTCCGTGATGATCTCCAGTCCTATGCTCAATTAAAACAACCTATGCATTCAGGTTATTTGGATTTGTATTGACAATGACGGCTTAAGAGCCAAAGGATCACTGGATAGCAGTCATTGCTTATTCACAACATTTGTTGGTTTTGTTGAGGACTTCGGGTCAACTCATCTTTGTCTTTGTGAGGAATTTTGGTGACCTCTTTTGATTTGATTCTTATTATCCCTAACTTTTTCCTGGACTGTATCTTTGCAGTTTTCAGTCCACCGGGATGTTTTTATTTCTGCCTAAGTCGCCTTTTAGGTATTGACTTAGCGGCTTTTTTCATTTTTTTTTATTTGGACAATGACTGCCATCAATTTCCTCGAAAATTGTGCGAAGGAAAACTTGGACTTGAAATCCTTATTGAAAGGTGCAATGAATAATATTCCTGAAGTTGAATGTATATTTGAATTAATTGAGAACTACCCTGCCCCGGGTTAAGATTATGGGTTTTTTCGTGTAGAAAGAAACTCCAACTTCTAGGCTCAAAGGGGTTGGCAATGGATTAACTTCCTTATTTCTCCAGTGTTTGGGAATTGAAACAATGCTTGTATATCATCAGCAAGGTTTTATTTTGAAAGCATATCATTTAACAAATTGGGTATCGTTTCGTCATCCTCCCTCCAATCATTGCTTATACAATAAATGAATAAGAGAAACAATGGTATATATTGTTTGGAATTTTTGAAAATGAAAAGCATAAATACGCACAAATATGAAGGTGAATGAATTGATTCAAAACATGCGATGCTCATTTCATTAACATTAACATTAGAGAACAAACAAAGTCTTTAAACAAGTACGCATAATACAAACAAGGGAATTAAAACTAAAAAGAAACAAGGCCTAGTGTCTAATCAGTAGCAAGGATGAGCTTTCCCGTCTGACCCCCTGGCTTTAGGTAGTAACTTGTGATTCTTCGACCAAATCTTCAGCCACTTTGTTTTGGCATGGGATCTATTTCGACCTTGGGAGTCCCTCTCTGTGTGAAGGTGAGAACATCTCCTCTGACCAAGTCTTGAACTTGAGCCTGGAAAGCATAACAATTTTCAATATCATGACCTGCAGCTCCTTCATGAAACGGGAAATGGAGGTCACTCCTAAATCCTGGTGGAAGAGGATTTGG
Source organism: Lathyrus aphaca (assembly GCA_963966055.1). Lineage (NCBI taxonomy): Eukaryota > Viridiplantae > Streptophyta > Magnoliopsida > Fabales > Fabaceae > Lathyrus > Lathyrus aphaca. The sequence goes on along the minus strand of OZ014520.1, from coordinate 95,194,403 downwards.
AGGAACGAGAGGTCTGGTGGTGACAAGACCTTTCTTGCACAGTGCAGGGAAAATCTCAGCATACTTCAAGGGAACAGGATCAATAGGAGCCCTGGGCCTAGGATTGCGAGTCTGATTCTGACCAACATTCCTTTGTGGATGAGCTCGAGCTGGTGGAGCATTAACCATAGGAGCAATTGCGGCTACTTGGGCTTCACCATATGGTTGTTTCCTGTAGTAGGGTCTTCTTTCAGTGTTGACAGCATGAGTATCACCCTCTTTCTTCTTTTGAAAGTTCCCGGAGGACTTTTTCGCAGCATTAGAAGCTTCAGCACAACCAAACTTGCCTTTTCTGATTCCTTCCTCTAGCCTTTCTCCAATAGTGACTAGGTCAGCAAAACTAGATGATATGCTACCTATCATCCTTTCCCAGTAAAGAGGTTGAAGAGTGTCCATGAACAGACCAGTCAGCTCTTTCTCTGCCAAGGGAGGCTCAACCTGAGTAGCTAGATCTCTCCAGCGCTGAGCATACTCCTTGAATGATTCCTTTTCTTTCTGAGACATGTTTTGAAGCTGACGGTGGTCAGGTGCCATGTCCAGATTGTATTTGTATTGTTTTAGGAATGCATCAAGCAAATCCTGCCAGCATTGGATACAGCTTTTCTCGAGTCCCATATACCATTTCAAAGATTCCCCACTCAAGCTATCTTGGAAGCAATGGATGAGTAGTTTGTCTTTATCAGCATGCGCGGCCATTTTGCGGCAGTACATAATCATGTCGCTTTTGGGGCAAGTGTCTCCCTTATATTTTTCAAATATTGGCATTTTGAACTTGTCTGGCATAACCAAATTTGAAACTAAGCACATGTCTGATGCGGCAGCGTTGAAAACATCAAATCCCTCGACAGCTCTTATCCTTTTTTCCAAGGTCATACATTGTTCCCTAACATCCTTAAAATTTCCAGCCTCACCTTGTACCAATGATGGTGGATTATGCGCGAAGGGAGGATTCACATAAGTAGTTTGGGCAACAGTATGCACATTGGGTTGAGAGTCAGTGAACACTCCAGGTTCGAAAAAAGTGGATGTACCAGTCATCTGAGTAGTCACAAATGGCGGATTATAACCCGGTGGCAATCCAAATTCTGGCCATGTGCTAGCAGGTCTTGAAGACTCTGCGTTAACGACGAAACTACTGTCTTCAGAGGTGACGGTCTTCTGAGCTGGAGTGTCCTTAGTAGCCAAGATTTGGAACATATCCATAATCTTGCTCACACTGCTTTTCAGGTCATCAATGTCTTCCCTGACTCGCTTGTTGTGTTCTTCTTGTTCAGCCATTCTTCTTCTTTCGTGGGCCCTAGTTCTGTATCTGCATGGAGGAATCAGCTTGACGGGTACTCAACAACTCTGAAGACGAGAACAAATGAACATGAGCGACTATGAATGCAAAAATGAATGCAAATATGGATGAAATGATATGTAAATAAAATGCGAAAAGATGTTAAACATAAAGTCAAGGTATCATAAGTTCAAGGTACGGATGGAGGATATTCAGATTGCTTTCCTCACAAGGATTTTGCCGGTTAGGCTATAAAGTTTTAAAGGAACCCCAAAGTTAACAATCCATATGGTTGTTCATCACACACGCCATAAGCATGACGGTTGATTGACTCCACCATATGAATCTCTTTTAGGTGAGATCTTCGTATTGAACCACGCGAGATGGAAGTCTATCGGTTCCCCATACTACGCGATCATCGACACGGGGTTTAAAGCAAAGTCTCAGAGTTATGGACCTTCCTCAATTGTTTGATGCACGTGCCACTTTTATATATTCTTGACAGTCAATCAACTCCATTGAGTAAGTCTATTCCAAGTGAGGTTTTCGTATCGAGCCACGCGACGGCGAACCCTGGTGCCCCATACTATGCAACCATCAACCGATGTTTTAAGCCACACGGTTTAAGGTTCTAAAGGTCCTCAGAGTCGACGACCCTAATGAAAGTAACTGAGCACACACGTGAAAAGCTTGACGGTCGTCATTGTTCTCATTAGAATCTACTCCAAGCGAGGTTTTCGTATCGACAACCCACGAGAGTGGTTCCCTCGGGAGCCCATACTACACCACCTCTTCTAGCTTAAGTTTATACTCAAAGACCCGGGTATGGAGCCTTTCACTCAAGTTTCAAAATATCGATCCAAGAACCACAAGGTAAAATATGGAAATCGATAAAGAAAGTGGTAAAACATAAACAAGTAAGACATAAAGGTAAACATACAAACAAGCGTGAAGCAACCTAGATTAGGCTTGACTTGCATAGGGGTGAACCAATCCCCAGCAGAGTCGCCAGCTGTCGTACCTCGAAAAATATGATCCTCGCGAATGCGGTCGCGGCTGGGCTGACTTGAGAGTCGCCACCTAATTTTGATTTATTCCCAAAGAGGGAAAGGGAAAATATAGATAAAACCCGGGAAGAAAGGATAAGGACAAGGTCATCGGAACCATTGCCTAGGTTCGGAAGTCGGTTATGCAGGGGGAAGGTATTAGCACCCCCTACATCCATCGTACTCGATGGGAACCTTCTAAATTGTCACGCGTGAAAGGATGTTTATGCCTAATGAATTACTTGCTAAAAGAGGAAAAGGACTCAAATTTTATTTATCTTTCTTTAAGAGTTGAATTGCACTAAAGACTATGGATAGTTTATTCCGAACCAACAAGCCAAGTGTCTTGCGACGGAATAATCGGAGCGAATAACGAGAGCTCGTAATCCTCCTTTCTACCACTTAAGGCTCGTGGCGTACAATTTCTCTCATATTATTAAAGTGTTTTAATACCTAAGACCACTTGACGTTGGATCAAGGGTTTGGATTTAAAGAAACATTTTGGTAGGCCGACTGCGAGGCATAAAGCGATCGCGAAGGGTGAATGCAAAATGGAGGTTAAGGATTAATGGTTACGCGAGAATGATTCCTAATACTAAGCTAAGGTGGAGCCGTTGGAGCTCGAATTAAACCGAAAGCGTCGAAATTTAGCTCTTTAACTATCTTAGAATCGATTCAAAGTTAGAATCATTCTATGAGAAGTCGAGCATTACTTTATAATCAAATAATTATTTAAATAAAAGAAATGCGATAAAAATACACTTGGTCTCATATTGATCTAAATGACACCGATTTGTCGAAATCGAACATTTAGATCGTTTGTTATTTCATCGACCATAAAAAATAAAATAAAGTCGAAATAATAATAAAATAAGAATTTGGCCTCATATTTAATTTAAATAACGTCGATTTATTAGAAATCGAATATTCAAATATTTATTCATCGGCCGGAATAAAATAAATAGAAATAATGAGAAATAATGTGGAAAATAAACGTGTGGCCTCAAATTAGGGGATAACGTCAATTTATTAGAAATCGAATATTACCGTTTATCATTGGCCGATTAAATAATAAAGTCGATAAATGACAATAGATCTAAAATTAATTAGAAACCATAAAATAATGGAAAAAGGGTCTCATATCAATTTGGACAACGTCGGTAAAATCGAATGTCACAAATCGGATAATAATATCATAGACCAAAATATAAATAAATTAATAAACTGATAAAATAATAATAAAGAGAAATCAGCCTCAAATTGATTTAGACAACGTCGCGTAATGGAATGTCGATAAATCATATTTTTATCATAGGCCCAAAATAATAGAATAAAATAACGGATAAAAAATAATAGAATTGGTCTCAATTTAATGGATAACGTCGATTAAATAATCGAATATCGCATTTTATCATTAACCGAATAAATCGAATAATCGATAATTAATAATGAAAAAATAAAAGTTGGCCTCATATCGGTGTCGATAACGTCGGATCGCAATGATCGAATATCACACCTTAAATCATATCATTGGCCCAATAATAGTAAAATAAAATGTAACATTGAAACATGATAGGAATCAACATTAAATCCTGAAATCAAAATTAACAAATAAATCTATACAAATAGTTACTAACAGAAAAATAAATAAAAAACTGAGAAATGAATGGGGTGTTGCGTTAAATTAAAGGGGATGAAAAGCTGGTGGACCAAGCCCATTACAAACAACAACAATAACCCTAAAATACAAAAAATTCAGAAGAAGAAAAAAATATGAAATCCCTTGTAATTTATTTATGGTTTATACTATTAAATTCTTAAAACAAACAAAGAAATCAAAATTTTAATTATAAAGGAAACATTGGAAATACGCTGAGTACATAAACACAACAGAACAAAGTTTTACAAACCTGAAGCTCAGCCCTTACCTTTGTTCGCGCCGCCGCTGACCAATATCGACTTCACCACGACCTTCTCCGAGCAGCTTCGCCTTTTCCGAGAAAGGTTTTCAGCGCCTTCCACTTGTGCGACTTCGAACTCAACTCCTCCAATCTCTCGCTCGCTTCAACGGCAAGTGACCCGTGTTTCCAGGTCCGAATACGCTCACGATTTCCGGTTTAATTTGCTCATGGTTTCGGTCCGATCGCGGCACTCCCTCCGAGTTTTGTTCTCACGCGTCTCACTCAGACTATCTCAGTCGCGGATTCGCTTCTTGGCTTCTGAGTTCGTGCTCTAGTGTTCTTATTCTCAGATCCAGTTTATATTGGTTCTGAGTTTCAAATTTGTTTTTTGGCTTGGTTGAAAGTTTGATGAAGATTGAAGGATTTGCGGTTAATTAATGGTGGCAGAGGTTTTGGTTCTGTTTTCGTCACAGTTTTGACGCGGTCGGATTTGTTACGATAAAACGGATTTGTACGTTTTTATGGTCTTCGAATTCAGCCTTTCGAATCGGTTGTACAGGCTTGATTTCGTGGTTTCTGTTTGTTTGTAAAATTTGAAAAAAGGGTGTGTTTGAAGATTCCACTCTATCTCTCTCTGTATTGTCACTATGTTTTCGGTTGTATCGTCTTTGTATCTGTGATGTTTTACCGTGGTTTATGCAGAAGGTTTTGGGTTTTGGCTCAGGTTTATGATGGGTATTCGGAGGTAGTATGAAGGTGAACGGAAGAGTGGTATGAAGCCCGTGAGGTAATAGCAGGGATGGTGTGTTGTGCAGAGGTTGATGAAGACTGAGGAGACGTTTTTAATTTTGTTTTGATGAAAATGCAGAAGGTTTTATGGTTGTCCCCCCCCCCCAATTGATAGTTGCGGCTTCTTATAAAAAGGCCAGAGAATCACGGATTCTGCGCACAAATTGCTATGGGCTTGTGGAATTGCTGAGCTATTATGCACTAATTGGCTGTATGATGAGAAAATGTACGGGACCATAGTGAAGGAATTGCATTTTCGTGCTGATACGTTGTGTGACTGGTAGTGGGTCACGTACAGCCAGATGGGAGAATGGTGGTGGTTATGATACCTCAACAATAATAATAATAATGGTCACAAATATAATAATAAAATAATAATATATAAATAATAGTAATATTTATAATAATAATAATAATAATAATAATAATAATAATAATAATAATAATAAAAAGAATTAATAAAATAGAATAAAATGAAAAACACTAAGTGGAAAATAATAAGAAAAGAAAAGTTGGTTAAAACGGATTAGAGAATAATAACGAGATTATATAAAAATAGAGATATGACTAGAAATAATGGATAAAAATAGATACGAAATCGAAACACGGATGAATCGTCATCGCACCAAAATGCACCATTTTTCAACAGTACAAACACATAACCTGACAAGCCTGGACGAAATTTTGGCTCAATTTGAATAAACTAAAACAAATATTTTTTCTTTTTAATTTTCTGAGAAATAATAAAAAGGTGGGGAGGACAAATTTGAGGTATGACAACGGGCTATGGTAACTTTGTTCCACGATATGATACATAAAGAAATTGAATGCTATGTGGACGATATGATTGCCAAGTCCCGAGACAAAGAAGGGCATTTGGTCAATCTCAAAAAGTTGTTTGATAGATTGATAAAGTACAGATTGAGGTTGAATCCAAACAAGTGCACTTTTGAAGTGCGTTCCGGTAAATTGTCGGGTTTCATTGTTAGTCAAAGAGGAATCGAGGTAGATCCTGCAAAAGTAAAAGCAATACAAGATATGCTTGCACCGAAAACAGAAAAAGAAGTGTGTGGCTTTTTAGGGAGATTGAACTACATTTTTCAGTTTATATCTCATCTAACTGCCACATGCGAGCCAATATTCAAATTGTTGAGAAAAGAGAAAACGGTCAGGTTGAATGAAGGTTGTCAAAGAGCCTTTGAAAAGATAAAAGAATATTTGCAGGAGCCTCCGATTCTAATGCCTCCAGTTCCAGGACGGCCACTTATCATGGACTTGACTGTGTTAGAAGGGTCGATGGGGTGTGTTCTAGGCCAACATGACGAGTTTGGTCGAAAATAGCTTGTTATTTACTACCTTAGCAAAAAGTTTACCGACTGTGAATCCTGTTACTCACTGCTCGAGAAACCTTGTTGCACTTTGGTATGGGTTGCTCGCCGACTGAAGCAGTACATGTTGACCCATACGACACTGCTAATCTCAAAAAAAGAACCCTGTCAAGTATATTTTCGAGAAACCAGCATTAACCGGAAGGGTTGCAAGGTGGAAAATGATCTTAATAGAGTATGACATACAATATACTTCCCAGAAAGTCATCAAAGTAAGTGTATTGTCAGATTATCTTGCACAGCAACCGCTTGAAGACGACTATCAGCCGATGACGTTTGATTTCCCTGATGAGGACATCGTGTACCTCCAGGCAAGAGATTGCGAGGAACCACTTCCGGAGGAGGGGCCAAACCCTGAATCTAAATGGAAGTTGATGTTTGATGGGGCAGTCAATATCAACGGACGTGGAGTTGGTGTTGTTCTTATCACTCCCGAAGGTGTTCACTTTCCCTTTGCTGTCAGAATTACTTTTGGCTGCACCAACAATGAAGCGGAATACGAGGCGTGCATAATGGGGATAGAGGAGGCTATTAATCTTCAGATTAAGACCCTCAATATATTCGGAGATTCATCCCTCGTTATCAATCAGATTACCGGCAAGTGGTATACACATCAAGAACACTTAATTCCTTATAGGTATTATGCCAGAAGACTGTTGACGTTCTTCACAATGGTTAAGCTACAGTATATACCACGAGATGAGAATCAATTTTCCGATGCATTGGCTACTCTCTCTTCGTCCATAAAAGTCTTGTGTTGGAACTATGTGCCCGGGATTGACATTTCCTGGCTTGACACACCAGCTTACGCTTTCTCTGTAGACGCAGTGTCTGATGAGAAACCTTGGTATTTTGATATCAAGCTTTTCCTAGAAAAACAAGAATACCCAGCTGGGGCATCATCCAATGACAAGAAGACCTTGAGACAACTTGCCGCTAGCTTCTTCTTGAATACAGACGGAGTTCTGTATAAGAGGAACTTTGACATGGTTTTGCTCAAATGCGTGGATAGACACGAAGCAGGCCTGTTAATACAGGAAGTCCATGAGGGATCTTTTGGTACCCATGCAGGAGGACATGGAATGGCCAAGAAGTTATTAAGATCAGGGTACTATTGGCTAACCATGGATGCAGACTGTTGTTCGTACGCCCGTAAGTGCGAAAAGTGCCAGATATATGCAGACAAAGTGCATATTCCTCCTAGCCCGCTCAATGGTATGTCATCTCCTTGGCCCTTTTCTATGTGGGGCATTGACATGATCGGAAAGATAGAGCCTACTGCTTCAAACGGTCATCGTTTCATCTTGGTCGCGATTTATTACTTCACCAAATGGGTTGAAGCAGCATCATACGCCAATGTCACTTGTCAAGTGGTAGCCATATTTCTGAAAAGAGACATCATTTGCAGATACGGAGTGCCCGAGCGAATCATTACTGATAATGGTTCCAACTTAAACAACAAGATGATGGCAGAACTATGCCGGGACTTTAAGATCCAACATCACAATTCTTCTCCTTACCGGCCAAAGATGAATGGCGCGGTAGAGGCAGCCAACAAGGATATTAAGAAGATTATGCAGAAGATGGTTTTCATTTACAAAGATTGGCATGAGATGTTACCATTTGCGCTGCATGGGTACCGAACGTCAGTTAGGACGTCGACCGGGGCAACTCCTTTCTCATTGGTGTACGACATGGAGGCAGTTTTTCCTGTTGAGGTAGAAATTCCTTCATTGCGTGTGATGATGGACGTGAAGCTTGATGAGGCTGAGTGGCTACGTGCTCGATACAATCAGTTGTGCCTAATTGAGGAAAATAGATTAGCGGCTATCTATCATAGTCAACTTTATCAGAGGAGAATGAAGCGAGCATTCGACCAACGAGTACGTACTCGAAAGTATCAAGTAGGCAAGCTTGTACTCAAGAGGATCATTCCTCCAGGTTCAGATCACAGGGGCAAGTGGACCCCAAACTACGAAGGCCCATTCATAGTGAAGAAAGTTTTCTCAGGTGGGGCGCTGATGCTCACTACTATGGATGGAGAAGATTTCCAGTCTCCTGTTAACTCGGACGCAGTTAAAAAATACTTCGCATAAAAGACCCGCTGGACACAAAAACATAATTAAAGTCCAAGCAAGAAAAGGGCATCCCAGCGAGCTAAAAACAGAATAAAAAGCTCGGGCAAAAGTTAGGGAAAATAATAAAAAAATGTACACCTGCTGAGTTGAAAAGCCACATTGGACAGCTCAGGAAAAAAAGGGTATCCCGGTGGATTGAAAACCTGAAAGGGCGATCCATGCAAAATAAGGGAATAAGCGAACAACTGTGATTCGGGTAATCTGAACCAAATCACCGTTTTGTGCAGTCTGACAATATCAGAAGGATAGGAATCAATCCCCTCGTCTTCTTCAGAAAGCAAGGGCAAGAACAGAAAGTCTTGAAGACATGTTGGTCATAGCAGGAAGGAAACTCATTGGAATTCCGTGTACATTGCCATTAGGACAGTTTCTTTTCTCAATTTTATGGTAGTTACCTCTTTCCAGGTAGTTACTTCCTGATGTAAAACTTTGCCTATTCGGAGGCCATTCAATGAATTAGTATTCAGTTAAAAGCTGTGTTGCGTTGTGTTTACTTTGTTTGCAAAACTGTCCCGAATTTTTGGCAAAAAGAGCATTGCATATGAAACATGTTGATTTTTCTATAAAAAAAATTGACATGGAAGGGAAACAATTAAAACTGCCTTTGAGTGTCGGGTGACAATGGATGAAAAGATCATACCATGCAAGTCCCCGGGGCACATGTGTGTATACTGTTGTTGCAGATTTTGCAGGGCGATGTGGTATTTCCCCAAGCAGAGAGTGCTCCCCGGCTGAGCTATAGAAGTGAGATCCCTAGCCGAACATCAAACCTAATCAAAGAGGTGTCCTTGCCAAGCGGCTGTTGTTCTTCACAAGAAAGACATAGTTATCCCCAGTAGAGTTCAGATGGAACATTCCCCAGCTAAGTCAGAGTAGGGTGGTATCCCCAGCTTAACTCCAAACCCAATCAAAGAGGTTTGTCCCCAATCGGAGTCTTTGTGTCAGAATGGGCTATTCCCAGCGAGCAACTGAATGCCTATTTCCTCACCGAGTCTGAATTTTCAGAATTCTCTCCCCAGCTAGGGTCTGACCAAGCATCATCCCCAGCCAAGTCTGAAGACGGTTATCCTCCGCAGAGTTTCATGTTTGGAAGTTGTCCATCATTGAAATATTCCCGAGGAAGTTTCCAATTTATTTTGGCCATGTGATGATACAAACCGTCATTCATCTCCTCAACCAGTGTCAAGCATTGTCAAATCCTCTTGACCTAGTTCCCCTGCAGAGTCGGGATTATTGTTGCCAATCAGGGCAATTCGTTTGATGCTCGTATGCATTCCCTGGAACATGTCTGTGCTTGGCATCTGTTTTCTGCACGTCTGTGTTCCCCATCACTCGTCTGTGTTTGATGGTTGATATCTGCTGGATGTTCGTCTGCATTCCCAGCACTCGCTCGTTTGTGAATTATTCTTCGTTTGATTCTCCCCGGCAGAGTTGTGTTTCTTACCGGACATTTGGCGCTCCTATGCTTTCTCCAGCACTCGTCTGTGTTTGATACCTGCTTGATGCTCTTCTGCAATTCTTAACACCCGTCCGTGTTTGACATCTGTTGATTGCTCGTCTGCATTTCTTAACACTCGTCTGTGTCTAAAATTTGTTTATTGCTCATCTGCAATTCTTAACACTCGTCTGTGTTTGATACTCATCTGATGCTCGTATGCTTTCCCCAGCACTCGTCTGTGTGTGATACTATTTGATGCTTGTCCGCGATCCCCAGCACTCGTTCGTGCTTGAACATTTGTTTGATACTCGTATGCATTCTCCAAACGCTCGTCTGTGTTGGATCTCTGATACTCGTCTGTATTGCTACTCCCAAATGCTTGTCTGTGTTGGATTTCTGGTATTCGTCTGTATCAGCTGTTGATATTCGTCTGTATCATCGCCCGAAGTGCTCATCTATTTTTCTTAGATCATCGTCTGATATTCGTTTGTATCATTGACTTATGGCACTCATCTGTGATCTCTTGATGATCATCCAATGCTCGTTTATGTTGAAGAGGTTTGAAGTCCTGACGGTGGGATTAAACGTCAAAATAGTTACCGGTCCTGGCGTAACGGGTTATCCGAAGGAGGTTCGTCTGTCTCAGGCATCACTTATCAATGTAAGATTTATGAAGAGGGTTCATCCAATCCTAATGTTGCACCTGGCGTAACAGGTTATCTGAAGAAGACTCGTCTGTCTTAGACCATATATCCACGAATAATATATGAAGAGGGTTTGTCTATCCTGATTATGCATGTCTATCCCACAGACTTAAGTGTGTTACCGGTCCTGGCATAACAGGTTTATCGAAGGAGATTCGTTTGTCTCGGGTCATATATGGAAAAATATATGAAGAGGGCTCGTATGTCCATTTCCTGGCGTAACAGGGTTGTTTGAAGAGGGCTCGTATGTCCATTTCCTGGCGTAACAGGTTTGCTCGAGGAAGACTCGTTTGTCTAAGTTTTTCTTATCCGAAGTAACAATTCAGGTTGGAAGAAGCTCGTATGTTTTGTCCTCACTTTAATCGCCAAAGCGTCATTTAGTTGGGTTTATTTTCCATTGCCTGCATTCTCCAACAGAGTGCAAATTTCTGGTCTTCTTGGTATTCAACCACAGTTTATCTTGAACGGTTGATAGCTATGCTACCGTCCTCTTCAGATTAACAGTTGCTTGAATAGGGGCAGCTGTAACACCCCAAATTTGCCCTCTCCTGTTTAACATCATCATCATATCATGATCATCATAAGCATGTCATGTCCTTAGCATTTTTACATAGAAAGATGAAGCATAGCACTTGCACGTTCTAGCATAAGGCATGTGATCGACTATCCGGGAAATTTGAAGCATAATAAGTCAAATTCAAGAGCATATGTGACTTGGCAGAAAGCTCTCAAGGCATGTTATACAAGCTTTGTATCATGGTCAAGGCCCCTAAAAATATTGAGGATCAAAATCAGATCAGAACGATTGGCGTCGGGTTATTATTGAGGTTTCCCACCAAATGGTGGGAAAATTCAAAATTCACTGGTGTTAACCGGTTAACGCTTTGGTTAACTGGTTAACGGCTGCAAATTTTGAATTCCAGCAGCAAATTCAGCATGTGTTTTGGCTCCAATTTTCCAATTTTCTGATTTTTATTCATTTTTAATTAAGGAGAAGGGTCTAGAGCATTTATCCAAGCCTAATTCCAATGCTAGATCCTAATCACTTTCCTAAACCATATTTTTTTTGGATCCCAAGCCTAAATTTTGGGCCCCAAACCTAAACCATATTTAATCCATTTTCCTCCAAACCAAGGGGGACTCTCTCATAATTCACTCCTCTTCATTTTCTGAATTTTGATCTCTCTCACCATTCTCTCATTTTTTTTCTCTCAATTTTCCAAATCACTCAAAGTTCCTCTTTGAAGATCCAATAACTTTGCCTTAAAGTGTGTAGATCTTGGGACTAGACCTCCATCCATAGCTTCTTTGCATCATTTTGCTGGTTTACTTGGTGATTCAGATCTGGTTTGGAAATTAGAAGTGCTTTTGGAGCCAAAACTCTGCATCAAGACCCTTTGGTTGCATTTATTTTGCATGGAGTGTGAAGCTTAGCACCGGATCTTCAAAGTTCTCCGTGAAATGTCTCATCTCCAGCTCAAACAACAATTACCAAAGCATACCTCAGCTTTGTAGGTTGGTTAAATTTAGATCTAGCATTGTTTTAGCTTATTTGCATGCTTGTGCTTTAGATCCACCATGTGCTTGTGTATTTGCTTGTGTTGCTTGAATTGATTGGTTGATTCGTAACCGGATCCGTGTGCTAATGTTCATGAGCTTAATGATGTTAATTAATGTGAATTGATCCACTTATTTCATGCTTAATTGATTGCTAGTCTGTGACGGAATTATTTGGATAAGCTGGTTTGAGCTGATTTTCTGTAGGAAATTGTTGCTATTTTGACAGTGTTAACCGGTTAACGCTTTGGTTAACCGGTTAACGCACCTGTTTTCTGTGTATTTTGCTGCAGGTTTGGACTGGTTAACCAGTTAACGCTTTGGTTAACTGGTTAACACTGATGCAGAATGTCATTTTGGAGTTGTTTTGAGCTTGTTTGATCCCCTTACATGTTTTAATTGCCATGGATCATTGAATATGCTAGTTTAGGGTGATTTGCTTGCTGGTTGATGTATGTTTTCATGTTCTCGGCGCGTAAATGCTTGTATGCGCAAAGTTTGGCATGTTGTTTGATCTTTTTTTATTTGAACTTTGAGCATGTTAATTCCATGATTGTGTTGATGAACATATGCTGGATTTTTGCTAACACTTGCAGGGGCTCATGGTAAGAGAAGTGTGGATGTTTATTCACATTTCAACTCTTCCCCTTTCCTTTTTAAGTTGCTTTCTCTTTGTGGTTTTTGATGTGCCTTATGCCATCATGCGATGCAACTTTTTTCTTCCCCCTTTAGGAGCAACTTATCTCCTTTAGAGGTGTAAGTTGCTTGCTAGCTTTCTTTTCCTCTCTTTTGCTCCTCTTTGGTTCTTCTTTTCTTTTAGGATAGTTGAAACCTCACTAACCTTAGGACCACTTTTTTGCATGATAACTTTAGGTTTAGTCTTTCCCCATTAGACTTTTGCCTTTTGCTCCTTTGGTTATTTCTCATCTCATCTCAAAACAAAACCTAAAAAACATTAATAAAGAAAGAAGTGACTTCTTGTGTAATAACCTTATTCCATGGGGCCTATGTATTCATTCCATCTTAGAATAGTGCATTTTTCTAGCATGATGCACAAGTCGGATCATGAGGTCATCTTCATGAAGAAAAACCCTAAAAAATACTTCTTCATTTTTAATCACTAAAATACCTAATAAATTCAACAAGTCAATGAATTTAGGCCCTTGCCCTTGGAAACAAGTCTTGGATAAATTCTCCTTACTTGGTGTGTGTCCCTCCCCCGAAAAGACACCAGAGTCCCAGGGTGCAGACGCGAACGGTCGGCGAAGATAGAGAAATGAAAGTGAAGTGAATAGAGTCGCCAGCTAGGCATTTTTATCCCGAAGGAAAGGTAATGCTGCATAAACCTAGAAAGAGATGGATAAGACGGTTGCGAACCAGAGAAACTGAGAAAGGGGGTTGGTTACAACCTGGGAAGGTATTTGTACCCAGATTGTCCGTCGTACTCAATGGGATCCACGCTTATAAGATTTTGTGTAAAGGGGTAGTGTATGTGCTATCTGTGTACAAAAAGATAAGAATGAATATACAGGTGTCAGTGCAAAAAGGTGAATTGCTCAGGAGCTGAGGCTTTTAGAAAGAATACTGAAAGAGGGGGGTGACAAAAAGACTTTTGTTCGATAACAGTTAAGTTATGCCTACGTATCCTCTCGTGCAATAAGGAAGTCAGAACTCCATAGTTCGACTCAAAGAGACTGAAAATAAATTGACTGTGAACTGCTTACTTGCCTATGCTCAAGTGTATGACTCGTCTGGCTCGAGTGCTAATTGTCTTACATTAGACGGAAGAAGCAAGTTCTCGTTTATGAGTGAGTGTGATGAGAAAAGAATCCCGAAGGAGACGATTATTGTTTGTTTTTGTGCTTTCAGTTTTGTTATTATTTTTGGTGTTTTGCATAAGTTAATGAGCTTAAGCCTAAATCAAAGGCTTGTAAACTCATTATATCCTCCCTGATTAGGGATAATGAGCCTACTTAAGTAGGAGATAAACATCTCAACTTAATTGCCATGATGATGTAGGATTAAAATCATTAACCTACTTGTGATTAATTAGATACTTTTTTTGGGTTTTTGTTTAGTGTTAAGTAATTAGTTTAATCTTTAATCACAGATTAGTGAACTCATTACACCATCCTAATAGAAGGATAATAGATGAGAACACTTAAGCTGAGGAAGACTCCTCAACTTAATCCATGGTTAGGGATTAAATTCATTATATAACAAAGCCTTTATTAAGTGGATTTTTATTAAAGGATGAGATTAAGAAGTGGATTTTATGGTTTGTAAGACAACTTGAGGAGGACTTGTCCATTAAACACTAGGGTTAGTCCTTCTTAACCATAAGGAAGAATTAGAACCCTAATGCAAGGCCCAAGTTACAAGATAAAGTCTTAGTGATTTTTAGTGTGTTTTGATTAAGAGGTTTAATCAAATTAAAGGTTTAACACTGAGGATTAAAGTTATACACTCCATCCTAAGAGAAGGATTCAGGCATAACCCTAATTCCAAAGTCCTAAAACTTTAAGAGTTTAGTCTCTGATTATGGAGATGAGAAGAGAGACTCAAGGAGACTCAAAGGTAAAAAAGCTAAGGGGGACTAATCACAACCCTAATTATTATCATGCTTGGGTATCCTATGGTTTATGAAGCTTAAGAGAGATCTTCAAGGAAGCCACCAATGGAAGAAGCAGATGAGAAGAGGAGGAAGCAGAAGAATAAGTTACTTACTTCCTAAGAAGATAAGTAACTTAAAGGAAGAAAGTGAGAGAGATGGAACATAAGTGAATTAGATTCACTTCAAGGACAACCAAAATGCAAATGAAAGAGATAAGAAGAAGTGAGAGGTGAAGGAAAATCCACCTCCCAAAATAAATTACCAAACCTGAAAGTGTTAGTATGAATACATAAAGTAAAAAAGCATGAAGAAATGAAATGAGATGAGGTGGAATGAAGGGAAAAGACCAAAGTCAGAAGTGTTTATGTTGTGCAAATGTCATGTGAGATGATGCAAAGGCATACAAAATGCATATGTGTGATCATACAAAGATGGGATGCAAAGGAAGCATGCTTTGAAGTTTGAAAACACATGAAAGTTTATGAAATGAAATGAATGCTAAACATGGCAAATGGATGAAGAAATGATCAAGCAAGGTTCTAAAATGTCCTAAGATGTCTAAGATGATATAGGAATGCATGAAATGTCATGGCAAGTTCATGTAATGATGAATATGCAAAGTGAATGCAAATGAACATGAAAAATTAGGGTTTTATGAACATGTGAGATGCAAATGGATAAAACAGAAGCATATGACATGATAAAAATTTGAAATCAAGCTTAAACAAACCCTAATCCCATATTAGGTCACACCCCAAAGGAGGAGGTCAGAAGCCTAACCTATCAAAAGTTATGGTTTTCCTAAGTTTTCTAGGGTTTTTGGGTGGTTCAAAGGGAAAAATGCAAATCAATCTGAAAATGCAAGATAAATTCATGAGGAAAATTACCTATAAACTACATGCAATATGTAACACAATGCAAATATAATCAAGTTCAAACTCTTCTTGGTTAGGCATAAATGATTTTTTAAAGTTAGGGTTCAAAAATGTGATTTTTATGACCCTTAATTCAAAGAAAATTGGCAAACTATGATCAAACCTAAAAATAAATTTGTGTGAAGAGTTTGAAAATATTTCTAAATGTATTGGAATGACTCATGATTTTTTGGTGATTTTTAGAAACTTAAATGCATTTTTAATTAATTAAAATTCTTTAATTAATTAAAAATAACATTTAAATGTTTTAAAAATACTTTTTTTAATGCAAAAAATAAAATAAAAATTGTTTTTGGATTGAGAAAAATATTTGAAGTCAGAATGCAAAAGGAAATATTTTTGGAAAATGTTTTGATATTTTTAATAAAATGAGAAAGAAAATGCAAAGAAAAAATGAAATAAAAATTGATTTAAGTGAAAGTATGTAGATCCAAGGCTCCAGATTCAAACTTGGAGAGAGAGTATTGACTGCGCGCGCGAATCAATGGTTAGGATGGCTTCTAGGTTAAATAACTTAATTAAATTAATTAATTCAGATTTAGGGTTTAATGAAATGATATGGGCCATCCATTCACTAATTAAAACACACATCCAATGGTCCACGTTTAAACTGGCAAACTAACCCTAATTAGCCCTAATTAATCTCAGGTGACCGGAGCTAAGCTCCGGTCATCTTCTCCGGCCAACCCCTCACCTGAGTTCCCCCAAAACACCACCCCAAGCCCCCAAAATCTCCAGAATCGCTCCACTAACCACCCTAAACACTAATCCATCCCCAAAACTCATTTATCATTCATCAATAACAAGATTCGAACAAGAACATCAAAATGGCAAAAATTTCAGACCAAGCATACATACTCATTTCTCAATCATTTTCAAAACAAAACACATCAGAGTGATCTAGAGAGCATGCAGAATCATTCTATAACTTAAAAGAAGATTTCTGGAAAAAAGTTATTGATGACTACCTGAGATGATGAACTGCAAATATGAACTTTCAGAGCTCCTCCTTTGTGCAATCCACCTCCTTTGGTCCCCCTGAGTCTATTGTGATGCTTGGAATGAGTTTATTTTGGCTGAATCATGAGTTCCAGTTCTGAGTATGCAGAAATCGTGTTTGGGTTTGAGGGTGTTTTAGGCTATGGTGATGGGTGGGAAATGATCCTGGGGTGATGCTGAGTTGATTGGTGGAAGAAGATTGAATTTTTGATGGTTGTGCTATGAATTTCGAAGAGAGGAAGGTTTCTTGAGGTTTTTGGCAATCTGAGTGTATGTGTGTTTTCATCCTTGTGTGTTGTGTGTTTTGAGTTACTTAATGTCCACATAAACAATGTATATTGGCCAGAGAGTTGTTGTGGCACAGGCTAATTGGTATGGGAGTTTTTGCAAAAAGTCAAGACTGTGTATTATGAGGTATGGGCACGGGTCAGAGGTGATTTCATGGGGTGTCTGGCCTCAGCTTGGTTCAAGGATGACCATGGGATTGAATTTGATGTGCTGGAAGGCTTGGATCATGAGCTATCACATGTTTTGCAAATTTCCCTCTTTGAAGTTTCTTGGATCACAAGCCATGAAAACCCTAGGTCCAATGCATAATTCTGATCTTTTGAAGTTGCATAGGCATGTTATGAAGTGTTTGTGCACATTAGAGGTCATTAGAATGCTTGGCAAGTGAAATTGCAAAATTCCCTCTTTGGCATGAACTTGAAAATTATGTGATTTTTGCCAACTTTGAAAGGCCATATCTTGAGTTCTATGATGAATCAAAACATGTTCTTGTACTTTTTGAAAAGGGAAAGACATAATCTACAACTTTCATGCCCAAGAATTCTTCATTTGAAGCATTTTTGGTCATGAAAAAGGAGGTTGAAAATCTTTCCCAAAATGGAATGTTTGCATTTCAAGTCATTTCCAAAAATGGCAAATTTGAAATTGGCTCAAAATTCTTCAATCTTGTGAACTTCCAACCACTTCTAAGATCAAATAAAGATCATTGAACTTCAATTTGATGAAAATGCCCCTCTGGTTCCATTGTTGGGGGCCTTAGATGCCCTGATTTTGACTTAACTTGCTCAAGAAGTTATCCAGTGAACAAATGACTTCCACAATGATTTTCTTCATCAAACTTGGTACACATGATCCTTATAACATATTAAGAACATTAGAAACAAGAATGACCCAAAAATTTGGAGTTAAGGCCTCTGAAACCAAAACCCTAATTTTGGTCATCTGTGTAGTGAAAACCCTAACTCTGCTTCCATGCCTTTGCCAGTTCTTGTGATCCCTTGACTTTCATGAACTTTGAGGAGCACAATATGATGGTAGAACACTCATGGACCCTTTTGGAAAGCTTTGAGACCTTTGGGATGGCTCAGATGGATTCTTGGATTACTCAGATCACAAACCCTAGATGCAGATGAAATTGAACTATGTAGATGAAACAAATATGCAATATGAGATGTAATGCTTATGTTAAAACAAAAATGAAAGATCACAAGACATGGTGTGATAAAGAGTGAGGGCAAATTTGGGGTGTTTACAGCTTCCCCTATTCAAGCATGAGTTAGTTGTGTTGAATGTAAGCGCCTGGCTTAACAGACAAATAAGATAACTTGTGGTTGAATACCAAAGACAGTCCGAAATTTGCACTCGCTGGATAGAAGAAGAAAAGGGATATAAGTTATAAAAGATAGTATAGTATGATTATCAAATGAAGACGATGGAGGATGACCATCAAGCAGAGGACGACTGCTGGGGATAAAGTGGTAAGTAAAGCAATGATGGGGACGACCGACAAGCTGGGGAAATAAAGAGATCATGATGGGGATGGCCATCGGGTAAAGAAATAAGATTCTATGGGGGTTAAAGTAATGAGAAAAGCAATGATGGGGACGACCATCAAGTTTCGGAAAGTAGAGTAAACAATGATGGGGACGACCATCGGGAGAAAGAATAAATGAAATAATGATGAGGGACGGTCATCAAAAGGTGAAGGATGATCACTTAGCAGGGGACGGTTGCTCTTTATCATGACATAGGGCGAATGTCGGATAGAAAAAGGTCGACGATGGGGATGACCATCGGATAAGCATGATGAAGGACGATCATCAAGAGGTGAAGGACGATCACCTAGCAGGTTACAGCTGCTCTCGGGGTTTATCACGACATAGGACGAATGTCGAATAACAAGGTCAACGATGGGGACGGCCATCGGATAAATGATGAGGGATGGTCATCACAAGGTGAAGGATGATCACCTAGCAGGGGACGGTTGCTGAAAATATCACGACATAGGACGAATGCCGGATAGAAGGTTCCAATAATGGAGATTCTACTGGGGAAAGGATGAGGGATGGTCATTCTAAGGTGAAGGACGATCACTTGGCAGGGGACGGCTGCCGAAAGTATCACGACATAGGACAAATGTCGGATAGGAGAAAGTTATTTTGATGACTTACTGGGGAATGGTAAACACGGACGAGTGCTTATGCTTCCAAGGATAAGTGGTATAAGTGTTTGAGGATGTGTATAGAATAAAGATGCGGACGAGTATCCTTAGAACCATGATACAGACGAGTATCGGTAGAAACAAACGTTGACGCGTGTTCAAAGATGATGATACGGATGAGTACCAACTGATTAACAAAGAACACGGAAGAGTATCAGATCTGTTGATGAGTGATATAAACAAGATACGAACGAGTATCAAAGACTTTTGTATAAGTATGAGTGAGTATTGGTTTGTTGGTGAAGTATGAGCAAGACATGGACGAGTGTTTGATCTGTTGGGGAAGTATGACACAGACGAGTGTTAGATATGTACTATATATAAACAGGCATCTGTTTTGAGAATGCAAAGGAGATATTTTGGCTTTCTGTGGGGATAGGATGACACGGACGGGTGTCAAAAAGAACATGTTATGAACCAGTATTTTTTTTTTGAGAGTGCAAAGGGGATGCTTTAGCTTTTATGTGCAAAGGGGTGTATTTGTATTATTGTTGATGAAAAATTGATGGTAATTGCAGGTGACTGGCTCGAACCTGGCTTGTGATCATGCAAATGTTTGATTTTTGCCATAATGCTCCGTATTAGACGGAATGCTACACTCTGCATGGGGAAAATGATGCGAATGTCATGATTATGCAAAGGGGAGAAACCGATCCGAGATTCGGATCCTGCTGGGATAAAGATCTCTGGCTGATCCGCTTGGAGGGATATCCCGGCCGGGGAAGAGATCATTGGTAGATCTATCCGTAAGGAGTACTCTGTTTGGGGGAATAGATCATTGTTAGATCTATCCGTAAGGAGAACTCAGCTGGGGAGAAGGAAGCTTCAGCCACTTTGTTGGGGATGGGTTTCAGGCATTGCTCTTTTGGGGGAGAGAACGGAAACTCTATGGGGATCCAGTTCCATTAACTTTGCGGAGGATGAGAGAGATATGGCACTCTGGTGGGGAATAGGAAATTCCTTGCTCCTTTTGTCGTGAAACAGTTGTCAGGCACTGCTTGGGGAGGAGATAACTTCTGGGAAGTAGCATGCTGGGGATTAAATTCCTGCCATGCCCCATGATGTGTATTGAATACCCGCAACCTGTTAAGACAAGAGAAACGCACAAGTATCCCGAGGTATCCTTGACCGGATTCCGTCATAGGAGTTAGACTTTCCTGAAAGTAATATATTTCCCGTAAGCATTTATTTAAAATGGCTCATTTGTTTTATGCAAGTGTTGTATTATGAATATTGGACATTTTGCAAGCGAAACAAAAATGTACAAAACGAGGTGTGACTGAAAACTCTTATTTTATTAATTTGGGTGCCCTGAATTGGCAAATACAGTCAAAGAAACAAGTCCCCTGAAATGAGGAGATTGCTATAAATTGAGAAAATAGAGGTGTTGGCAATGTTGACGACGACGTTCCAGTGAATTTCCTTTGCTATGACCTGTATGACCTTGACGTTCTTCTTATTCTGCTTTCTGAAGAAGGCTGATTCTGACCGATGCTTTGTCCTTTCGAAGCTTGCCATGCTGTGAATGATACAGACAAATTTAGAATGTAGTTGTTTGCTTATTCCCTGTTTTTACGTGGATCGCCCTTTCGGGTTTTCAATCCACCGGGATACCCATTTTTGCCTGAGCTGTCCAATATGGCTTTTCAACTCAGCGGGTGTACATTTTTTCAATTTTCCATTATTTTTGCCCGAGTCTTTTATTCTATTTTTGACTCGCCGGGATGCCCTATTTTTGCCTAGACGTACATTCTGTTTTTATGTCCAGCGGGTCATTTTATGCGAAGTATTTTTTAACTGCATCTGAATTCACAGGGGATAAGAAATCTTCGCCATCCATAGTAGTGAGCATCGGTGCTCCACCAGAGAAAACCTTCTTTACTATGAATGGACCATAGTAGTTTGGAGTCCATTTTCCCCTGTGGTCTGTATGAGGAGGAAGGAGTCTTTTCAGAACAAGGTCTCCCACTTGGTATTCCCGAAGCCTGACTTTCTGATCGAAGGCTTTCTTCATCCACTTTTGCCCATGACAGATGGCTGCTAATCTCTTTTCTTCAATCAGATTCAGTTGATTGTACCGAGATCGGACCCATTCTGCTTCATCTAGCTTCACATCCATCATTACCCGTAAGGAGGGTAGCTCAACTTCAACAGGTAGGACTGCCTCCATACCATACACAAGCTGATAAGGGGTTTCCCCAGTGGATGTTCTGATTGAGGTCCGATACCCATGCAAATCAAATGGTAGCATTTCATGCCAGTTTTTGTAAGTAACCACCATCTTCTACATAATCTTCTTGATGTTTTTGTTAGCTGCCTCGACAACACCGTTCATCTTTGGCCTGTAAGGAGAAGAGTTGTGATGTTGGATTTTGAAGTCCCGGCACAGTTCTGCCATCATTTTGTTGTTCAAATTGGAACCATTATCAGTAATGATTCGCTCGGGAACTCCATATCGACAGAGGATGTTTCTTTTCAGAAATCTGGCTACCACTTGTCTGGTGATGTTTGCATACGAAGCTGCTTCAACCCATTTGGTGAAGTAATCAATGGCCACCAGGATGAATTTGTGCCCATTTGAAGCAGTCGATTCAATCTTTCCAATCATGTCAATTCCCCACATGGCAAAGGGCCAAGGTGAAGACATCACGTTTAAAGGATTTGGAGGCACATGCACTTTATCCGCGTAGATCTGGCACTTGTGGCATTTTCTGGAATAGGCACAAGAGTCTGCATCCATTGTGATCCAGTAGTAACCTGATCTTAATAATTTCTTAGCCATTGCATGTCCTCCAGCATGGGTACCGAAAGATCCTTCATGCACCTCGTGCATCAGCAAGTCTACTTCTTTCTTATCAACACATCTGAGCAGAACCATGTCAAAGTTTCGCTTGTATAATGAACCATCAGCATTAAGGAAGAAGCTACCGGCCAGCCTTCTTAACGTCTTCATATCATTGGATGATACCCCATGTGGGTATGTCTGATCCTCCAAGAAGCATTTGATATAATGGAACCACGGCTTGTCATCTTTAGCAGTGTCCACAGAGAATACGTATGTTGGTCGGTCTAGTCTGGATACCAAAATCTGAGGCACATAATTTGCAGTTTGAACCTTGATCATGGAGGAAATGATAGCTAAAGCATCTGCGAACTGATTTTCGTCTCGAGGGATGTACTAAAGCTTGACTATTGTGAAGAAAGTCAATAATCTCCTCGTATAGTCACGGTATGGAATCAGATGCTCCTGATGAGTGTACCATTTATTGTTGGTCTGATTGATTACCAAAGCTGAATCTCCGAATACATTCAATGTCGTGATCCTGAGGTCAATGGCTTCCTCAAGACCCATGATACATGCTTCGTATTCTGCATCGTTGTTAGTGCAGGCAAAGGTGAGTTTTGCCGAGAAATACATGTGAACTCCTTTAGGTGAAATGAGTACTGCACCCACTCCACGACCATTCATATTGACATCCCCGTCAAACATCATAGTCCATTCTTCTTCTGGATCAGGCCCTTCAGTGTGAACTGGCTCTTCACAATCTTTTGCTTTTAAGAACATGATGTCTTCATCAGGGAAATTAAATCTCATGGGCTTGTAATCATCAATAGGTTGCTCAGCTAGATAGTCAGACAGCACACTGCCCTTGATGGCCTTTTGAGATGTGTACTGAATGTCATACTCTGTCAGAATCATTTGCCATCTTGCAAACCTTCCGGTAAGTGATGGCTTCTCAAATATGTACTTGACGGGGTCCATTTTTGAGATCAATAAAGTAGTGTGAGTCAACATATATTGTCTTAGTCGGCGAGCAGCCACGCTAAAGCACATCAAGTTTTCTCGAGCAGTGAATAACGTTGTTCACAGTCGGTAAACTTTTTGCTTAGGTAGTATATTGCGTACTCTTTTCGACCAGACTCGTCATGCTGGCCCAACACACACCCCATTGACCCTTCTAATACTGTCAGGTACATTATTAGAGGTCTTCCTTCAATCGGAGGCATGATAATTGGATGTTCTTGCAAGTACTCCTTGATCTTGTCAAAAGCCTTCTGAAAATCTTCGTTCAACCTGACTGTTTATTCCTTTTTTAACAGTTTGAACAGGGGCTCACAAGTTGCGGTGAGGTGAGATATGAACCTATATATGTAGTTCAATCTACCTAAGAAACCTCGAACTTATTTTTCAGTCCTAGGTGCAGGCATCTCCTGAATGGCTTTGACTTTGTCAGGATCAACCTCAATTCCCTTTTCACTTACGATGAATCCCAGCAACTTACCAGAACGTACCCCGAATGTGCATTTGTTGGGGTTTAACTTCAACTGATATTTCCTCAGGCGCTTGAACAACTTCAGCCGATTCACCAGATGGTCTTCTTCAGTAAGGGACTTGGCAATCACATCATCCACATAGCATTCGATTTCTTTGTGGATCATATCATGGAATAATGTTACCATAGCCTGTTGATAAGTTGCACCGGCGTTCTTTAGTCCAAACGACATTACCTTGTAACAGAATGTGCCCCAAGGTGTGATGAAGGTTGTTTTCTCTATGTCTTCGGGCAACATCTTTATCTGATTGTATCCAGAAAATCCATCCATGAAAGAAAATACCGAGAACTGAGTTGTGTTGTCGACCAATACATCAATATGAATTAATGGGAAATCATCCTTTGGGCTAGCTCTGTTCAGATCCCGGTAATCCATACACACACGCACCTTGCCATCCTTTTAAGGCACGGGTACAATGTTAGCAACCCACGGCGGGTAACTAGTTACAGCAAGGAAACCGGCGTCCCATTGTTTTTGTACTTCTTCCTTAATCTTCGTGGCCATATCTGGGCGATTACGGCGCAACTTCTGCTTGACTGGAGGGCAATCTTCTTTCAAGGGTAGCCTGTGCATGACAATATCCATATCTAGACTTGGCATGTCCTGATAGGACCAAGCGAAGACGTCGACGTATTCTCGAAGCATGTCGATAAGCTATGCTTTTACTGAAGCTTGCAGACTGGCCCCAATCTTTACTTCTTTCAAATCCTCCTCGGTACCAAGATTAACAGTTTCAACCTCCTCCTGATGAGGAGTAATCACTTTCTCTTCTTGTCTCAACAACCTGGATAACTCTTCAAGCAACTCATAGTCTTCTTCAACCCCTTTATCAGCTTGATTAATTGGATTGTTGAAGTCATACAAGGTCATAGCAGTGTTGTTGTCGGTGCAATCTGGAGGATTATTTCTGCAAGGGTTGAGATTTGTTCATTTTAGTGACCAATTTTAATCTTGTTCAGAAAATGAAGTTATTTATTTTGAAAACATTGTCATTTTATTGTTTTGTGCGAAAAATAAGAAAAAAGAAAAGACAGTGAGCGAAAGAGAGAATTGTTTGCAAAAGATGTCCGATATTCATTGATATTCCATTTGCACAAAATTACAAATATGGCCCTATTACAAAATGAGTCCTGACACCTTGGGCAAGATGCAGGACTTGATGCATGCTGAAAAAAGCAGGAAATAATAATTACTATGCAGGAGTAACCCTTATAATTTCCTGGGAAGACCAGTTAAGGACTTGGTGACCCAGGATCCTTGGATGAATCCAGCTCTCCAGGTTGAGGT
This sequence comes from Lathyrus aphaca, assembly GCA_963966055.1. Taxonomy (NCBI): domain Eukaryota; kingdom Viridiplantae; phylum Streptophyta; class Magnoliopsida; order Fabales; family Fabaceae; genus Lathyrus; species Lathyrus aphaca. The sequence continues at coordinate 95,169,445 of OZ014520.1, read as the reverse complement.
TGCTTTCCACCTCGTCTTCCATGTTATTGACAACATCTGGGGTGAGCATCCCCCCACTGATGAACTTGGGCTCCTTAGCAGCCTCTGCTTGATCTTGTCGGAATGGTTTGTAACCCAAACCGAATTTGTCCTCCTTCTTCTCCACCGGTAGCAGCTTGCCCCAGCCTTGGGCGTTTCCATCTTCAACAACCTTTCGGGCTTGCTGATAGGAGACAATTGAAGTACCCATCCTATCTTCCTGGGATGCAGCAAATACTTCAGTTGTCGCCTCATTGACGTTCAGTGCTTCGAACCCTTGGCTCATGGTTTCATGGATTTCACCATCCATCTCAATGTATTTGTATGTAGCCAAATGGCTAACAAAGATATCCTTTTCACCACAGATGGTGATAATTTGTCCTTCCCACTCATATTTCAATTTCTGGTGAAGGGTCGACGTAACTGCGCCAGCGGCGTGAATCCATGGTCGACCCAACAAACAGCTGTAGGCCGGCTGAATGTCCATCACATAGAAATTAGTCTAAAAGACATGCGGACCGATTATCACAGGAAGCTCCACCTCTCCAAGAACGGACCTCTTGGAGCCATCAAAATCTCTAACCACCAGATTGCTTGGTCGGAGAGCTATACCATCACTTCCGTTGTCAAATCAGCGTTGGTGAAACCTATCCCATGGCTAGTATTAATATTAGACACCACTGTCTCGAGCTGATTCATTGTGATCTCCTCCGGCACATAGGCTGCGTGAAAAACTTTAAATAGTGCATCCTGATGAGCTTCGGAACACAACAACAGGGATAAGATGGAGATCTTGGAAGGAGTCTGGTGGAGCTGATCCACAACCTTGTAGTCACTTCTTTTGATTATCCTCATAAATTCATCCACATCTTGATCAAAGGATGATTTATGGGTCTCTTTTGGTACAGGTTCTTCAGGTGCCACACTTTTACCTTTGGCTTTGGCAACAACCTCTGCCTCGGTATTAGCTCTTGGAACTTGTGACGCGAAGAGGCGTCCGCTTCGGGTGAAGCCTCCGCCTCCCCTGACATTATCCACTTATGGTGTATGAACTGAAGAATCAAGAAGGACTCTCTCTCTGTTGCAGTAAAGGTCTAAACCATAGTGCCATGGTACAACATTGTCTTTATCATACGGAATGGGCCTCGACACCGTGATGGTGACTGGACTGACTGCAGCAGAGGTAGGAACCGTTATTGTTTGTGGATCATAAAAGATGGTAACAGGACTTTTGATCAATGTTGGTGGTGATTGACTGAAGCTTGGTTGTTGCTGAAACTGTTGCCGAGATTGTTGCTGATAATTGTTGGAATCAGGGACCGTTGCAGGGTCGTAATAGATGGTTACTGTGGAGACGTCGTTGTTAGTGGTTGTTGTAGTTGTAGAAGCAGATGTGATTGAACTGGTGTTTGTTGAAGTGATGGAAGAAGTGGTTGTTGATTTTGTAGACGAGTCTGTAGGAACAATTGTCTTTGCAGTTGTAGGAGGAATACTTGTTGTTGTTGAAAGAGGAGTTGCTGGTGTTGTAGAAACCATTGTAGCTATTTGCAGGATACCATCTCTGATCAGGCCATTGATGCCACCTTTCAAGCTTGCACACCCATTGACGGAAACTTTGTGTCGCTCCCCGGATTTCCATCCTGGTACAAACGCGAAAGTGGTGCGGAAAGAGGTTAGAGTCGCCAGCCAGGCATTTTTATCCCGAAGAAACGGGAATGGTAATGCTGCACAAACCAGAAGAAAAGAAAAGGAAGGACACGGGTACTGCAAACCAAAGAGACTGAGTTTGGGAGTCGGTTACGACCTGGGAAGGTATTAGCACCCAGATCGTCCGCCGTACCCGACGAGATCCACACTTGCAAAGAAATCTGTTTCAAAGGGTGTAGGAAAGAAAGCTGCTGCAAAAGAAAAGGAACTGAACTGGATAAAAAGAAAATAAAAGGGAACTAAAAAAGAAATGAAAAGGAAAAAATGTAGGGAAAATAACGATTGTGCTCGAACGGGCCCTACCCCGCTGCCTACGTACCTCATCTGGACAATGAGGATCAGAGTCGCCATAGTTCCCCTAAATAGGGGTGAAAAAGATTGCTTGTGAATTAAGGCTTGAACTGCCTATGTCAAAGCTCAGGTGTTGCAGGCTCGGACGACGAGTGCGTTACCGTCTTGAAAAATGACAAGTAGGAGCAAGTTCACGGACGGAGCGAAGGAGGTGAGAAAAGAATTCCCGAAGGAGAGACGCTTATTGTTTGTTTGTGTTTTTTAGAAGCTTTTCATGAGTGTGTCACAAGGAAGTGAACTCAAGATCTTTTCCATGGAATGTGTACTTGCCATTACATTCCAAGATGGAATAATAGAACAAGCACACTCAAGTGTTTTTGTATTTTTGGATGAAGAAGTGTGTTTTATGATTTTCTTGATGAAGATGGTATCCTGATCAGACTTGTGCATCATGATGAACAAGCTTGGACTATCCCAAGATGGGAAGACTACAAGTGTTTCATGGAATAAGGCTATTGCACAGGAGACCACTTCAATCCTTATTAAGGTTTTTTAGAGTTTTTGTTTTGAGATGAGAAGAGAAGAGAACCAAAGATCTTAAAGGTAAAATCTAATGGGAAAACTAAAACCTAATTGTTATAATGCATAGGAAATCCTAGGTTAGAGAGGTTTACTATCATAAAGAAGAATGAGATAAGAAAAGAAGAAGGATAAAGAAGAAGAACCATGGTGGCCTAAGCACACCTCAAGTTAAGAAAGAGTAAAAGAAGATGAGGAAGTAGAAAATGAGATGAAAAAGAAATAAGATAAGGAGATGAGAATGCAAAATGAAGTAAGCGAACAATGCACAAACAAAGCCTACACTAGTAGAACTTCCAGATGCAACAGCATGCAATAAGTAAAATCGGGCCTCAGTGATACCTAACGGAGAAGGTCCGTGATAACGAGAAATCGCATCGTATTATTACTATGTTTTTAGTCCGTTTTTATCATACATTAGTCCTTTTAACTCCCGATTGTTTCGAGTTTATATGCCACATTGCAGGTACAAAATGTCTAGAGCCAAAATTATGGAAAAAGATCAAAGGAACAAAATTTAGCATGAAAAGAAAAGAGAAGAACTCAATTCTGCTAAAACTGCAGAATTTGTTGTTCTTACGATCGTCACAAGGGTCTTACGACCATGACGCGCCTTTTTAAGGTCTTACGATCATCACAAGGGTCTTACGACCGTGACGCGCTAAACACAAGAATTCTGCCCGTTACACACATGTCACGATCGTAGGCTTATTTAATTAATTTGAATATAACTGAAGGCGTGCATTGAAGGAAGTCTTTGTTGACTCCGTATTTATCTCCTCCAACTGAACCAAGTAAAGCATGTTCTCCTGGATTTTCTCAACAACTGAAGAACCGAAACACACGTTCTTATTCTTCAACTGTCAATTTCTCCTCTATAAATATCAAAGAGTCAGTTGAAGAAAGTACAAAGTTTTTTTGATTGCCAAATTTGTGCGAAAGCTCTGCCAATTTCTACACCCATTTTTTTGCAGTATTTGTTTTTCTCTACTTTAATTTATTTTCCCTTACCTTAATAACAATTTCCAACATCAGGAGATTGTTATCGCATTTATTTTCTTTTAGCCTCAAAATTTAGTTACTCTATTTAATTTGGACGCTCCAAGCTTGCCAGATTGTGGAAGAGGGAGCCGAAGAGTTTATTTGTTCAGGTTTTAATTTGCAATTAATATTAAGTTTCATTTATTTATGTTAAGTTCCCGTCTTCATTATACAATGCATGTTTTAATGTCTATTATTTACATTTTGTGTTTGTCTGTTGTTTTAATTAATATGAGTAGCTAAATTAACTGAGTCGGTATGTAATAAAGCCACCAAACGGATGAATCGAATCTAAGCTAAAAACATTTACGAACTTATATTCTGGCTGTGACTTCTTATAATTAAAATCAAGCTTTTTGTTACGAGAGTAAGAGAAGTAAAATAGGCTAGGTCGAGACCACGAGAGTGTGAGATTTTAACCGGATAGCTAAAGTTAAGCATTCGATTTAAATACAGCGAAAGCGCTTTAAAACGAGTTAGACTTATTAAGTTTTCAAAAATTATTTTCTAAACACTTATGGGCTAGCGAGAGCAGACATAGGGCTTTAGGAGTATGATCTGAGATAAGACCACGAGAGTGTGAGTTGAGGATTTTTAAACTGGTAATCTCTACAGAATTATTTAAGTGAAACATCTTTATAAGCTTAGACTAGATTGATCCGCATAGGTTAATATTATTACATACCGACCGCCTTATCATTATTTCTTTAATTAAGTTTAGTTTCCCGTTTTTAATCCCTAAAACCATAACCGTGACAAATTTTCGCCTTAGCTAAACTAGCAAATCTTTTAGCACTAGAGTGATTACAAAGTCCCTGTGGGTTCGACATCTTTTTATTACTATTGCGATAGGCTGTGCACTTGCAGTTTAGAAACCGTTAGACACATTAGGTCTTTGCACATCAAGTTTTTGGCGTCGTTGCCGGGGATTTTGATTTAGTCACTAGTGCACTATTATAGTAGCACTGTCTAGACTAAGGCAATAATTTATTTTCCCTAATCTAATTTACCGATTGTATGCCAAGTACTCGCTCTCAAGGCGAAGACTTGCAGCCTCCAGTCCTTGAATTAGAACGCTTCTTACATTTAAGAAAACGAATATTAGAATACCAACGAAAATACAACATTCCAGATCTTCAAGTTGATCCACCTGAACCAGTTGGAACATCGAAAGGCGCAAAAATGGCTGAAGAACTAAATCATCCGCTCAAGTATTACGCTAGTCCTTCACAAGCTGAACCGCATTCCAGCATTGCCGCGCCAGCTATCAACCGAAACGATTTCGAGTTGAAACCTTCGCTGATATCAGCCGTGCAACAAAACTAATTCGCCAGAAATCCTACCGAGGATCCGAACCTTCATCTTTCGATATTTGTGCAGTACGCAGATACAGTGAAAGCTAATGGAGTTACCCAAGAAGCAATCAGATTACGCCTTTTTCCTTTCTCGCTACGAGACAGAGCAAGAACCTGGCTTCTCTCTACCCTCGAATTCAGTAACTACATGGGAGGAGTTAAAGAAAGTCTTCTTGACAAGATATTTCCCACCTAGCAAGACAGCTATGCTAAGAGCTCAAATCAACGGATTTAAGCAAAAGGAAAACGGGTCACTTTTCGAAGCTTGGGAACGCTACAAAGATATGCTGAGACTTTGTCCACATCACAGATTAGTAGAATGGATGGTCATCCATACTTTCTACAATGGACTCTTGTACAACACAAGAATGACGATTGACGTTGTCGTAGGTGGCACACTAATGGACAAGGAATATAATGATGCTTATGCGCTTATCAAGAGTATGGCTCAGAATCATTACCAATGGGGAGTCGAGAGAGTCGCGACAGAGAAACCAACAAAAGGAGGTATGTACGAAGTGAGTAGTATGGACCAAGTTAATGCAAAGTTTGATGCACTTAATCAAAAGATCGAAAACTTGGCCATAACACCAATAGCCACCGTGGCTGCTGTAACACCTAACTGTGAGTTATGTGGAGTTCCAGGACATGCTGTCCCTGATTGTCAACTATTAGCAGGAATTCCCACAGATCAAGTGAATTATGCTCAAGGAAACCCGTACTCGAACACATACAACCCAGGTTGGAAGAATCATCCGAACTTCTCTTATAAGAACAACAATGCTTTATACGCACCAGGACAAGCGCCAACTACACCACCAGGATATCAAAAGACTGCTCCTAATGTTCCTAGAAAATCAAACCTTGAATTAATGATGGAGAGCTTCATAGCTACCCAATCTCAAACAAACAAGGAATTCTTGAACCAAAACATACACACTAGCGAGCAGATTAAGAAATTGGTGAGCAAGGTAGATGCGTTAGCTATACATAACAAAATGCTTGAAACTCATATTTCACAAGTAGCTCAACAACAAGCACCTATCGCTGCCCCAGCTGGAGTATTTCCTGGACAACCCCAACCTAACCCAAAAGGACAAGCCAATGCTGTGATACTAAGAAGTGGCAAAGAACTTGACGGACCTGCTGATCCAAGACTTGACAATCCAGCCATGTGCCAAAAGCAGGATAAGCCGACTGAAAAGGAGAATGAACCAGAAGAAAAGGAAGATAATAATCAAGTGGCAGTGGAGAAAGAGAAGCCTTATGTGCCTCCACCACCTTATAAACCTTCGATTCCGTACCCTCAGAGATTAACCAATTCCAAGACGATGGGCCAGTTTAAGAAATTTGTTGAACTTCTGAAACAGTTAAATATTACTATTCCGTTTACAGAAGCTATCAATCAAATTCCCTCGTATGCTAAATTTCTAAAGGAAATCTTATCCAATAAGAAGAAGATAGAGGATAACGGAACCGTTACACTTACTACTGAGTGTAGCGCAATCATTCAGAACAATATGCCTCCTAAGCTAAAAGACCCAGGTAGTTTCTCTATACCCAGTGTAATTGGAAAATTCGTCATTGACAAAGCTCTATGCGATTTAGGAGCCAGTATCAGTGTTATGCACTTAACAATTTGCAAAAGGCTAGATATGGGAGAGTTAAGACCTACTAAAATGTCTGTTCAATTAGCCGACCGCTCTATTAAATATCTTGTAGGCATACTAGAGAATGTCCTAGTACGGATAGGTCAATTCTACATTCCTACTGATTTTATAATCATGGACATCACTAAAGACTCCACTACATATATCATACTAGGAAGACCATTCTTAGCTACCGCTGGAGCTATTATAGATGTAAAGAAAGGAAAGCTAACCTTTGAAGTAGGTGAAGAAAAAGTTGAATTTATTTTAACACAATTCTTACAATCACCAACTATAGAGGACACATGCTATTTATTAGATGTCATTGACGAGTGTGTAAGAGAGATGGGAATGAAAGAAACTACTTATTCTGAAATTATGAAAATTCAAATCCCTCCGATTTTCGAAGATGACAATTGGCGTGCACCGTATCAAGATGATAGTCTAAGAGAAAGTTTAGCACTTACACCGGATCCCATGCCATGCAAGAAGAAACCTCAATTAGAGTTAAAAACCTTACCCAAGAACCTAAGATATGAATTCCTAGACACTGAATATACGCGACCAGTTATAATCAATTCCGGTTTAGGAACACTCGAAACGAAGAAACTTTTAGATGTCTTAAAGAAATACCCAACTGCATTAGGATATAACATATCTGATCTCAAAGGAATATGTCCTTCAATCTGTATACACCGTATTATGCTAGAAGAAGATTGCAAAACCTCTACAGAATCTCAAAGAAGAATTAACCCAATCCTTAGCACTGTAGTAAAAGATGAAGTTAAGAAACTACTAGACACTGGAATAATATATCCAATCTCTGATAGTCAATGGGTTAGTCCAGTACATGTAGTACCAAAGAAAGGAGGTATCACTGTTGTGAAAAACGCTAAAGGCGAATCGATATCACAAAGAGTAGTGACCGGACATAGAGTGTGCATCGATTATCGAAAACTAAACAAAGCCACTCGAAAAGATCATTTCCCACTACCTTTTATAGATCAAATGTTAGAACGATTAGCCAAACACTCGTATTTCTGTTATCTAGATGGTTACTCAGGATTTTTCCAAATCCCTATTCACCCAGATGATCAAGAGAAGACTACATTCACATGTCCTTATGGAACGTTCGCTTATAGACGAATGCCCTTGAATTATGTAACGTTCCTGCAACCTTTCAAAGATGTATGATGTCAATCTTCGCAGATTTCATAGATAACATCATGGAAGTGTTCATGGATGACTTCTCTGTATGCGGGCAAAGTTTTGAAGGATATCTATCAAATTTAGAAATGGTGTTAGAAAGATGTGTAAAAGTAAACCTCGTACTTAACTAGGAAAAATGCCATTTTATGGTCAGAGAAAGAATCGTACTAGGACACGTTATATCTGACAAGGGAATTGAAGTTGATAAAGCTAAGATAGAAGTCATAAAAAATCTTCAACCCCCTAAGACCGTTCGAGAAATACGAAGCTTTTTAGGATACGCCGGTTTCTACCGACGATTCATCAAAGATTTCTCGAAAATCACTAAACCTCTTACCGGTTTATTAATGAAAGACGCTAAGTTCATATTCGATAAATATTGTCTTAAAGCATTCGAAACTCTAAAAACAGCCCTCATCACCGCACCAATCATGCAACCACCTGACTGGAGATTACCTTTCGAATTCATGTGCGATGCGAGTGACTATGTTGTAGGCACAGTTCTAGGACAAAGGAAGGACAAGAAACTTCACGCAATTTACTATGCCAGTAGAACTTTAGATTCTGCTCAATTGAACTACGCCACTACTGAAAAAGAGTTGTTAGCAGTTGTCTTCGCGCTTGATAAATTCCGTTCCTACCTAGTAGGAGCAAAAATAATCATCTACACAGACCACGCTGTTATCAGATATTTACTAACCAAGAAAGATGCCAAACCAAGACTCCTGAGATGGATCTTACTCTTACAAGAGTTTGATCTCGAAATCAAAGATAAGAAAGGCACTGAAAACGTCGTAGCGGACCATTTATCTAGAATAGAAGGTATTAAACCCGAACAAGTGCCGATTAACGATGATTTTCCGTATGAACAGCTGATAGCACAAATAAGAAGCGACCCAGCTCGGTTAGACATAAATGAACCAAAAGCCGTGGAAGCAATCCAAACAACCGTAGGACTGCCATGGTACGCTGACATTGTCAACTACTTAGCTGCATGAGCACTTCCACCGGACTTAACCTATCAGCAGAAAAATAAATTCTTCCACAATCTCAAGTATTACTATTGGGACGAACCATTATTGTTTAAGAGAGGACCTGACGGAATCTTCCGTCGGTGCATACCCGAATAAGAAATAGAAGATGTCATTGCTCATTGTCATTCATCTCCTTCTGGCGGACACGCAAGCACTTCCAAGACTTGTGCAAAAATATTACAAGCCGGCCTATTTTGGCCTAATCTATGGAAAGATGTCCACATCGCTGTTATAAATTGCGATCAGTGTCAACGCACCGGTAACATTTCAAGACGAGATGAAATGCCTCAAAGAGGAATATTAGAAGTAGAAGTCTTTGATGTCTGGGGAATCGATTTCATGGGACCATTCCCATCTTCTTTCGGTAACAAGTACATACTCGTAGCTGTCGATTATGTTTCAAAATGGATCGAGGCTATAGCTTCTCCTACAAATGACACACGAGTAGTAATTAAGCTTTTCAAGAATATAATCTTTCCAAGATTTGGTGTGCCTAGACTTGTCATTAGTGACGGTGGCTCGCATTTCATTTCAAAAATATTCGACAAATTACTATCTAAGTATGGAGTCAGACATCGTGTAGCAACATCGTATTATCCACAAACAAACGGACAGGTCGAAGTCTCGAATAGAGAAATAAAACAAATTCTAGAGAAGACTGTCGCCATATCTAGGAAGGATTCGTCATATAAACTTAATGAAGCTTTATGGGCTTATAGGACAACCTACAAGACACCCATAGGAACTACACCCTTCAAACTAGTGTATGGGAAGGCCTGTCATCTCCCGGTTGAACTAGAGCACAAAGCATATTGGGCGATTAAAACACTTAATATAAACTACATTGCCGCTAGAGAAAAGCGAATCCTCGACATTAATGAATTGGAAGAATTAAGGTTGGACGCATACAAGAATGCTAATATATACAAAGAAAGAACCAAGCGTTGGCACGATAAGCGCCTGTCTAGGAAAGAATTTAGTGTGGGAGACGTTGTGCTCCTCTTCAATTCAAGACTTAGGCTCTTTCCTGGAAAACTAAAATCTAGATGGTCAGGACCCTTTGAAATTACTAAAGTATTCCCAAGCGGAGCAATAGAAATTAAGGGTAGGAATAGTGAACCGTTCATGGTAAACGGACAACGATTAAAACATTACCATAATATTGAAAACAGAGATTATGCGAATAATTTCAAACTTTTAGAGTTGTCCACTAACTTTCCTGATTAATCTAGCACTAAGCACTACGTCAGGCTTATGACGATAAAAACAGCGCTTAGTGGGAGGCAACCCATTTTATTGTTTTATTTCATTTTTATTATTGACTTTATTTATCTATTTCTTCCCTTATTTTCTTTATTTTTAAATTTCGTTTTCTAAATCATTTTTAAAATTGCCATGCTACAGATTTTCTAAAGTCTTTTCTACCTTACCTCTTTTTCCCCTGATTTGTTTCTCCCGTTTTAACACTAACTATGGCTAACCAACCAAGGAACTTCATGGAAACCATATTTAGAGGAAGGAGACACATGGACTTGACTCTGTATTATGATGAACAAACTATGGAAACCTTAGGTATCAATGATATCATCCTATACATGTTTAACCAGCTTGCATGGGAGAAAGCTCTCATAAAATATAAGTTTGTCACTTACCGCGAGCTCACCCTTGAATTTTTAAGCTCCCTAGTTTACCTACCTGAGCGCGGATTTGGACCACGGAAAGGATTTATTGGTTTCCGACTATTTGGTATCGAATATGTCTATAACCACAAGGAACTAGCTGACCTACTAGGATTTCCTAGCGGACCTTTTGCTTTTACTACCACCCAGGTAGAACTGATGGATATTGAGCTAGATTTCTTCTGGGGAACTTTAACAGGAAACTACCACCCTGAGTCGGATAGCATGGAAAATAATGAAATACACAACCCCGCTATCCGCTATTTTCACAAAATCCTTGCCCACACCTTGTTTGGAAAGGAAGAGAACCTTACTGAAGTATCTAAGGACGAGATATTCATAATGTCCTGTTTGACCCAAGGCAAACCCGTAAATGTTGTACCCTTCATGATGCAGACCTTTACCCGCATCCAGGAGGAACCTAATCTACCAATAATGGTAGAAGGACTAGTCACCATGATTGCTAACGCCCTCGGACTTAGATATCAGTTACACAAGTGCACCCGTTTCGGTACCATTCGCCCTATGAATTTGAATTTCTGCTTTAACCGCCGAATAATAGGAAACATAGGACAACCACCATTCGAGTACCTGATTAGGAATGAAATCGTAACCTTGTTCACCTTGCCAAACCATGCTAAAGTCAGTGTTCACAACAGAGATAATTGGCTTTATGAGCTTACTCCTCCTGACCATCCAACAACACCTGAGACACCACAATCCTACCAAATTAGGGATGATATGATGACTGATGAAGAGAGTGACCCTGAGACCCCTCCTGGTTACCATGACATCAACCACATTGATGAAGATATTGAGACCCCTGAAATCAACAAAGTAGGATATGCTGAAAGCTTGAACAAAATTTTGACGACTCTTGAAGAAAACCAAGCTGACATTAATGTTGTTAAGGATGAAGTTAAGAGCATGAGATTGGACATTATAGGCCTAACTGATTTAACATGTGAATAGTTTTACCATATGAATTCCGCACTTGAAGACCTGAAGAAACGACTTTGATGAGCTGTAGTGATTTGCTTAATTTTACTTTTTGTTTCTTTGTTTCTAGTTAGTTTTTAAATTTCTGCAACATTTCAAAGTTCATTTTTATTACTTCAGATTTAAGTTTCTGCAATTTCTTTCTGTTTCTGTCAAGAACAAAGTATTTCAATTAATGCAATTTTTCATTCAGTCTATTTACGTGTTTTCATAATTTAGTGCATTTACCAAAATTCCCACTGCATGTTTGATTAGTACTGTGTGCAATTTGTTACTATCAGTAATAACATATACTGATACTTCATATCTCAAATTGATTGCTGGATATTTTGATGAATGTGTGTCTGATGAAATTTAATGCTGTTATATATTGATTCATTGTTATGTTGTTATGTTGGAATTAATTAATTAATGTGATATGAATTATAAATGGATTGAAATGAGGTGAATATTCTGGTGGAATTTCAAACTTTGTTAACATAACGGTCGTAACTCCCCTTTCACGATCGTAATGGGCAACTGGACGCGTTACGACCGTAACCCATCCCTCATGATCGTGACGACCTGAATGCACGACCTTTGAGTTACAGAGGCCGTTCTTCTTCCTTTCTCCACTTCTATTTTCCAATCACTCTAACCGTCCATTACCCCATTTCTCTCCCTTAACCATCCATAATCACCATTAATTCCTCCACTCCATTCCACTTCCCCATTTAATTCCAACTCCACAAATTCCTTTTCACTCCACTATAAATCAATCCACATTTCTTCACATTCTCATCACACATCCTCCAACCAATATCTCATGCTCAAATTCCTTTGCATGCAATGGCAAACATCACATTTAGAGAAGGCGAACAAGGAATAGCACAAAGAGCTAAGTTTGAAAAGTTTCAAACCCGCGGGCTCCAAACGACTCGGTACGTCGACCTCGACTGTCTGAGAGAGTTAGGCTTGTTCAAAGGAGTGAAGCAACTTCTTGAAAAAGTCCACCTATGGGACTTATGCAGCCAACCACAACCAACTTTTGAAACCCTCACTCTGGAGTTCCTGAGCTCTTTCCATTATATCACACCCTCTGGATCCACAAACCAACTCACAGGTATAACAAAATTCCGAATGTTTGGCAGAGAGTTTGAACTCACACAAACTCGAGTCGCAAAACTTCTAGGCTTCAGTCACGGTGAAGGTGCCCACCTTCGTGTGCCAGACAACTTCAATGAGAGAAATTTTACTTTGTGGTACAACATTACCAATAGCCGTGCTTTAGCCTATCATAGTCTCAACGCCACTCACATTCACAATCCAGCGATCCGGTACTTTCATCGTATCATCTGCAACACCATCTTCGCAAGGGAGAGCAACCATAAGCTCAATTCTAAGGAGCTCCTGTTCTTGCATTGTGCTCTGAATGACGAGCAAATCAACGCCGCTTCATTCCTACTGGCCCACATTCAATCCGTAGCAACAAGAGGCGCCACACCCTTCTATATTGGCGGGATTGTCACTTCCCTAGCTCTACAGTTGAATCTTGGTGCCAACCTCACTAATCTGCCTTCTATGGCACCGGAGCTGCTTACAATGAGCTACTGCAAGTCTGCACACATGATCTCTCAACGTGAGGATGGCAAGTTTAACCCTGTGATACAAGGCACCATTTATCATAACATCGTTTTGCCTTGCAGGAACAGAATAGATCCATCAAACAGAGCCAACTAGATATTTGATTTACCAGCTCCCACAGGCCATGTTCCAATTGTTGAAGACCAGCCTCATGCACCTATGGATGAGATGCAAGATGAGATGGATCATGCTGAGCCAGTTCAGGACATACCTGAGACTTCTACCAGGCAGCCGCCTTCTGTTGAGATCACCCTTGAAGACATCCTCCGTGCCATTCACCAGCAAAACCAGATGAATGCCGCACTTGAGCGGGAGCAGCAGGAGCAGTATTATGCACTCCTTGCCACTGTTGTCAAAAACCAGGAAACAACGGATGAGAAGTTAGATGAGGTCTTAAGCGAGTTAGAAGCTTTGAGGAGGGACGTCACCGCTATTACTGTCAATGGTTCCGATGACGAAGCCACTCCTACCAGACGTTCCCGCACCAGAAGTCGAGGCCGTGGTCGTTAGTAGCATTAGTTTTTCTTTTTAGTTTTTCATTATGTTTTTGTATCGTATTTCCCCGCTATTATATCACAACATTGAGGACAATGTCTGATATAGTGTGGGAGAGGTACCTTTCCGTTTTCCATTCCTTGTATTTTCCCTTTCCGCATTTTCAATTGAACAAGTAATATTTATGATATTTCTTAAGTTTCAATTCTTCCCCGCTTTATTTATCCATACCAAAATTTTTTTTGCTTTATCTTCGCATAACTCGACATACCTATGAAATCTTAGTTAGGAAGCTGAGAAAGATCCAACAAGATCAATACAGTCTTAACACCTTAGACTTCCTACTTAAGCAATCCATTTCGATAACTGTTATGCCTATATCTTATGTCTTAGTTCTAAAGTAACCCCTAGTAGTTTATACTAGCAGTCAACACCGTCTAGACACAAACCACGTGGGGAGCCGATGAACATAAGTGTTTGATGCCTAATCTATAAACAATCCTTCATATCTCGCTGCCATAAAAAGAGAATTTGCACCAAAGTACACGGTCGGATATAAGAGATGAGTAATATAAGAAGGAGTCTATTGCTGGTTAGTTCAGAGGTATCTGGTTCTGAACTTGGTAGGGCGTGCTACGGCTCGATCCCCTATAACCTCCAATTTGGATAACATGTAAAAGGTTGCCACATTCGTGTACCAGACCCCGTGCTAATAAAGGATCAAAGTCACTAACCGGCTACTCCACTACGTGCGTGCTAAGACAAAAGGCTTAATGTGATTGCGCTAGAACGAAACCTGGTGAAATAAGAACGAGGGACTCTAGGTAGAATCATAACAGAATTACTGAATGTTTCGTTTAGAGGGAAGTCGACGACTTAGCTTGTTGCGTGTGTCATTAGTGTATCGTTAGTGTTCTACTCTAGTATCGGTCTATCTAACTAATGACTTCTCGTATGGTATGTTATGTGTATGCGTCTGATGAAATTTGTCCGATCATTTTTTAATTGATAATTTGCTTGAGAACAAGCAAAGGTTTAAGTATGGGGGAGTTTGATAACGAGAAATCGCATTGTATTATTACTATGTTTTTAGTCCGTTTTTATCATACATTAGTCCTTTTAACTCCCGATTGTTTCCAGTTTATATGCCACATTGCAGGTACAATATGTCTAGAGCCAAAATTATGGAAAAAGATCAAAGGAACAAAATTTAGCATGAAAAGAAAAGAGAAGAACTCAATTCTGCTAAAACTGCAGAATTTGTTGTTCTTACGATCGTCACAAGGGTCTTACGACTGTGACGCGCCTTTTTAAGGTCTTACGATCGTCACAAGGGTCTTACGACCGTGACGTGCTAAACACAAGAATTCTGCCTGTTACACACATGTCACGATCGTAGGCTTATTTAATTAATTTGAATATAACTGAAGGCGTGCATTGAAGGAAGTCTTTGTTGACTCCGTATTTATCTCCTCCAACTGAACCAAGTAAAGCATGTTCTCCTGGATTTTCTCAACAACTGAAGAACCGAAGCCCATGTTCTTATTCTTCAACTGTCAATTTCTCCTCTATAAATATCAAAGAGTCAGTTGAAGAAAGTATAGAGTTTTTTTGATTGCCAAATTTGTGCGAAAGCTCTGCCAATTTCTACACCCATTTTTTTGCAGTATTTATTTTTCTCTACTTTAATTTATTTTCCCTTACCTTAATAACAATTTCCAACATCAGGAGATTGTTATCGCATTTATTTTCTTTTAGCCTCAGAATTTAGTTACTCTATTTAATTTGGACGCTCCAAGCTTGCCAGATTGTGGAAGAGGGAGCCGAAGAGTTTATTTGTTCAGGTTTTAATTTGCAATTAATTTTAAGTTTCATTTATTTATGTTAAGTTCCCGTCGTCATTATATAATGCATGTTTTAATGTCTATTAATTACATTCTGTGTTTGTCTGTTGTTTTAATTAATATGAGTAGCTAAATTAACTGAGTCGGTATGTAATAAAGCCACCAAACGGATGAATCGAATCTAAGCTAAAAACATTTACGAACTTATATTCTGGCTGTGACTTTTTATAATTAAAATCAAGCTTTTTGTTACGAGAGTAAGAGAAGTAAAATAGGCTAGGTCGAGACCACGAGAGTGTGAGATTTTAACCGGATAGCTAAAGTTAGGCATTCGATTTAAATACAGCGAGAGCGCTTTAAAACGAGTTAGACTTATTAAGTTTTCAAAAATTATTTTCTAAACACTTATGGGCTAGCAAGAGCAGACATAGGGCTTTAGGAGTATGATCTGAGATAGACCACGAGAGTGTGAGTTGAGGATTTTTAAACTGGTAATCTCTACAGAATTATTTAAGTGAAACATCTTTATAAGCTTAGACTAGATTGATCCGCATAGGTTAATATTATTACATACCGACCGCCTTATCATTATCTCTTTAATTAAGTTTAGTTTCCCGTTTTTAATCCCTAAAACCATAACCGTGACAAATTTCCGCCTTAGCTAAACTAGCAAATCTTCTAGCACTAGAGTGATTACAAAGTCCCTGTGGGTTCGACATCTTTTTATTACTATTGTGATAGGTTGTGCACTTGCAGTTTAGATACCGTTAGACACATTAGGTCTTCGTACATCAGTCTGTTGCCTCTTCAATACGTTCACAAGAGCTCAGAAAAGATTATCAAGTCCAAAGCAGATTTATAAGTCAAGCACAAATTCCAATTATCCGGGTATCAGACGAAAGTCCAGTATCCAAGATGACCAACAAAATTAACACCAAGAATCAGTCCGCACGATATCAAGGCCTAAGTGAAATTGTATTCAGAGATCTCATTGTTCCGAAATAATTGATCACAAGGTCATCACCAAGTTATGTCCTCCACCATCGAAATCGAACAAGCATCCTACAAAACATCAAACGCAAACTAAAACCAAAATTAAACAAATTCCTATTTAATTAATCCAAACTAAAATCAAAGTTATATCAAAATTAACTAAATGAAAATAAGATTATAGTAAAATTCTAAATCTAACTCTTAAAAAAAACTATTAATAAAAAAAATAAGAAAACCCTAATTAAAATAAAAAGAAATCAAAAAAGTAGAAAATAAATAAAGGAAGAGGGGATCATGGCCGCGGATACAGGAGTGTTGATAGCATGATATGGTCCAGGCCCAAGCCTTTTAGGCTCAACTGTATTTGGCTGACCTCCCAGGAGGTGCTGTGAGCAAACCGCAGGTGCAAAAGAAATAAATTAAATGGGCCTAGCCCTATCACCAACAATCATAAGCCTTGAAAGAAAAAATAATATACATAACAATCCAAAAAATAATATACATAAAAGCAATCCAAAATCAGATAAAACAGGGCAACATAAACAAAGAAGGGGAAGAAGACAAGTCAAAAATCACGATTCACAAAACACAGTCTTCTCAGCCGGCGCCGCTCCTCGTTCAGCTCCAAAATCTCGGCGTGAATCTTTTTCAATCGTGACGTCTAAATGCTCCTCCGTTCAAATCTGTCGTGGATCTCCTAGTCCCAGTCTCAAATCATCGGCGGTAACTCCGTTTCGCTTTCCCTCTTCCGCAATTTCGATTTGTCTCCGGTGGCGTAAAGTCTTGTTCTCCTCAATCGCACATCAGATCTTTCTGCCTCATCTTCTTCTTCTTTTGTTCTGATCTGCGGTTTGAGAGATTGTTGAGGTGATGTTGGTTGATTGGAGGGTTTGGATAGATTCGGATTTCGTGGGTTGTGGTATGGATTAAGAATGAAGGTTTGATGAATCAAGGTGAGGGTCAGGTGAAGGATTTGTTGTTGTTGTTTCTGTGTGATTATGTTACGAGGTGAAGGATGCTTGAAGGTTTGAGCTGGTGTATTAAAATAAGAACGTTGATGGTGACGGAGGTTTGCGTGTTGATGAAGGTTTGAGGGAGGAAGGATCCGGTGAAGTTTGTTGAAGATGAGTGTTCGTTGTGGTTGTAATGGTGTGAAGAGATTTCTGTGTTGTTGGTATGGTTTTGTAGTGAGGGATGAAAAATGTTGAAGGTGAGGTGATTCGGAACGTTGTATGAGGTTGTAAACACCCCAAATTTGCCCTCACTCACTCACACCATGGCTTGTGATCTTTTCATTTGCATAATTTCAATCACATCACATCATATTGCATTTTTGCTTCACTGCATTGATTCAAAGTCATCTGCATCTAAGGTTTTGTGATCTGAGCAATCCAAGGGCCATCTGAGCCACTCCAAAGGTCTTCAATCATTCCAAGAGGGTCCATGTATGTTTTATCATCATTATTATATCCTCACAAGGTCAAGGAAGTCAAATAATCACAAGAACTGAGAAAGGCATGGAAGCAAAGCCAGGCTTAACTGCACAGATGACCTAAAATTAGGGTTTTGGTTTCAGAGGCCATAACTCCAATTTTTTTGGTCATTCTTGTTTCTATTGGTCTCTATAGGTTATGAGGATCATGCATATCAATTTTCATGGAGGAATTCAATGGGGAAGGCATCTGATCAAGAGATGACTTCTTGAGCAAGTCAGTGCAAAATCAGGGCATCTGAGGCCCCCAATGACCCAACCAAAGGGGTTTCTCCATCATTTTGAATGTGTATGATCTTTATTTGATCTTAGAAGAAGTTAGAAGTTCACAAAATTGAAGAAATTCAAGCCATTTGCAAAGTTGCCTTTTTGGGAAAGTGACTTATAATGTAAACTTGCCATTTTGGGAAAGTTTTTCAACCTCCTCTTTTTGATTCAAAAATGCTTCAAATGAGAAAAATTTGGTCATGAAAGTTGTAGATTGGATCATTCCCTTTTCAAAAAGTACAAGAACTCTTTATAATTCATTTTGGATCAAAAGTTATGGCCTTGCAAAGTTGGGAAAAATCATGAAATTTTCACTTTTGTGCCAAAGGAGGAAAGTTGCAAAACCTCATGCCAAAACCAAATGTGACTTCAAATCAACTTCTAAGAATTACACAAACATATTCCATGGTCCAAAATTCAGAATGCACCAAAGAATTTCTCACTTTCATGCCTTGAATTCCAAAAATCATAAGCCATTTTTCATGAAAATCACAAAGAGGGAAATCTTGCAAGAAGGGTTCCTATGGTTTTGCTTGATCTCTAATCAATATCAAAGTGTCATAATGTAAACACCCCAAATTTTCTCTCACCCATTCACACCATGGCTTGTGATCCTTTCATATGCATAAGTTCAATCATAGCATCTCATATTACATTTTTGGTTCACTGCATTGATTCAAAGTCATCTGCATCTAGGGTTTGTGATCTGAGCCATCCCAGAGCCACTTGAGCCACTCCAAAGGTCATCAATCACTTCAAAGGGGTCCATGTATGTTCAAGCATCATATTATATCCTCTCAAGATCAAAGAAGTCAAAGAATCACAAGAACTGAGAAAGGCATGGAAGCAGAGCTAGGTTTAACTGCACAGATGACTTGAAATTAGGGTTTTGGTTTCAAAGGCCATAACTCCAATTTTTTTGGTCATTCTTGTTTCTATTGGTCTCTATATGCAATAGGGATCATGCATATCAATTTTCATGAAGAAATTCAATGGGGAAGGAATCTGGTCAATAGATGACTTCTTGAGCAAGTCAGTGTAAAATCAGGGCATCTGAGGCCCCCAATGACCCAACCAAAGGGTGTTCTTCATCATTTTGAATGTGTATGATCTTTATTTGATCATAGAAGGTGTTATAAGTTCACAAGATTGCAAAATTTCAAGCCATTTGCAAAGTTGCCTTTTTGGGAAAGTGACTTGTAATGTAAACTTGCCATTTTGGGAAAGTTTTTCAACCTCCTCAAATTGATTCAAAAATGCTTCAAATGGGAAAACTTTGGTCATGAAAGTTGTAGAATGGATCATTCCCTTTTCAAAAAGTACAAGAACGCATTCTAATTCATTTTGGATCAAAAGTTATGGCTTGTCAAAGTTGGGAAAAATCACATAATTTCAAGTCTTGCACCAAAGAGGCAAAGTTGCAAAACCCCTTGCCAAGGCAAAATGTGACCTCAAATGGACTTCTAACCTTTGCACAAACATAAACCAATGCCTAAAAATCAGAATGCACCAAAGATTTGTCCATTTTCATGACTTATGGTTCAAGTAATCACAAAAGGGCCAAAAGATCACAAAGTTGCAAAACCTCATACAAACCCTAATCCACTTGCTAATTGGCCTCAAGACTGATTCTATGGCTCTCCTCAATCCTTGCTGCGCAGGACACCCCTTTGTCCTTGGCCTACCATTGACCCATACCTCTCTTACACCTAGACTTGACTTTTTGCAAAAGGGGCCATACCTATCAAGCTAGGCCACACCAACTCCACAGACCTATCACAGTGTGATAAGTGGACCAAAAGCAACTCAAAGCAACAGACACACAAGCCTGATCTCTCTCATAAGCCATAGTTTCAAGATTTCACCTCTTATGCACTTTCCTTCGAAACTCATCACACAAGCATCAAACACCAAAACAAACTTCATAGAATCACTCAACATGTTCCTCATATCATTTCCCAAGCCTCATTTGTCCCTGAAACCTCCTCAATCAGAAACACGATTCTCACCCCTCACTGAACAGAACTTCATCAAACTCACAAACCAGCCACTCTAAACTCCAACCAAGCTTCAAAGCTTCATCAAGAGGATCATTGGAGTCATTTTGAAGCAAAGAAGCAGGCAGAAAGCTCCTGGATTGAAAGCTCAACCTCAGGTAACATGATGAACAAATTTTCCAGAACCCTGATTTCTTGTTAGAATATTGTTCAATGTGTTGCCCTGATCATGGGGATCTATTTATTTTTTGAAATGAGCCAGAAATGAACATTTGGTGTTGCTCTGAAACTTTTGCCCTAGAATTTGTTTTCTTCGATTCTCACTGTGTGGTTAATATAAATTGTTTTTGGCCCTGGATTCTTGTTACCCATTGTTGGGGGATTGATTCTGGAGATTTGGAAGTCTTGGGGATGCGTTTTGAGTGATTCAGGTGAGGAAGATGGCCGGAGAAGACGACCGGAGCTTATCTCCGGTCACCTGAGTTTAATTAGGGTTAAGTGTGATTAATTAGGAACTTTGAATTTAGGCCCTTGGATCTGCTTTCCCGCGCGTGAATGAAGGGCTGGATCTTGTCATTTAGCCCTAATCCTTGATTAATTAATTAAATCCAGTTTAATTAATTATAAAACAGAAATTAGCCAGGTTTGAACTTGGGCCGTAGGATTGCGCGCCAAGTCAAACCCTCCAAGCCCAGATTGCATTTGATCCCTTCATTTTGCATACTTTTCAATAATTCAATTTTTATTCATTTATTTTATAATTAACTTGCACGAATTATTTAAAATAGAAAAAATCATTTAAAAATTATGAAAATTTTTGTCAAAGATTTCATTAATTTTTAGAACCCAAAAATATTTTTTATTTTTATTTTTTGCATTAAAAATTATTTTTAAATCATTTAAATGTTTATTTTTAATTAGTTAATGAAAATTAATTAATTAAAAATGCATTTATGTATTTAAAAATCACCAAAAAATTCACATTGCATTTAAAAACATTTAGAAACATTGTCCAACTCTAAAAACAAATTTATTTTTGGTTCTTGGTGCATTTTTATCATTTTCTTTGTAATTAAATTCATTTTAAGGCAATATTTTTGTGCAAACTTTGAAAAATCCCTTCTGCCTAACCTTTGAGAGTCTGATGATGATTCTTTTTGCATTGCATCATTCATGGCATGTAGTTTATAGGATAAATTTGGTTTGAATTGATCTTGCGTTTTCAATTTGTTTTGCATTTTTCTTGATGAAGTACCCCAAAACCCTAGCCAACTTAGGAAATTCATAACTTTCACTAGGTTAAGAGTTGGATCCCCTCCTTTGGGCAGTGAACTTGTATAGGTTTAGGGTATCTTTGTTTGCATTTTCAATTTTTTATCATGTCCTTTGCTTCTGATTTTGAATTTTTCTTTGTGTGTTGATCATAAACCCTAATTTGTGCCTTCCTTTGCATCCATCTTTCATTTGCTTGCATCCAACAACTTGCCATGACATTTTGTGCATCCACTTGATTCATAATACATCTTAGGATATATTAGAATCATGTTTGATCATTGCATATTTCATTTGCCATGTTATATGTCCATTGCATTTCATAACTTTTCATGTACATTCATGGTTCAAAGCAGGCTTCATCTGCATCCATTGTCCTTGTATGATCATTCTCATGTCTTGCCTCATGTTTGTATCACCTCTTAGCATCATTAACATCATGTGAATGCTTCTTACTTTGGTTTGCATCATGACATTTCATCTCATTTGCATTGCATTTCATTTCTTTTGGCTAACTTTTCAGGTGGTAAGTTGTTTTGAGAAGTGAATTTGCCTTCACTTCTCACAATCTCTTCTCATCTCTCTTGCATCCTTGCTGCATTTTGTCTTGTGTATTGGATTGAGCTTGCTCATTCATGTTCATCTTACTTTCTTTCTTCAAGCAACTTGTCTTCTTAAGTGAAGCAAGTTGTTTTGCTTCTCTTTGCTTCTTGCTCCTTCCATGTGCTTCCTTCCTGGTGGTTTCTCTGAAGATCTTTCTCTCTTAAGCTTCACAAACCCTAGGATCTCCAAGTATGATAACAATTAGGGCTTGATCAATTCCCCACTTAGTGTTTTGCCTTTGTGTCATCTTTGAGTCTTCTCTCCTCATCTCATAATCAAGGACTAAACCCTAAAGGTTTTAAGGCTTTGTGATTAAGCTTATGCCTGCATCCTTCTATTAGGATGGAGTGTATAACTTTAATCCTAAGTGTCAAAACCTTAATGTTGTTTAAATACTTTAATCAATCCATCTAATAATCACTAAGACATCAAGCTTGTAACTTGGGCCTTGCATTAGGGTTCTAATTCTTCCTTAATTGGTTAAGAAGGACTAACCCTAGTGTTAATGGACAAGTCCCCCTCAAGTTGTCTTACAAACCATAAAATCCACTTCTTCACCTTACCCTTAACTAAAATCCATTTAATAAAGGCTTTGTTTTGTCATGAGGTTAATCCCTAATCATGGATTAAGTTGAGGAGTCTTCCTCAGCTTAAATGTTCTCATCTATTATCCTTCTATTAGGATGGTGTAATGAGTTCATTAAATCCTTGATTATGGCTTAAACTCATTACTTAACACTAAACAAAAACAACAAAAACATCTAATTAATCACAAGTAGGTTAATGATCTTAATCCTACACCATGGTGATTAAGTGTGAGGTGTTTGCTTCATACTTAAGGTATTCTCATTACCCCTAATCAGAGGGAGGATGTGATGAGTTTACTAACCCATTGGTTTAGGCTTAAGCTCATTTTCTTATGACAAACCACAAAAAGCAATAAAAGACTGAAAACACAAAAAAAAACAATAATCGTCTCCTCCGGGATTCTTTCCTCATCTCATTCACTCACAAACGGGAACTCGCTTCTTCCGTCTAATGCAAGACAGTTTGCACCTGAGCCAGACAGGTCATACACTTGAGCATAGACAAGTAAGCAGTTCACAAGTCAATTTATCTTTCAGTCTCTTTGGGTCGAACTATGGTGTTCTGACTTCCTCATTGCACGAGAGGATACGTAGGCATAACTTAACAGTTATCGAACAAAAGTCTCTGTTTATTTCCCCTCTTTCAGCATTGTTCTGTAAGCCTCATAGTCTTGAGCTTCACCTTCTTTTCTTACACTGACACTTCATATATTTCACTTCACTTTCTTTTAACACTGACACTTGCATTCTTTTCCAGCTTTGATACACAAATTGCACTGACATTACCCCTTTTAAACACAAATCTTTTAAGCGTGGATCCCGTCGAGTACGGCGGACAATCTGGGTGCTAATACCTTCCTAGGTTGTAACTAACCCCCTTTCTCAGTCTCTCTGGTTCGCAACCGTCTTATCCATATCTTTCCTCAGGTTTATGCAGCATTACCTTTCCTCCGGGATAAAAATGCCTAGCTGGCGACTCTTGTCTTTCTGAGTTCACCCTTGTGTGTTCTCTCCTTTCGCCGACCGTTCGCGTCTGTACCCCATTTGACTTGGCCTCATTTGGTGGGAGCGACACATAACAACATTATATGGTGCATTTTTGCTGCATTTTTCCAAGAGATGTCACATGTCCATGGCCAAAAATCACAAGATGCACAAAGTTAGAAATTGGCAAAACACATGCTATCTTGCAATCCAAGTGTTGCAGTCCTTCATAAACCATCCAAGGGTCATCCTCAAATTCAGCTGAGGCAATCCAAACACATAAATCTTCTCTGCCATGCCCATGCTTGAAGTACACCTAACATTGACTTTTTGGCCAATCACCCCATACCATTCCCACAGTACATGTCAAGTCTTCTGACTCATTCCAATAACTTAGGATTTGTATAAGGATCATAAAACACACCACAAACAAGCCAGAAACCCCCCACAATCCAGCTTGCACAAAATCTGTCCAAAACTTCTCCTCTTCGAAACTCTTCACATAGCCTTCAAACTTCCATTTTTCTTGCACCAACAAGTCACAAATCATCCTCAGAACAAAACCCACCCCCTGAAACAGCTTGAAGCATCACACACAAAGACCTCCATTTCTGCTACACCAGAACAAAACAGCCTCAACCAGTCATTATCAAAGCTTTCTAAACTTCATTTCATCATCAGGGTGTTCAAAGAAGAGGGTTTACATAAAGGGTGAGTCCAGAAAGCTCAGAACCAGAGAGTTTTCATCTCAGGTAACATGAAGAACATTTTTCCCAGAAGCTAAGTTTTAAGTTCTTTTATGATTCTGCATGTTCCCCTGATCATGGGGATGTATTTACTTTTGAAAATGGCTGCGAAACCATCATGTATGCTGTCTATGAACATTTACCCGTGTTTCGTATTTTTCTTCGATTCATGCTTATGAAGTGAAATAAATGGATTTTAATTGAGGGTTTAGGTTTAGATTGATGTAAGGATCATTTTTGTGGAAGAAATTTGGAGTTTGGTAACCTATAGAAGAAACTAGGGTTTGTGCTTGCCGGAGAAGATGACCGGAACCACTGTTCCGGTCATCTGAGAGTGATTAATGATAATTAGGGTTTAGGGACGAGTTTGAATCTGGAGCGTGCGATCCTGCTTCCCGCGTGTGAACCAATGGCCTGGATGGTCTCATTAAACCCTAATCTCATAATTAGTGTTAATTAAATAGGTTTAATTTTTAAAAAGGTCAGATGGAACCACAGCCTTAGGATCTGGCGCCAGTCAATTTGCGCGCTCTCCATTTGAATCTTAGCCTCAGGATTTGCTTACTTTTCCATTTATTTAGTTTTATTTCATTTTAATTGTATTTAACTTCCACAAATTTTTAAAAATAGGAAAACATATTAAAAAATTCTGAAATTTTTTGTCAAACCTTTTTTAATTTTCAGAACCCAAAAATATTTTCATTTTTATTTTTTTGCATCAAAAATTATTTTTAAATCATTTAAATGTTTATTTTTAATTATTTAATGGAAATTAATTAATTAAAAATGCATTTAGGTATTTAAAAATCACCAAAAAATTCACATTGCATTTTGATACATTTAGAAACATTATCCAACTCTTCACACAAATTTATTTTTGGTTCTTGATGTACTTTGATAATTTTCTTTGGAATTAAAGTTATTTAAAGGCAATATTTTGGTCCAAACTTAGAAAAATTCATTCTGCCTAACCATGAAGAGTTTGAGATGGTTCTTCTTGCATTGCATTCTTCATAGCATGTAGTTTCTAGGGTAAAATTGGTTTGAATTTATCTTTCATTTTCAATTTAATGTGCATTTTTCCTTTTGAGGTACTTTGAAACCCTAGTTTACTTAGAAAAATCATAACACCCATTAGGTTAAGAGTTAGGTCCCCTCCTTTGGGCAGTGAACTTGTGTAGGGTTAGTCCTCTTTTGATCCCATTTTCAATTTTTTATCATGTCATTTGCTTCTGGTTTTGAATTTTTGTGTTGCATGTTGTTCATAAACCCTAATTCTTGCTTTCCTTTGCATTCATCTCTCATCTGCTTGCATACATGAACTTGCCATGACATTTTGTGCATCCACATGACTTCTAAGACATCTTAGGACATATTAGAATCATGTTTGGTCATTGCATCATTCATTTTCCATGTTGTGCATTCATTTCATTACATAAACTTTCATGAACTTTCCTGGTTCAAAGCATGCTCCATTTGCATCCTCATCCTTGTATGATCATTCTCATCACTTGTCTTATGTTTGCACCAACTCTTAGAATCATTAACATCATGTTCATGCTTCTGGTTTTGACTTTCATCTTTGCATTCATTTCATTTTCATTTCATTTCCTTTTCTTTACTAACTTTTCAGGTGGTAAGTTGTTTTGAGAAGTGAATTTGCCTTCACTTCTCACAATCTCTTTTCATCTCTTTTATACCTTCTTTGCTGCATTTTGTATGTGTATTAGAGTGAGCTTGCTCATTCATGCTACTTCTCACTTTCTTTCTTCAAGCAACTTGTCTTCTTAAGTGAAGCAAGTTGTTTTGCTTCTCCTTTCTTCTTCTCATTTCATCTTGTTCCTCCTTGGAGGCCTTTGAAGATATCTTTCTTTCTTAAGCCTCATAAACCTTAGGAATACCCAAGCATGATAACAATTAGGGTTTGATTAGTCCCCCATTAGTTTTACCTTTGTTTCATCTTTGAGTCTTCTCTTCTCATCCCTTAATCAAGGACTAAACCCTTAAGGCTTTAAGGCTTTGTGATTAGGGTTATGCCTGTATCCTTCTATTAGGATGGAGTGTATAACTTTAATCCTAAGTGTTAAACCCTTAATGTGTTTAAATCCTTTAATCAACCCACCTAATAATCACTAAGACACCAAGCTTGTAACTTGGGCCTTGCATTAGGGTTCTAATTCTTCCTTAATTGGTTAAGAAGGACTAACCCTAGTGTTAATGGACAAGTCCCCCTCAAGTTGTCTTACAAACCATAAAATTCACTTCTTAATCTTATCATTAACTAAAATCCATTTAATAAGGGCTTTGTTTTGTCATGAGGTTAATCCCTAATCATGGATTAAGTTGAGGAGCCTTCCTCAGCTTAAATGTTCTCATTTATTATCCTTCTATTAGGATGGTGTAATGAGTCCATTAAATCCTTGATTATGGCTTAAACTCATTACTTAACACTAAACAAAAACAACAAAAACATCTAAATAATTGCAAGTAGGTTAATGATCTTAATCCTACATCAGGGTGATTAAGTGTGACGTGTTTACTTCATACTTAAGGTATTCTCATTACCCCTAATCAGAGGGAGGATGTGATGAGTTTACTAACCCTTGGTTTAGGCTTAAACTCATTAACTTATGACAAACTTCAAAAAGCAATAAAAAACTGAAAACATCAAAACAAACAATAATCGTCTCCTCCGGGATTCTTTTCTCACCTCATTCACTCACAAACGAGAACTTGCTTCTTCCGTCTAATGCAAGACAGTTTGCACCTGAGCCAGACAGGTCATACACTTGAGCATATGCAAGCAAGCAGTTCACAAGTCAATTTATCTTTCAGTCTCTTTGAGTCGAACTACGGTGTTCTGACTTCCTCATTGCACGAGAGGATACGTAGGTATAACTTAACAGTTATCGAACAAAAGTCTCTGTATATTCCCCCTCCTTCTAGCATTATTCTCTGAGCCTCATAATCTTGAGCATTCCATTCTTGTTCTTACACTGACACTTCTCTCATACACTTCACATTCATTTTACACTGACACATGCATTCTTTCCAGCCTTGATACACAGATTGCACTAACACAACCCCTTTAAAACACAAATCTTTCAAGCGTGGATCCCGTCGAGTACGGCGGACAATCTGGGTGCTAATACCTTCCCAGGTTGTAACCAACCCCCTTTCTCAGTTTCTATGGTTCGCGATCGTCTTATTCATCCTTTCTTAGGTTTATGCAGCATTACCTTTCCTTCGGGATAAAAATGCCTAGCTGGCGACTCTATTCATTCTTCCTCTTTCGCCGACCGTTCGCGTCTGTACCCCTTCTGACAGGGTGTCATTTGGTGGGAGCGACAGAGGTGAGGAAAGGTGAGTTGAAATTCTGTTTTGAGGTTGATGAATGAGAATGAGTGTGAGTCAGGTATGGCTGGAGTGTGAAATGCGTTTTTTTTTATTCTGCTGTTTGTTGGTGTGTGTATGGAAATTGTGGGGGCCTCCATTTTCAGCGGGTATGCGTGATTGTTTGCGGATTGGTTTGTATACAAAAAAAAGGTGAAAAGAAGTGAATAATGTGTGAGTGTGTGACGTTTGTGTGTGGGATGCGTGTGAGTAAGTTTTGTTTGCATTGTTGCGGATTTACGCCTTTTTTTCTTGTGTGCGTCCTTTTTCTTGTGTGTGTGTGGTCAATATGTGGAGTGGGGTCATGGAGGTCATGTGGATTGAAAATGAATGAAATAAAAAAGAAAAACTAATGGATTGTGAGGCCAATTTTGTTATGGGGTGGCTGTAATGACATAATATGGGCTCAAATCAAATGGACCAAAAATGAATGGATTGTGAATAATTATATCTAATTTAAAAATGGATAGTGATATTAGGTATTGAAATCGGGACAAGAATTGACATGGATATGGATACGAGAGAAATGTTATTTAGATAATGAAATTGTTTGCGAAAGTGGTATGAATGATGATGAACGAATGGGCAGACAATCTGACCCACAACTTCTAAAGAACCACAACTTTATAATCTGATGAATTCCACCACATAACCTTGCCCTTAAATATGCACTGTTTGAGAAATCAACCACTGAACTGATGACGTCCCAGACCTAGATACATAGCAAATAGTCCTTTCAGACGTGAAATCTCTAAAGACCGCTGAATCGGGGAAATAAACCCTAATTCTATGACGGGAGCAAAAAGAGAATGATGCCACTGATGACTGCAAAACCAAGAACTTGAATTCTCCTGATAATCCACAAATATGATCTGAGACCCTAATTCTTCTGATGATGTTGATCCCATGTCTCAGGAGCCTATGCAAATGATATGATATAATGGAAGATGCATATGAATGCAGAATGAAAAGCAGACAAAGATAGAAAACCAGAGGACAAATTTTGGGTGTTACAGCTGCCCCTATTCAAGCAACTGTTAATCTGAAAAGGATGATAGCACGGGCTATCGACCGTTCAAGATGAACTATGGTTGAATACCAAGAAAACCTGAAATTTGCACTCTGCTGGAGAATGGAAGCCATAAACCCAACCAAATAACACTCTGGGTAATTGAAATGAAGACAAAGCAGACGAGCTCCTTCCAAAATGAATTGTTGCGTCGGATAAGAAAAACTTAGACAGACGAGTCTTCTTCAAGCAAACCTGTTACGCCAGGAACTAGACATACGAGCCCTCATACATTTTGCAACATATGACTTGAGACAGACGAACTTGAGACAGAAGAATCTCCTTCGGATAAACCTGTTACGCCAGGACCGGTGATGCACTTAAGTCTGTGGGATAGACATGCATAATCAGGATAGACGAACCCTCTTCATATGTTATCTGTGGACATATGGTTTAAGACAGACGAGTCTTCTTGAGAAAAACCTGTTACGCCAGGTGCGACATTAGGATTTGACGAACCCTCATCACAAATCTTGCGTAGATAAGCGGTGCTTGAGACAAACGAACCTTCTTCGGATAACCTGTTACGCCAGGACCGGTAACCATTTTAACATTTAATTCCACCGTCAGGACTTCAAACCTCTTCAACACAGACGAGCATTGGATTATCATCAAGAGAGCACATGTGAGTGCCATAAGTCAATGATACAAACGAATATCAGACGATGATCTAAGAAACACAGACGAGCGCTTTAGGCAATGATACAGACGAATATCAGCCACTGATATACGAATACCAGAAATCCAACACAGACGAGCATTTGGAGTAACAATACAGACGAGTACCATAAATCCAACACAGACGAGCGTTTGGGACGATACAGACGAGTATCCAAACAATGCAAACGAGCTTCAAACAGATAACAAACACAGACGAGCGTTGGAGAATGCAGACGAGCAACAAGCAAAAGATCAAACACAAACGAGTGATGGGGCGTGCATACGAGCAAAAGCAATTATCAAACACATACGAGTGTTGGGGAATGCATACGAGCAAAAGCAACCATCACACAGACGAGTGTTGGGAAATGCAGACGTGCAACATCAAAGATCAAACACAGACGAGTGCTGAGGAATGTAGACGAGCAACAACAACGTGCCCTGATTGGTAGCAAAAATTTCAATTCTGTAGGGAGGACAAGGTCAAGATGCTTATACATCTAACTCTGGTTAGGGGGATGAACAACTGTTTGTATCATCACATTGGCCAAAAATAAATTGACAACTTCTCTGGGAAATATTTCAATGATGGACAAATTCCAAACATGAAACTCTGTGGGGAAAGATCATCTTTCGACTTGGCTGGGGAGATGCTTTATCAATACTCTTGTTGGGGAGAGAATTCTGACAATTCTAAGCTCTGTGGAGAAGCATGGCCTTCAGCTGCCTGCTGGGAATACTTCACTTGTGGAAAGATAATCCGCTTGGGGATGAGAACGATTCAGTTAGCTTTGAAGTTCCGCTGGGGATACCATCTTCTCTGACTCAGCTGGGGAAATGCAAGGCCTTCAGCTGCCTGCTGGGAAAGATTTGACAATGCTCTGCTGAGGAGAGACTTTGCTGAGGAGAGTCTTAGAGATCAAAATAAGCCAATGACGACTGTGTTGGGAAGATATGCCAATGAAAATTGGACTTTGACTGAATGCGAATAACCAAATCCTCACGAGGAAACCTTGTCGGCTGAAAGAAGATCTTATGCTCGGGGAAGAAATAAACTTCCAATGACCTGCTGGGAAAAGAAATACCAGACATTCCCTGAGAATTAACTCGGCGCTTCAAGCTTCTAAGTTCAAAAGTTTCATACTGATTATCAAGGGTGCACAATGTAAACACCCCAAATTTGCCCTCACCCATTCACACCATGGCTTGTGATCTCTTCATATGCATAAGTTCAATCATGGCATCTCATATTGCATTTGTGATTCATTGCATTGGTTCAAAGTCATCTGCATCTAGGGTTTGTGATCTGAGCAATCCAAGAGCCATTTGGGCCACTCCAAAGGTCATCAATCACTTCAAAGGGGTCCATGAATGTTCAAGCATCATATTGTGTCCTCACAAAGTCAAGAAAGTCAAAGAATCACAAGAACCGAGATTGGCATGGAAGCAGAGCCAGGTTTGACTGCACAGATGACCTAGAATTAGGGTTTTGGTTTCAAAGGCCATAACTCCAAATTTTTTGGTCATTCTAGTTTCTATTGGTCTCTATATGGTATAGGGATCATGCATATCAATTTTCATGAA
This sequence comes from Lathyrus aphaca, assembly GCA_963966055.1. Taxonomy (NCBI): domain Eukaryota; kingdom Viridiplantae; phylum Streptophyta; class Magnoliopsida; order Fabales; family Fabaceae; genus Lathyrus; species Lathyrus aphaca. Next base: position 95,138,275 of record OZ014520.1, on the reverse strand, counting down.
GAAATTCCATGGGGAAGGCATCTGATCAAGAGTTGACTTCTTGAGCAAGTCAGTGCAAAATCAGGGCATCTGAGGCCCCCAATGACCCAACCAAAGGGTGTTCTTCATCATTTTGAATGTGTATGATCTTTATTTGATCATAGAAGATGTTGTAAGTTCACAAAATTGAAGAATTTCAAGCCATTTGCAAAGTTGACTTTTTGGGAAAATGACTTGTAATGGAAAATTGCCATTTTGGGAAACTTTTTCAACCCTTGCTTTTTGATCCAAAAATGCCTCAAATGGGAAAACTTTGGTCATGAAAGTTGTAGAATGGATGATTCCCTTTTCAAAAAGTACAAGAACTCATTCTAATTCATTTTGGATAAAAAGTTATGGCTTGTCAAAGTTGGGAAAAATCACATAATTTCAAGTTTTCTACCAAAGAGGCAAAGTTGCAAAACCACTTGCCAAGACAAATTGTGTTATCAAATGGACTTCTAATCTTCATACAAACATAAACCAAGGCCTAAGGATCAGATTGCATCAAAAGTTTGCTCATTTCTATGACTTGTGGATCAAGAAACTTCAAAAGGGGCAAAGTGGGACAAAGTTGCAAAACCTCACTCAAACCCTAATCCATGTGCTGGCTGATTTCAAAATTGATCCTATGGTTCTCCTCACTTCTTGCTGCGCAGGACACCCCTCTTGTCCTTGGCTAGCCATGAGCCCATACCTCTCTTACACAAAGATTGACTTTTTTGCAAAAGACCCATACCAATCACCATAGGCCACCAACAACTCTCTGACCTATCACCACTTGATACATGGACCAAAAGCAGCTCAACACACCACACAACTCATCCTGAAACTCTCTCTAAGCCAGCATTCTCATTTTTCACCTCTTATGCAACTTCCTTTGAAACTCATCATACAAGCATCAAACATAGAAACAAACTCCATAGGATCACTCAGCACACTCCCCTGATCATTTCCCTGCCCTCATTCATCCCTGAAACATCCTCAAACTGAAACACGATTTCTCTCCCTCACTGAACAGAACTCACTCAATCTCTCAAACCAGCCAAAAGAAACTCCAACCAAGCATTGCAAGCTTCTCAGGAGGTCCATTGGAGGCGTTTTGGATCAAAGGGTCAGCCAGAAAGCTCCTGGATTGAAAGTTCCATTTCAGGTGAGCTCAAGAACTTTTTTTCCAGAAATGCATTTTTAAGTTCTTAAATGAATCTATATGATGTGCTGATCATGCTGATATGTTTAGTTTTGCAAATGGTTGAGTATTGAGTATGTATGCTTCTTCTGAAATTTTTTGACCTAAACCCCTTTTGATTCGATTCAGCTTTGATACGAAAAATAAATGCATTTTGTTTGTTGATTCGTGTTGTATGGTGTGTGGGGATGGATTCTGGGCAGAGAGATTAGGTTTTAGGGACCTGGGGAAGAAGTTAGCAACTTTCAGGTGAGGGTCTGGCCGGAGAAGACGACCGGAAGTCTTCTCCGGCCACCTGAAAGTGATTAGAGCCTTAATTGCGTTTAGGGCAAAGTTTAAATGTGGACCTTAGATTAGGCTGACTTTGTTTGACTCCCGCGCGTTTGGAGGGCCCAGATCCATTCACTTAAGCCCTAATCCACGTCATTATCCATTTAATTAAGTTTATGAGTTAATTAGCTCAGTTTGAATTCTAGCCACAGGATCTGGCGCGCAGTCAAACCCTCCTTCTCCAGATTGAATCCTGGCCTCTCCTTCTGTTGACTTCCATTTAATTTCTTTTTATTTTCATTTTATTTCATTTGTTTTGTACATTTAATTTAAAATAGCAAAAAATGTTTAAAAATTATGAAAATTTTTGTCAAGATTTTCATTATTTTTCAGAACACAAAAATATTTTTATTTTTATTTTTTGCATTAAAAATCATTTTTAAAACATTTAAAAGTTTATTTTTAATTAGTTAATGAAAATTAATTAATTAAAAATACTTTTAGGTATTTAAAAATCACAAAAAAATTCATGTAACATTTAAAAACATTTAGAAACATTGTCCAACTCTCAAACCAAATTTCTTTTTTGTTCTTGATGCCTTTTGATCATTTTCAATGGAATTAAATTCATTTTTAGGCAATATTTTGTGACAAACTTCAAAAATTCATTTCTGCCTAACCATTGAGAGTTGAATGATGATTCTTTTTTCATTGCATCTTGTATAGCATTTAGTTTATAGGATAAAATTGGTATGAATTGATCTTGCATTTTCAATTTGTTTTGCATTTTTCTTGTCAAGGTACCTTAAAACCCTAGCAATCTTAGGAAATTCATAACTTTCACTAGGTTAAGAGTTGGATCCCCTCCTTTGGGTAGTGAGTTTGGGTAGGCTTAGGGTTCCTTTGATTGCATTTTCAATTTTTCATCATGATATGTGCTTCTGATTTTGAATTTTGTTTTGTGTGTTGATCATAAACCCTAATTTGTGCCTTCTCTTGCATCCATCTTCCATTTGCTTGCATACCATGACTTGCCATGCCATTTTGTGTATTCATTTGATTCATAATACATCTTAGGACATATTAGAATCATGTTTGATCATTGCATCCTTCATTTGCCATGTTATGTGTCCTTTGCATTCCATAGCATTTCATGTGCATTCATGGTTCAAAGCATGCTTCATCTGCATCCATTGCCTTGTATGATCATTCTCATGTCTTGCCAAATGTTTGTATCATCTATTGACATCATTTGCATCATGTGTATGTTTCTGACTTTGGCCTTTGCCCATCCATATGCATTGTTTCATCTCATTTCATCCCATATGCATCTTGTACTAACTTTTCAGGTTAATGGTAAGTTGGTTTAGGAGGTGGATTTGCCTTCACCTCCCACCTCTTCTCACCTCATCATTTTACATCCTTGCTGCATTTTTACTTGTCTTTGAGTGAGCTTTCTCACTTGTGCCTCTCTTTCCTCTTTTCTCTTCTCATCTCATCCCTTTTCATCTGCTGCCTTCCTGGTGGTTTCTCTGAAGATCTTCTTAAGCCTCACAAACCCTAGGATTTCCAAGCATGATAACAATTAGGGTTTGATTAGTCCCCCACTTAGTTTTTACCTTTGTGTCTCTTTGAGTCTTCTCTTCTCATCTCATAATCAGGGACTAAACCCTAAAGGCTTTAAGGCTTTGTGATTAAGCTTATGCCTGCATCCTTCTATTAGGATGGAGTGTATAACTTTAATCCTAAATGTTAAACCCTTAATGTGTTTAAATACCTTAATCAATTCACTAAATAATCATCAAGACATCAAGCTTGTAACTTGGGCCTTGCATTAGGGTTCTAATTCTTCCTTAATTGGTTAAGAAGGACTAACCCTAGTGTTAATGGACAAGTCCCCCTCAAGTTGTCTGACAAATCATAAAAAACACTTCTTCATCTTATCATTAACTAAAATCCATCTAATAAAGGCTTTGTTTTGTCATGAGGTTAATCCCTAATCATGGATTAAGTTGAGGAGCTTTCCTCAGCATAAACATTCTCATCTATTATCCTTCTATTAGGATGGTGTAATGAGTCTGTTTAATCCCTGATTGTGGCTTAATCTCATTACTCAACACTAAACAAAAACAACAAAAACATCTAAATAATCACAAGTAGGTTAATGATCTTAATCCTACACCATGGTGATTAAGTGTGAGATGCTGACTTCACACTTAAGGTATTCTCATTACCCCTAATCAGAGGGAAGATGTGATGTGTTTACTAACCCATTGGTTTAGGCTTAAGCTCATTAACTTATGACAACTCCCAAAAGCAATAAAAGATTGAAAACATCAAAAACAAACAATAATCGTCTCCTCCGGGATTCTTTTCTCATCTCATTCACTCACAAGCGAGAACTTGCTTCTTCCGTCTAATGCAAGACAGTTTGCACCTGAGCCAGACAGGTCATACGCTTGAGCATAGATAAGCAAGCAGTTCACAAGTCAATTCATCTTTCAGTCTCTTTGGGTCGAACTACGGTGTTCTGACTTCCTCATTGCATGAGAGGATACGTAGGCATAACTTAACAGTTATCGAACAAAAGTCTCTGTATATCCCCCCTCTTTCTAGCCTTGTTCTTTAAGCCTCATGGTTATGAGCATTTCATTCTTGTTCTCACACTGACACTTCACTTATATGCTTCACACTCTTCTTTTACACTGACACTTGCATTCTTTCCAGCTTTGATACACAAATTGCACAAACACTACCCCTTTAAAACACAAATCTTTTAAGCGTGGATCCCGTCGAGTACGACGGACAATCTGGGTGCTAATACCTTCCCAGGTTGTAACCAACCCCCTTTCTCAGTCTCTCTGGTTCGCAACCGTCTTATCCATATCTTTTCTTAGGTCTATGCAACATTACCTTTCCTCCGGGATAAAAATGCCTAGCTGGCGACTCTTTTCTTTTCTGAGTTCACTCCTGTGTGTGCTCATTTCTTCTTTCGCCGACCGTTCGCGTCTGTACCCCTTCTGACCCGGTGTGTCATTTGGCGGGAGCGACAGCTTGGCGACTCTGCTGGGGACCCTTATACTGTAACCAGGGCTTCTGGTTCTTTTTGTGGGTTCCTCCTAGCGCTTGTTTGATTTGTGTTTACTGGGGTGTTATGTGCTAATTGTGTTTGTATATTTATTTTGTTTATTGCTTTATGTACAGTTATTTATTGCTTTCTTTACAGCTTTATACATCATACTGTCATACTGTTATCTGGCTGGATCTGGTTTTCTATTTTGGTGGGTGGGGTTTCATTGAGAGATAAGGTCCTATACCTGGGACCTGAGTGACACCTAGGCTAGAGTGGTTCATGTTCTTTCCCATTCCATTTCGGTCTGGTGCGGGAATATGAAACACGGTTCAGATGTGGGTTTCTTCTTGAGAACTCTGTGCTACAGATTTCCTGTAGTGCTAGGGCTATCTGGGAAGCCTGCTAAGTCTGGATGACCTTTATTATTGACCTTCAGAAACTGAGGTGAATTAGAGGAGGATCTTTTATGGTTATTGTAAACACTGTACCTCCGGGTTAGAAGTGTTTACACTTCTCATAACTGATCCAAGTCTGAGGATCCTTGTTTTAGAACACCACCTGTGAGGGGGTTGGGCTGTTTACAGGTTTGCAGGTACCCTTGGCCACATCATACCCTGTTACTTTTTGTGTTTAAGAATGCTTCACTTTGGACAGTTCTTGTGATTTAACCCTGGACATGTGACTCTTTATTTGAGTCCCCCCACCTTGGTTACTGGACTTCTGAACCTCCATCTGGACTTCTTAAACATACATGGACTTATATATCAGGATAGATAATCAGATCCAGCCTGATCACAAACCCTTGCATATCATTTGCATACATCATCATTGCATCATTTAACATTTGTTTATTTGTTTTTCAGGGTATCCATATTACATCTGGCTTGGTTTTGACCCCTTCATCTGCATAGACCTCTGTTCATCAGTTACCTGCTTCAGCTATCTTCATCAGTTGCCTGCTTCAGCTACTTTTATCACCAGCCTATCAGTGGTTCATCTCCAGTATCAGTCTTCATCATCAGTATTTGTTTCCAGCTCTTCATCAGCAGTCATGGCACCCAAGAAAAGCAACATTTCATACCACTTCTTTGAGCCTGTGCTGGCTGGCATCAGGCAGGTCCAAGCACTTATTACTCCAGACCACATCCCATTATTCAGAGAACATTATGGAGGCATCCTTGATATGGTTATAGACTTGGACCCTTCTCAGAGGAGTTTGATCCACACTTGCCTACAGTTTTATGACCCTCCTTTGAGATGCTTCACTTTCCAGAACTTTCAGTTGGGGCCTCTGCTGGAGGAGTTTTCATCACTGATTGGAGTGCCTATTAGGGGTGGAATTCCCTTCAACCCAGAGATGACTTCTCCCAGCAATGGAGAAGTGGTAAAAGCACTGTACCTAGAGCCTATTTTGATTGAGCAGAACATGACCACAAAGGCTGGAATCCCTGGTTTGCACCTAGACTTTCTGACTTCTCAGGCTATCTTGAAGGCCTCCTTGGGAGAGTGGAAGTCAGTTTGTGCATTGTTAGCCCTCAGTATATATGGGATTATACTTTTTGCAGATGAGCCCAAGTTTATCAGCAAGAATGCCATTCATCTCTTCCTTCTGAGGAACCCAGTACCCACATTGCTGGGAGATTTCTATTATTCTGTTCACCAAAGAAATGAGAAGCAGAGAGGGAAGTTGGTGAGATGCTGTGCTCCTCTATTTCACACATGGTTACTCAAACACTTACCCAAGACTGATGCCTTCTTGAACCCTCACCAACAGAATAATTGGGCTAAGAGACTTATTGCTTTGACTTCAGATGACATCAGATGATGCACCCAGAGCACCAAAGGCAAGGACATTATCACCAGCTATGGACAGTACCCAAATGTACCTCTAGTAGGAGTAAAGGGTTGCATCAATTACAATCCTTTGCTGTTTAAGAGACAATTGGGCTATGCTTTGGTTCACCCTCCTAGAGTGCAAGACTTGGCTGAAACCCTGTATTGTGAGATAAAGCCTAATCTAGCTATTGTCAGACAAGCATCCTGGGCTTGGGACAACATCCAGACCAAAGGGATGGCCATTCTTGGGAGATGCAATAATGTGGCCTCGGCTCAGTATTATGAATGGTCTCATGCTAGGGCTCAGATTTCTGGGATGCCTTTCACCATTGAGGATGCACCTGGACCATCCACTGTACCACCTCCAGCCACTGTCGGCCTGGAAGAAATTGAGAAACTGAAGAAAAGGAATGAGAATCTATCTCAAGCTCTGAAGAAAACCCTCTGGGAGAGGAGTGATGGTCGTCTAGATATTGAGAGGTTGGAGAAGCTTAAGGTGGAGCATCTGGCCAAGATTAAGAAAGCAGAGGACTACATCAAGAAATCAAAAGCTGGAGAGCAAATATTGAAGAATGCCTGTAAAGAGGCCCAGTTTCAGAAGGCTAGGACTGATCTCTATCTAGAGGAAAGTCAAGCTAGGTGGGTCAGGATCACTGAAGCTCGCACTCAGGAAGATAAGAGAACTCAAGCCAGGATTGAGCAGTTAGAAGCCAATGAGAAGAAGCAACAGGAGGCTTTGCTGGCAGCCCAGAAGGAAATTTCAGAATTGAAGCTTAGGGCTGGTGTGAAGAGGTCAAAGGACCAAGACAGACACAAGAAGCTGACCACTGCTATTACCACCAGAAACCTTCTTATCAGGAACATCACAGAGCATCCGGCTGATCCTGTAACTGAAGCACTTTTGAAGGAGGTTAAGGAGGACGAGTTTGGCTTAGATGTTTGACTACTTTGCTTGTTGTTATTTCCACTTGATGTACTTTTCCTTTTATGTTGTATTTTTGACCCTTCAGGGGGCATTTGCTGTAAAAACAGACTATGTATTATCCACCATGTGTAATATATTTGTTAGTTTGTTTCGCTGAGTTTTCTTTCCCTCAAGCAACATCAGAACATATTCCTCAGGGTCTGGAAAGGTCAAAACCAAGAGCCAAGCCAGGATACCTTGGAAGCAAATAAGCATACTGCATTGCATACTAACTTTTGTTTTGTTTTGTAGGTTCTTGTTTTTGGTTTGTTTGTCACTAACTCTGTTGTGGTTCAGGAATTATTGCTCGCCGTCGGGT